>JACGXQ010000002.1:2475000-3061800 GCA_020137715.1 Talaromyces trachyspermus
GACACATTATCCCCAGCCTCCTAGTCTATGAATCCTACCCTAGTCCTCTAGTAACAGAGCCCAAGCACGTTAGACCAGTGCAGCCACCAGGGGCAAAATGAAACTCCCTATCAGGGAACCATAGTCGGCCACACTTGGAGCATGCATGATACTGTGGCAACCTTGAAAGCGGCCATCGTAACTAATATCGGATTGCTTACAGTACATCCGTTTTGCCATAATTAATCGGCCTTTGGATTTTCTGTTTCTGTTTTTGTTTCTCTTCATATGCCAATGCTTCCTTCGTTGTCATATTTGGATTTTAGTCGATGTATGTTTGCCTTCAGAAATGCGAGGCCACTGCTTCTTATCATGTGCTGGAAAATGAGCTAGTACGTACTTATGCTTCATAACACTAGATATCTAGGGTATCTTACAATTTCAGTCTGAGCTCACGCCTACAGGGACACTTGATCGATCATGAGTGTCCGATACGTACCTAGGTATGGCCCCTCTCTCAGTCTCACCTAGTATGCCTCCATCCCATTTTCCCCTATGGTACCTAGGTATAGATTGAATTCGATCTTGTTCCAAGGTTATTCTTAATGAACAGTGTAAACATATTTATTCACCACTTGTACAAATGTACGTGTATATATATCGCTTTGTTTGTATTCTACATGGGTTTGTCTACTACCTTATCCATATCGCGTTGTTACATATTCCGTAACGATCGATTATATGGTTAAGACTAGACATCAGAAACATCAGCCACAATCTCAACCTTTCCACCTTCTTTCCTATCGATTCCATTTTGCATTCCCAAGATTGTCCAAGCCCTACCCATCATACCGTATCCGGCCGATGGCGTTTTTGCATGGCCAGACCCACGAGGAAAATGGCGCTTAGCCTGTTGCTCACGCAAAATGCGTTCTGCTTTTGCCACGAGTATTCTCTCTTCTTCTTTTCTCGCATTGCAACTTCGTTCTTCCAGTCGCTCCATTGCTCATAATTCTCACGATTCTGGAGGGCCCTATACCGGTAAGTTGACTTGGCAGGACGCCACGCCGAGCGTTTTGCGCCCGCTGGTAGAGTAGATGCCAAATCGGTGACTGTGGTTTCTTTGGTAAGTTTAAGGAGATGATTAAGTACATCTCGGCTTTCCGCAGCTCGGGCATATTGTGACTCCTTTTGTGCGGACGGTTTCCCTTGTGTCAACGGTGCATCAAGCCACGAATGCATGTTTGTCATTCGTTGAACAGAGTAAGGGTCAAGCAAGTTTGAATGACGATTTTCTTCGCGCAAGAACCTAACGGCAGCTTGGAGACTGCTAATCTCTGAGCGTAAAGCTTCATTCTCACGCATTGAAGCCAAAATAGCTTCTGAGTCAACAACAACACCTTCCGCTGTAATGGTTGCGCCAGCTGTGCCAGACGCCCTTTTCGCGCGCTCGAATCGCTGCTTATAATCATCGCGTTCGGATTGCATAAGTTCCAAGTCCTTGCCAAGCTTCTCAACAAAACCTTGAAGCTGGTCCTCCTTTTCCTGCATCTGTTCAACTTTGGTTTCAAATTCCTTGGCAGCAGACGCCTTTTTCGTTGCTTCTCGCATTCGAGATTCAAGCAACTCCACTTTCATTGATTGCTCCTCAAGTGTTTTATCTTTGACACCAAGAGCAGTAGACGTCTCGCTCAGTTGGTTCTTGAGTCGACGGATCTCCTCATCCGCATCGGGCGATGACTCCTTGTGTGATTTAAGCTCTTCGGCTCGTGAAATCCAAGGGCGTTTTCCTCTTTCGAATTCGGCCGTATGGGTCAAGTCAGAAGCATGAGCGCTTAACTCTTCAAGTTGACCAGTTAAGGTCTTTAGCCCCGTGCTCAGCAATGAAAGTGCGTCATTGCTTTCACTATCCGTTGCGAGGCCTTGGGCAACAGTTACCGCAGTCTGTGACATCTTGACTGAAACCTCTTCGTATCTGAACGGCTCAGTACGGCCTTCCTCTCCAAGCAGGATGATTACATCTTCCCTAGCCTTCGTGTCAATTCCGCCAGTTTCTTAGCCATTGTTTCAGCAGACTCAAACGGTTCGGCGGCTCCATCCGACAACGCAAGCGACCTAGAGTTTAGCTCCTCCAAAGAACGAATTACTTTGGTGATGACCACTTTTAAGCCACGAGCCTGACCGATCAATACGTCACTTTTATTCAAGAAAAAATCTTTTCCGTATCATCACCGTCATCATCGGCTGTGGAGAGTTTGCTCTGCAAAAGACTCCTCAATTGAGCCGAGGCTGAGGCAATATGTTCCAAATATGTCTGTATCATAATAGCACGGGTGAGAGTTTCATCTGCATATGCTGCCAGCCCTGTTGGAATCAGAGTCTCTGCGAGATGGGTTAAGAGGGCAATAGATCTTTGCAGTTCCAAAGCGCACTTTTTCTCGTCGATCTCATTTCTCTTTATAGAATCGATCCAGTTATTAAGCGTCCGCTCCACTGGTTCTAGCTCATAAAAGCAGCTCCAAAGTGAGAAAATTGTTCGGGAGAACATGACGTAACATGCTTGACAAATCTATCACAAACACGTGATATCCACAACGCATTCTCAATGACCTCGTATGATGCAAAGATATTTTCCTGGGTGCCCAAGGATTGGGATTGTTCAACAAGACGTTCCCGAACGGTGTTCTGAATCAGGGAAGCTTTGGACTCTACACGTCTTGCACGCAGAAAAGCTCGCACCGAGTCTTTCTCAGATTCGTAATAATCAGGTAAGTAAAACTGGACGATTGCAAGATGTTCTGTAGATTCTTCTGCCTCCATGCGGTTCAACTCAACCTCGATCGTTTTACTCTGAGCTTTTTCAACAGAGGCTCGTAGTTTCAGATTGAGATCCATCATCGCCCTAGAACGAGCTGAGAGCTCGTTCGCTTCAGTTTCAGTCAACTGCTGGGAAGCACGCATATCTTCCAGGTCACTTTGTAAATTCGTGACAAGCTCCCGGAATCGAGCCAAGGTGTATTCTAGATCTTCGATAATCTCCTCTTGCTGTGCGACCTTGCGAGATTGCTCGTTAAAGATAGTTTCTCGGTAGTCAATTTCTTCCTGCAATTGCTTCTCCGTCTCGACGTGATTGAGTTCTAGCTCGTCGTTGATCTCTTGCAGACTTTCCAGATCGTCAATGGCCGCTTTAAGTTCGTTTATTTCCTCTTGGTAACGCATATTCTTATCAGCCAGCTCTTCAATCATTTCCTCGGCACCCAGGGCCGTTTCTAGCTGTTGCTTGAGGTCATCCACATTGGATTCAGCAGACAGCAGTTTCTCCTGGTCGCTTCGTATTGGGCTTTCACTGCTGTATATTCTTCAAGGTCCTCTTGTAATTCTTTGACTTGATCACGAAGCTCCGCCTCTGTCTGCTGTGTCATATCCCGAAGCCTCATCAGCGCCTCTCGAAGTCGCTCGTTGGTTCGTTCCATCTGTAGCCAACCCTGGCTTGACTTATCTTCTGGGCTCATTACAGAATTCAATTCCTCATTCTCATCCCGAAGAACTTCAATCTCTAATTGAAGCTCCTCCAGTCTCAGCTTGAGGTCTTGACACTCCGCTTTGAATGCTTCAGCGGTTTCTTCCGCCATTTCACGGTCCAAAGCAGTGACTTCTAAGATAGACTCGTGCTCGGCTTGCATTTTCTCGGCCTCCTCGAGTTTCGCTTCCGTTTCGCGAATCTTTTCTTCAATTCCGTCAATTCAACATGCTGAGGCTGATACTTCGCTTGCAGTTTCTGAATGATAGCCTCATATTTGTCCTCTCGACTTGGAGACGCTCCAAACTTTTCAACCGCTCTCTATCCTCGGCTCGTTTTTCTCCATCACTTTCAGTTTTGTTTTCAAATCTTCAAGTTCCCTAGCAACGTTGGGGCTCTGGGGCATGCTGCGTGAAGTTGATGGAACTCGAGCCGATATAGCCCCGTGCGATGGCGTCTTGACCGGTTCCGGTTGTAAGTCATCATCGTTTTGGAATTCTTGTTCTGCTTCACGAGACGTATCGGTATCGGCACTTGGCTCCGATGCACCGCTTGCTCGACTTGAACTCTCACCTGTAGCCTTCTTTGACACAGTCGGACGTACCGAAAGCCGTTTGCTGGATGATATAGATACCGGAGTACTTGAGGGTAACCCAGGTCGTGTCATCTTGTTTGTACCGCCTACCAAAGACTGACGGGGTCGGGTTGCGGTCGTTCCCTGGGCAGGGGTCCCATCGATGTTCGCCCGCTAATACTAGGTCTAGGTTTCACCGAAGAAGTGGGTTTCGCAGCTGTCGAAGAAGTTCGTGCCGGAGCAATAAGTTGCTTAGTTGGGGATTTGGTTGGCGACTATAGCTCGTTAGCAGGCAGGTCAATAGATGAGGTGAATTCACAGGCAACATACTCGGAGATTTCGAGTCGCTGGTTCTCTAGGCGCAGGGGAGGGACTTGAAATTATGCTTTGCCGTTTCACTGTAGCTGCTGCGACGCTGCCTGGTTTCCTCAATGGAGCTGCTCCAGAGGCCAAGTTTCCTTGTGATTTGCCAACGGCCGTTCCGCTTGCTGTCCCTCGCTTGCTGTCGCGTTTAGGAACAGGCCCAAGGACCGACGCAATGGCCGATGGTCTGATAAACATGCCAAAGCCATGTTCGCAATCGAAATAGCGTTCTCCCTGAACAGATCCGTCGTTCTTTCCCGTTGCATCATCCAGCTCTACCCCAATCCATTCTCCGGCCGCAAAGTGTGTTGACCCAACAAACCTCACAGTAGCTTGGCGGCCATCCAGGAGTCTGATGACTTGACCAACAGCCGCATCAACCATCGCGGGCCAGTGTTGTTAAGCTTCAAGTGCAATAAATAGGCCCGAGGTCGCATTCGAGGCTGAGCATTAGGACGCTTGGGCAGCAGTTCAGGAGAACCAACTCAGCCAAGCTCGGATAACGCGACGAGTCGACGACCGCGCAGACCCACTTTGAGCTCCTCCACCAATGAGCCCGTACGAAACGCACCGCCAATCAGATGAAGCTGCTTCTAAGTTCTAGTTCTATATTACTATGTACCACATACTATATAGTATAGTCTATATGCGATATCTACGCTCTATCGCTTGCTCTTGAAAAAGTCGGGGAATACGTCTCGGAGTTCTTCCAGAGCATGAATCGTGTACTTGCACGCTGGACTTGGCGGCATCGGCAATCCTGGCTCAACCAGGTGTACAGTATTCCACCCCTTCTCTGCGCATGTCTGCAATTGAGAGCAGAGTCATCTGCGTATAAATTGTTGATCAGCACATCAGCGGCCCGCAGCAGTGTAGCGTGGCTTATATCTCACCAACAAAGTAGCAGTCATTGATGGATTTGACGCCTGCTTCCCTTTCCGCTTTTTCCCACATCTTGTCGCTGGGTTTGCAGATAAGAACCGGTTGCGCATAATCACAGTAGGTGATACCCTCGAAGAGATCATCAACGCCTAGAAGTTTCACCACTCGTTTACCGTGATTGACGAAGGCATTGGTTAGCAGCCAAGGTTTAACTTTCGTGGTATCGAGGTCTTCGAGGAACTCTCTTAATTTGGCATCGGGTTTCAAGATTTCATTCAATGGCAGCGCATCATCGACTTCACGGTTAAATACAAGAGGGTCAATCTTGTGATGGCGGGTCAGGCCTTCGATGGCGAGACCATATTCCTTGTAGTACTTCCGGTGAAGCACGATTGCATCCTCGGGTTCGATCGATAAATGCTTTACCATAAAAAGGTCTGATAAGGGTGTCAAAGGTTATACGATAGGTTAGACGCTCAAGAAAGACTAACCAATCAGTTCCTGCATCTTGTCGTGGATCCGAGAGGCTATGCAGTGAAGAGTAAGAGAAGAGTGACGCCAACATAGAAGTTTTCAAAAGCATATGCTGCTCACCTCTTGGGTAAAGCTGTTCATTAAATGGTCAGTATGCGATGTAATGAAGGATAGAGGGCCGAGCTTGAGCCAACTCACACAGTTGTCAATATCGAAAAGAAGACTGGCCGCGAATCCTTCGTCCCCTGAGTGGCTGCCATGATGGATGCACGAACGTGTAGATATATACAAAGCAGTGTCTGTTCTAGTGTGTACAAGGAAGATGGCACAACTGCGAATCGCAAAAGTGAACATGCAGAGCAAACGACTGCTAGCTAGTACACGCCGGAAAAGAGCGGACCTCAGCAATCCTCAATTGTAAGATCTTAGATTAGAGTCGTTCAATGTCAAAATTTCAGCGGGATGGCTGTTGCAGCCTGAGGCAGAAACGGCCTAGCGCAATCGATGTCATGTGATCGGGAGGTTGGCAAACGGGTTCGTCTTATTTCTTAATTTTTGCCAACGCATTGCATGTGGTCAAAACCCGCTATTGATTTGTCCTTCAAATCTACGTCAGATTTTGAAGCCATTTTCCCACATGCAACGTTCAGTTTGCCGCCATTTACAGTGCATAGAATGCCAGTTGATACTGACAGAACGAGTGCGCCAGTAAAGTCGTCAGGAGCTTGACGTACACATGGCAGGAGCAGGAGATCCTTCTCTGCTGGTCGCTGACGTGCAGTCGATGCCGCAGTCAGTCGACGAGATCAAAGAATATGAAAAATACTAAGAATCAGCCATGACATATTCGCTGGAACTCACCCAAGACTGAAAGTTCCTGAACAGTTCGTTTGCAAAGCCCCTTCGCGTACACTCCAGTCGTCGGTTGCACCAGCTTCACTTGAACATGCTGGCACTCAAAAGCGAAGACCGCGCCAGCAGATCCTTTACCGACGAAGTCTCGCGTGTCTCACTTAAAAGCGCCTAGTTCATCTGTGACATCACCCGCATCGTCCATAGCCCCAAAATCTACGTCAGGAATCGATCCCATTTTCCTAACCAAGTCTGACGACCTTGTACGAGCAGAAATTCAACTACAGAGGAAGAGGATAGAAAATACATTGAAGGAACAAGCCGAGCGGAGCAAGTTTGACACCAGACAGAAGACTGCTGCTCACGAAGGACGGCCTGACGTGGACGTTTCCGATGTCCTGAATCAGGCGTTAGAAATCGTCAAGCCTTTCCCATCTCCGGATATTTCTGGCACTAATGATGCAATGGTTCCTAGTGACTCTGTCGATGAGAATTCCTTGTATTCAAGTAGAGCGCCTGACTCCCCACTCCCGTGGGATTACGAGAAAGATTCACTCGCTGAGCTAGACCGGCAGGGGCGAGGCCTCACTGGGAGGGAGAACATAGCTCACCCTACCAATGCAAGAAGGGTTGCTGAAATTGACTCGCATACTTTGCAAGGCACTACTGACCAAGCTATTCTACCTCAGGGTCTTAATCAACCAACACGGGGAGAAGCATAAGCAGCAGCAACAGGAAGAGTTGCTACCAGATGAGCCGGAATATTCACCGCCAGAGCCAGCTGTACCTATGGTGGACAACAGGGGTGATGATGAATATCAGCCACCTGAGGTGATCGTTTCCGCGCGTCCAAATACTCTTCGGCACGTTGAGCAAAATCTACCACAACAGTCATCCCTGTCCCCGAATGTCAGAGTTGTGAAAAATCATATCACTTCTCCTGCGGCGCCACAACCGTCAAGGGTCTCACCTCTGGCGACTGCCAAAGGCCCTTCAGTGCAGCGAATGCTACACACTGCGTCTGCTCAACGTGACTACATTGAAGGAGGTCCATTAGAATTGTATTCTGGGAGAAGGAGCCCTGAAGCACCACCCTCACAACAGTTGCTGCCTCGTAAGCGAAGGCGCGTACAAGAATCTCGTGGTACGGCAGGAATGCGACTTGTTGACACGCCTGAGCCACGTATCAAGTTAGAACCCGTTTCACCGCCGCCGTTCCATGATACAGCTTCAAGACCGTATCTGAACTCGGATCGCCCCGTGTATATTGACATATCTTCACCGCGATATGCATCGTCTGGAGAGCGCAGGGAAGTTGTTTCTAGGAACCTATCTACGAATTAGATCGTGGTGACTTGGATTCCCCTGCTGAAGCTAGCGTACGAGCAGTCTCGCGCCTCAGCGTTCGGAGACCTATGCGTGATAGTCAGGATTTGCGACGAGTGGCCAGCCTACATAATGCCAGAAATCCGGACAACACCAACCGTGAGCTTATCGAACCAGTCCTTCGTCCCCAATCGACACGATCATCGCCATATGTCGTTGTTGAGCGCCAGCCAAATGAAAAAGCGGCATACTACGAGGATGTAGCTCCGACTTACTCTAGACGATACGCGCATTATGAGGACTACCCCCTGCCTTCAAGATATCGCGAGTTCTATGTGGAGGATGACGCGGGCCGACGGTATATTGAACCGGGCCCAGCGCGGCGGATTGTGGTAGATGAGTATGGCAACCAGTATTATGAAATGGTGCCTGCGTCAAAGATTCGACCCACACCAACCATTCCTACTCGAGTGGTGCGACCTGACGAGTACGCTGAGCGTGCCTACGTTCGGAGTGCCAGTATTCGTGGCGCCTCAATCGTTGAAGATGGATATGGTAACCGCCGATACATTCAAGAAATGGCACCGCCCCTACAGGGACTTACCGGCGAGTAGCGGAACATGGACGGAATGTTAGTGAAAGTCAGCGATTATATCCCTCACGGGCCATGGTGGATCGTGAGTCAGCATTTCGAAGCGGCAGTGTTGCGGTTGACTACGCGCCGCGTCCGGCCACTTATATTGAAGAAGAAATCCCACGAGATAGGCTGGTCCGACTTCTAGTGTGAGGCCGCCTCCAAGTCGCTACGAGCAACATCGCGTACACAGCGTCAGGCCCACTGGACGTGAGATGAGCGTATACATGGATGAAGACGGCCACGGTGTGGCGCGTGAATATAGCGAGCGGCCAGGATTTACTACTGTTCGTCCTGAGCGTGAAGGTAGATATATCACGGATGAAGACGGAACGCGACTAGCTATCGACGGAGCGAGGGATGTTGTACATCGTGTCGTTCCTCGATATTAGCATCTTGTTCATGTGTGAACAATGCGTTTATCTACAATCATTTCCATGCTGTATTATCGTGTACTATAGTATAAATAGCATTATTGGGAAATACCCATCGTTTGCGGGTAGTTTTGAACGTAATAATATTGCCATATATGAATCATGCTCAATCGTAGTTAGGTACCTAGGTAGAGGGAAAATATCACCATTCACTAGGAGCGCGTGGCGTTATCCATTGCAAAGATTTAATGATTGTACGTGCCCGGATACACCGGAAACAGGAAAAGGGGATGTGATGGAAAGTAGATTCCGAGTTGACTCTCGCATGGCAGATAACAAGTAAGTCCTGTAGCCAGACAGGCCATCATCATGATGGAATTCGCAGGAGGATAGAGATTGGCAGACAAATAGGAAGCCTGCACCGGCGAGGTTGAGATCACGTGGTTTCGGGAAGCGCTCAGCCTTCCGTGCTCGGATTAGTTACAAGTTCACCACGGGTATACGTATCCGTATCATTCTTGTCCTCCACAATTGTGGCTGAATGTCGAACAACGCCGGTGCCGGGAAACGAAGAATGCAGAACCGGCATAGTGCGAATTGCTGGCGAAAGGAGAGACGATGTGCTGCACAAAATCAGTGCCACATTCTTCTTCACCCGTGCTCTGTATTCACTATTCAGTAGGTAGCCATCGGCTACCTAGGCACATGAACAAACCCTCTATCCGTACATACCGATGATAACCTATCCTCGCTCGTTGTACGGAGTACCGTCGTCGACCCACCTCCGGGCTCTTGGATTTCCACAGATTCTGGTCAAAATTACGGAGTTACGCAAAGTCAATTACACCAGAAATCAAAGAATGATTCGCCGATGCCCCTCTTCCTTTTCTTGCTGTCCGGGCCCTGTTCTTCCTTCTTCATGTGCGCACAAGGGGAGTTGACGTATGAGAAGAATAACGTTCTCGACAAAATCACGGGTTTCCCGGCTGTCTCGGTTCAGGCCATGCCGAACGAAATACGGAGTAAGTGATGTATATCAGTTTCAGCTATGTGGTTGAGCCGCTTTCAAAAAGGCCAGAGGAGTAACTAACTATACGTGGTTCAATTAATAATAACGACGCCAGGCAGTGAACCCCTGACTACCTAGTATATGCCGCTGTTGATCCATTCCCTCGCATTCCAACCGATTGTTAGCTTCCAGTCTCTTCCTTTGCGTGTGCTACATACTATTCACTGCTTTTCCATAGACACAGCAATCCGAGGTAGTTAACTTTGACTGCTTGACGTAGTTGCACGCTACCATGGAGTCGGTAGATGAGCCTGATTGGATTGCGTGTCACCGTCACCGTCACCGTCACCACACGTAAGCCGGCAAGGAATTCGTACGGACAGTTAGAACTCAGCTGTATTTCCTGCATTAATCATAGCATTAATCATGCCACGGAGTTAGTTACTCCGTATGTTGATGAGCGATAGAAGAGATGTAGACAGTACGTAGCAGCACGCCAATCCCAGGGCCGGCGCGTGTGTCGCGAGCGCCAAGTCTCCTAGCCCACGACACGCGTTGAGATCGATCGCCTTCAACATAGAATAATGATAATAAGAAGCTCAATACCCTGGATTCCCGCCACCTGGAGTACTCAGTAACGAGTCTTGTAGTAGTAATAGTTGATTCGGGTCGAACGAGGCCTGGCCTAGTCTCGACTTCACTCTCCATCTGGCTAGTCCGTACTCGGCTAGCACAGGGCCACAGGCCTGAGGCCGCACGGCGGCACAGCCTGACTTCTCAGGCCCCAAGGCAGCCCCGGCAAGTCTGGGACTTTCCCTCTGGCTCCCTGCCTGCCCTATGTCAGTCAACGCATGCCTTCAATTTTCTTCCTCTCCATCTCACCCCTTCCACCCTGCCTCCAGCCTGTTCCACCAACACCCACCCCCTCTGGCTTATTTTGATACCCTTTTTCTTTTTATTTTCTTGTTCTTTTCTTGCCCTCCCCTTCCATTCGTCGTCCACTTCATCCTTTTTATCCTATTCTTTCCGATTCCTCTTTCGTCATATTCCCGGCGGCCCTCCTCCCTCAGCCGTCCTCCTTCTCAGTTCGCTTCCTTCTCCTCTTTTCGCCTGCTCTTCTGTTGTTTGGCCTGGTCCATCTTCAACTTGTCTTCTTTCTGCTCCTCCTCCTCCCTTATTTACTCTTCTATTTTCCCAAGCCGGTGTCAAAGCTGCTGGGGAATTAGAAGAACCAAAGCTTATCGTCCCGCTCTGGCAGCATGCACAAAATCTCCAACTTCACCGGTCAAGCTCGTCATGGCTGGGAACGAATGACACCCGCCTTTGGGATGTCGCGCCCTCATGCCGACATTCATGCAGCTTCTCAACCTTTACGACGTCCGCATGGCACCCCGGCCCTTACGCCTCCAACTGCCATCGATCCCACTGTCAATCTCTCCTTCAACGTGCCCTTTTCGTCGTATCTGTCCGGCCCCGATGTCGAGGATGTTCTCCATGCAAGTCCCGGCGCTCTGCAGCGTTGGACTTTTCCCGAAGGCACTCCCGAAGGGACCCCTATCCACAACTTGCCCGTACACGTCAGCCACCTCGAGACCCTTCGGAAACTATGTCGCACTGTCAGCGAGACGAGTGGTGGTAGGCTCGAGGCTGTTGTGACAACCTCTGAGCCTAAGTCTCTGCCTTCAGTGCAGCGCCGCCAACAGGCTCTCGTTACCAATGTCTGTCTCTCGGGTGACGGGGAGACCGTTCGCAAGATGAGAGCCAAGATTTTGAACGAAACCCCTATCTCTTTGGTAAGTAGTGCTTACCTATTGTCATGAGGCCCGCGTGTCGCTAATTAACATATCTTCTGAGTGCAGCGATGTGCAAATGTCGATGTTGACATGCATCTGATAATGGACACGTCCACAAAAGGTATTCGCGTTAACGTACTGGAGCACCTGGACACTTTGGCACAATACACTGGTGCCGACATCTTTCTCCTCAGCCCCAAGATGGTCGATGCGGACAGTGCCGTAGTCTCCTCATATGGCGCCGACAATGGCCTGGATAACCGCTTTCGAGTTGCCATCTACGGAGACATGGAGAGTGTAGAGCATGCCAAAACGCGACTGCTCATCATGATTGATCAAATTGTATGTATAACCTGTCGGGAAAATCTGTTTATTTTTCTTTTTTTTAATCTCTATACTGGTCAAAAGACGCTAACACCCCCAGCTGAAACGACATGTAGACGCTATGAAACTTGAGTTGACGATGCATACTCTCGTCTGCGGCCGCACTCGTAAGAATATCAAGTTAATTGAAGCTATCACTGACACCGCAATCTATTTCCCACCACCCTTTCCTCGTATATTCGGCTATACTCCACCTGGAGCCCACCGACGAAGCGAGGATGAAGTTTACATCACTGGCGAAAGCATGGAGAATATTGCGAAAGCCAAGCAAAACTACACGAGCTTGTATTGGGGGTCAAGATTTATGTCAAAGACGTGGTTTTGTCCTCTAGCAAGATCGACAATATTCTGCTCGACCGTTTGGATAAAGTTCGGAAAGTAATGGAAGCTAATGGTTCTTACGTTTTGTTCCCACAACTGGGCAGTCAGCGTGGTCTTGTGCGTATTCAGGGAACTGAAGTCCTACATGTCGAGCGCACCGTGCGCGAAATAATGGCATTGGCTGGTCAATTCTACGGCGCTTCCTGGTGGATCATCATGTCGGATGCGAGTCAAGGAGGCATCCGTTCTCCATCCCCATGAGGTCAGGCCTATGTTGTCGGATATTTGCATTAACTCCGATGCCGACGTGAGCTTCGAGAACATGACCTTCTCCATAAATGGATCCGACGACGCTGTGAAGGCCGCGATGAATGTCATCTATCAGATCCCGTTTGTCAAACGCTACCCATATCAAATCCGCGTCAAGATCGAGCTTGCCAACGAGCACAAGGAATTTGTAAGCGGCAAGAAGAATGGTAAAATCAACAAGATTATGGGCCAAAGCAATGTCCAGATCATCTTTGATGGGTTCAATGAGTACAATTTCTACATTGATGTCTGTGGAACTCAGTATGATGCTACCAAGAACGGTCTGGATTTGGTGGAGCAAGAGATGCCGGCATCCATCTCCTTCCATGTACCAGATCAGTATCATAAGCGAATCATTGGCATTGGTGGTCAACATATTCAACGCATCATGAAGAAATATTCCGTGTTTGTCAAATTCTCCAATGCAATGGATCGTGGCGGTATTGGCAAGGAGGATGATGATGTCAAGGTGGACAATGTGATTTGCAGGACCCCGGCAAGGAACGCACAGAGCTTGGATCTTGTGAAGCAGGAAATTATGGACATGGTCGAAAAAGTTGTAGGTTTTCCCTTTTATACCCACTCGATCGAGAAGCTGTGCAAAACGCCAAACCCTGTCTAACGCTCTCCTTAGGACGCCGAGTATGTTTCCGAAACTGTTCTCATCAACCGCCTTTACCACCGTGAACTTCTAGCTCGTATCCGTGAAATTGAAGAGCTTGAGAAAAGTGGAATTGCAAGATTGAATTCCCAAGTACTGAGCTTGCAAGTGACGTGGTAACTATTTCAGGCCCCGAGTATCAGGTTCCTCAAGCGGTCGATGCCTTCCTGGTAAGTCTTCTCAATGAGTGCATTTATTAAATGAATATAACTCATGCCTTCATTCTCTCCCAGGAATGGTACCTGAAAGTCACGAATTGTCTTTCCAGAGTTCAGCAGAATTGAGAGATTTTTCAAGTCTGCCGAGTTTGGTGACGATGTTCGCGGCAAGCTCAAGGATCAGTACGAAGTTGAAGCAGCTGTTGATATGGCGGCCGAGCTCCCCAAATCTGGAGCCGAAAATGGTACTTCATCTCCGGTTCCTGCGGAGGATCGGGTTGTGCTTGGTTATACTCGAAACAATGCCGGGGTCTAAAGGACGCGATAGATTTCTTGATTTCGCGTCTGGTTGCTCATGGACTCGATGCCACGACAGTTAAAGGTGCTATCCCGCGTCCAAAGTCGGATTCTTTTGAAGAGTCTCTTCCATTCTTCAACTCGAAATTGTTGCAGCATGCCCCAGCCCCTCTGGTGACAGACTCGCCAACTCGACCTAGTTTCGGTGACGATGTTAGTGAACGTGGATCCATCTTTGAAAGGCTTCGTAAGCCTGGAAGCATTTCGTCATTTTCCTCGTTTATCGGTCGTAAAACCACGCCGCATCGCCCGCTTCTTTTCAAACACGCGTCTAGTAACGCGTCCAAAGCGTCTTTGATCTCCATGGAATCCCGCGACAGCGGTTATCGGAACCCATGGAATGACTCGGGCGTTAATCTGCCCGAGGAAGATATTCACCATGTGGGTAGTTCCCACAGCCATAATAGTAGCAGCAGCAATGGCTGGCCAGCTCGCTTCGACATGAAATTTCCATTTGGCACCGCGCCCGGTGACATTACTCCAAAACATGATCTGCGCGCTTCTTTCGATTCTGGTCGTCCCAGTACTTCCAATTCTACTTCTGGATACCCGGCCCCGATTGGGCCACCTCGTTGAAAGTATAATAATATACATTGAAAGAAAAAAGAGAGAGAATTATATCCATGACGAGATACCAATTTGCAGCAATATACCCCGCTACGTCACGCCATGTCATGCTTTTGTTTTGAGCTTTGTTCTTTGTTATGTTGTGTGTTGATGTTTTTTTGTGTGTGTGCGTGCTCGTTCTGTCTCTTGATACCACCAAAGCAAAAACGTGTTTTTTCCTTCTTCTTTTCTTGTTCGGCATGGAACGAATGAATTTGACAGGACGGTCAGGATTATAGGGAGTGAAAAAGGTAGAACAGGCGATGATATATTTTTATGGAAACAGAGGGAACAACGAGAGTAACATCGAAGGGCACATAAATTCTATATATATCTAGATATGAACGAGGGAGTATGAAAACCTTGACTCGAAACAATTACCTAGGCAGGAAATGACCTACCAATAATTTTCGGCTTGCTTAGGTCAGATCAAAGTTACTGTCCAGTGTCCACGCAGTCGTGAGCGACAGGTAGACATACCTAATGGGCATGTCCCAAGTGTGGAACTCCTTCCAAGCTGATTCATCACTTGATGATTCCTAATCTACCTAAGCTATCATAATGTTATATTGTAGGAACCCGGTTGAGGGATTATAATATTAATTAATCTAGGTATCTATGTAACGTATTCATACAATAGAGGAAAGTGTGTTGTTATGTTATGCCACATCGCTGATGGAGACAGACCGGATGAAATACAGAAAACAGAATGCTAATAAATACTCATTTCTCAACCTTTTCGCAAAAAGACCCAAAGATAAAAAACACGAATGATGAACTCCATTTGATGAGAGAGGACGAAAGATATATAAAAACAGTTATGCTTCGTTATCTTTTCCATGCATGTAGATTGTCAACGTCGAGATGTTTGATTTTTCTAAATCACATCATCAAAGTTGACCTGAGAGAACTGCTTCGGTTGCTGGAAGAGAGGGAACAAAAGTTATTAGCCAGATTACTTCTTACAGGAGGAAATAATTTTGTTGGTCAAAGTATTAAGAAACTTACCGGAACTGATATATGCCCGTTTCGCATCTAAATTAACTCCAAATCGTTTTTCGAGCTCGAGCTTAACAGCCTTCTTCGTTATCGACATCAAATCTGCTGTGCGCAAGATCTCCCGGATTTCTGCGAGAATGGCATCATCACTGGGCAAACCAGCAAGATCACTCAGCTCATAATTGCCGCCGCCTAGCATCTCCGACGGTGCAAGTGACATGCGCGATTCGTATCGAGAAGCTAGATCAAATTGCGACATTGGTCGAGAGGCAGGGTACCCATATTCGGTAGCAGCTGGATGATAGGATTTCGTGCCGTAAGAGTAGCCTGATACTTCAGAGCGGGAGTCATCAACCCGAGATTGAGCCTCCCATAGCTCAACTTGGTACTCTTCCCATCTCTTCTTTGGGATTGAATCGGGATCGAATTTGCCTTCGTCAGAAATAACAATCTTCTTTCCCTTTTCACCGGTCACGACACGAGTATTACCCCAACTGAAGTCGTCCATATGCCAGAAGGAGTACAAAGGCAAAGCGAGCGAGAATACAGGTGTTGCAAGAATGTAAACAATCATCCAACCAATCATATCCCACTTCCGCCGAAGAAGGAAAATAATAGCCTGAAGACCATAGACGGCTGCAAGAATAAGGAAAGCGGTGATAGGTACGTAAGATGTATCAATGCAAACCCATACGATGAGGTAAACAATGTACGCCACTGTGACTGGCTGAATAACCGTGCTCATCAAATCCGTGAGCACCATGAAACGCATACCGAAACAACAAAACCACACAATTGTGTCATGGGAGCCAGTTCAATCATATTGTGTACGGTGGAGTTAATCCATCTTCGACGCTGAGACAAGAACACAGTCCAACTCTCGGGAGCGATAGTCCATGCGTGGGATCGGAAGCTATATTTCGTCCTATATGTTGGATGAAATTTGAGGAGAAGCGTAGTAAGGTAACGATCTTCGCCTAAATGGAGCAGATTCTTCATATGGAGGGTGTCGACGCGAATTTCCGAATAGTGATCCACTATCTCTTTGCTCACGAACAGAGGTTTACCGCTATCTGCAGATCTGATGCGATACATGGTGAAACAACCAGGCAAGCAAGTGACGGTACCGAACAGACTCTCAAAAGCCTTAGTGAGATTGTGAGAAATATAGTATTCATAGACTTGTATCATCGTGACCATGGAGCTTTTGGCGTTACTCAGAGCCGTCTCTCCGCACAGACCAATAAGGCGAGTGTCTGAAAGGAAAGCAGATACCATTCGAGTAGCGGAATCGGGGCCACAACTGTATCAGCATCGACTTGCAAGATGAACTCATAGAATGTGGGGTTGACACCGATGATGTTGCGGATTTGATGATATATTTCCAGCTCCATAGGGCTCATAGGAAGATTGTAGTGGATACGATTGAGGAAGCGCATCAAGATCATTTGTGAGTCTCGCTTGCCACGATTACCCGGTCGAGATACCTCGGACGGCTTTCCAACCTTCACTACAACCAAAAGGGGACGATATGACCTTGCACCTCATAGAGACCCGAGTAAATTTTGCCCATGTTATGCTGCTTCATGCCCTCGCCTAGACTCTCAAAACTCAAAGGTTCGGGGTCGACAGTATCAGGGACACCCAGAATGTCCAAAACTATCCGCGGTGTTGGTCGATCGTTTCCTTGGCCAATAATCATGCCATCACAAATGACAATGAGTAATTTCCGCTTGTCGTCATATTTCATACGAGCCATTGAGTCTATGGCACGACGAAGAGACTCTTCGTCTTCGGTGTAGGCGGGGACTTGACAAATGATGAACTTGTCGAGGTTTTCAGGCGTGTTCTTCCTACCGAACTGAAGGGCAGCCAGAAATCTTGCCAGAATGATTGCGGCCACGACACCTGTAACGGCGAGGATGAAGTATTCAGAAAATTGACATTTCACTGAATTCCGAGTATCCACTTTGCCGACGAAAAATAGATTATCCATGCATAGTTGCATGCGCTGGCGTAAAGCAGGATCCATATTAAGGTCATTGAAGTTCTTGGTAAGGTCTTGACCGGATTTCATTGAAAACATGTCTACAATGTCCTGGTCCATAAAATTAGTGTTCACGCCAGACACAGTCGTGCCATTTGGGCCAAGGGTGCGGCGACCTCCGAGAAGATAGTCCGTGAAGTCATATACGTTGCCGTTTATGCTACCTAGAGAACGGGAGTTCTTGTCTGCTAGCTTTTCATGTAACCCGAGGTGTAGCCGATATAGCCTTTCTTATAAGAGCCCTTGAGCATGATCATTTGTTCAGCGAACCAGTCAGGACGATAGTCATTGGTAAAGTAACGGAAATCATGATACCCAGCATTAGTATCTGTTGTAGTGCTGCTTGTAGTCGATGAAGAACTCGTGTTGACCGCAGTGTAATCGAGCAGAATGGAAGGGTCCACTGAGCCGTTGACTCCTTGACAGAGAGCCGACACTTGAACAGGAAAGAGAGCCGTAGCATCAACTCCAGCATACTTCTCTAGTGCTGTTGTAGGTATGATACTTTTCGGGTAGTGGTTAGGAATAAAGGCAGCGAGATCAAACACAATGCCGCGTATAGCAACGAGTGATTGTTTGCCGTCTTTGCCATTATAGGTCGAGAGGTTATCTGCATCATAGACGTCTTGCCGAGGACAGAGCACCCGTGGAAATCCAAGAACGATAAACGCTGCGGTACAACAGGATAGCCAGATAATCAGGTTAATGGCGAATTTCTCGCGCCAAGCCATGCGAACATCCTTTCTCTTCATCCTCCCTAGAAATTTGATGCAGAAATCCGGAATGAAGAAGGTGAGGGAATACACCATGAAAAGCCAGCGCTTGCGGCTTCTTGAGATTGGCACAACATCCACCTCTTCCATTTGCCGTTCTTTGCTCTTCTCTGCCATCTGCTCGCGAGTTTCCAAGTTCTTGAACATATCCCCGGAATTGAAAGCTGATGCACCAGCGTCAGATCGACCGTCAACATCGCGGCTCCCGAAGTAACCCCCATGTTTGGCTTCATCTCCGTAGATAAACGCGCCACTTGGACTGTTCTCTCCCGAGTTAACAAGCCGAACTTTGGAGTCATTGTAGTATCCTTGACCTTGAAGCATCCCATCACCATCATTGGATAAATTGGCATGATACGTGGGAACTACCCGCTCGCCTAACTTAGCAATGTCGGCCCAACATCGTTCGCTAAGAAAGACGCCCGTGCTTCCAACGCGTGCTTCGTTTGCAGGCCATTTTCGTTCATCTAATGCCAGCTCGGCTTTTCACGGTCACTTCCAACAACGATAGTTTCAGCTTCAGCTAGTCCTAAGAATTCGGCAAAGGGAAGGAAGACGCTGAAGTCTGCATTCCGCAGTCTTTGACTGATCTCAGCGATACCAAATGTCTGCACCTGCATGCGGACGCATTTGCTGTCGAATTGATTGGCTATCCGTCTATCATTAGGCTTTAGACAGAAGACAAAATATGGATTGATGTTGGGTGCGGTTAGACACTGTTTGATAACATCAAGCGAAGCTAGAAATTGGCCGGCGGCACCTTGTTGATCTGACCCTGTGCCTTTTGTCTTTTGCGCGATGTGACACCGACGCTAGTGCTTCCATTATGACTGTCACTGTCACCGTCATCGTTACTGGACCGCGTGCCGAACGGATTCAGCCTGGAAGACGGACTAATTTTGCGACGGGCCATGCTGGGCATGCGCATTGGTTTAGAGCTCACTTGTGCCTGGACCACGGCGGTCTTCTCCTTGGGATGGGTAACTTTCTGCAGGACGGACTGCCCGAAAAGTTCACTAACAAAGTCACTTCTCGTAGTGCTGATGAGATTTATCAGGTCCCCAGAAATGACTTCTCCATTCTCTTCAATTAAACCATTGACAGGGTAGTCAATTTCACCTGCGAAATGCCTAACCGTAAATGTGGCGCTCTTGCTGGGAGTGACGAAATTGCTTCCGAGCATCTTAGTCTCGCTGTCTCCGACTGAAATGGCGGGATTCTTATTCTCAAATCGTTTCTTCAAGCTTTCGAGCATTTGCAAGTCGGTTTTTCCTCGCCTGGTCTGGTCATCAAGAATAGCAAGCAAACCATGGCCTGACTTTAATAGGCCTCTCACAGCATCGGAGTTGTCAAAGTAGCTTGTCGCAGGCACGCTGACTTCTTCACTCTCCAGACGATCAGCTTTGCTTGAGAAAAAGCTTTGTAGACAATAGTTATATAGCGATTCGACGGCGGCATTGTTAAGAAGCTGATCTAGAGTAGATCCATGGGAGGACTGTGAAAAGCCAGGAAAATCGATGATGGACACGGTATTGGCAACACTATCCTCAGCAGCGCAAACTCTTTGATTGATATTCTCGATGACGTAGGCCACTAACAAGGAGTAGAGCGTCCTTGCGAGCTCATCGGCGTTCTGACGAGCACCACGAGGATCGAGCATCACCGTCACACGTTCCCGATGAATGGTTTTCGACTTATGACGCAGGCTCACGGCCAAATCGTCCGTACCGAGGCCTAGAAATGCGGCAATACATTCCAAGACTTCCTTGTTCTTGACCATCGTGACGGTCTCACCACCTTCGTGAGAGTAACCACCACTCTCCTCCGCACCTGTTGTGGTGTTCTGACCGGTGACGAATTCAAGCTGACCAATATGAAGAATAGTGGCCAGAATTTGGCAGATTTCGGCGATTTCACTACGTGGGAACTCTAGTTTCCGCAAAGCTGTTTTAAAATGCTGAAAACCCTCAGCGTCATTGATCCCGACTTTTAGCTGAGTCGGATGGCCAAGGTATCGCCATCGTTTCTGATTAGTCCCTGGGCCAGCATGTATACCGTGCGTATCGAGGCCTAAATGAGCCTTCTCCGCTGCGCTGGTTCCGGCTAGTAGATAATATAATATGTGAATGCTGCGTTCACCCGTGGGAACTGAAGTGATGCGGCTCCTCTCTAAGCGATGATCAAGAATTTTACCTCCAATCAAAGTTGGATTATTCGAGGATGAATCGTATTGAAGTTCAAAAACAGGCCCGCCTTGGACGCAGTCGGGGTGGTGACAGATTTTGTGGTGGTGAGAGAGTCGAATACAAAGGCTGCTAATGATAGTTTCGTCGATAGTGGAGTCGAAGAGAACGATAGAAGAGAGGACAAGAGGTGCGAGCGAACCGTTGTCTTTCCGGATCCCGTTTCGCCTCTATACCATAGAACATAGCGGTTAGACAAATCTCAAGTAATGCATAGAGCAAGCAGGAATTCTCTTTTCGACGTCCAAGTCACTCACAAGAAAACAATCGCCTGGTTCTCGCCGCGGGCTCCCAAACGGGTAAAAGCTCGCCGAGCCAAATCTTCGGCTTCGCCCATGGCGCTTCCATCTTTCCCGCCATCGGGCCCTTTGGTTGAGGTGGTATAAGTGTTCAAGCATATCAATGCCTGCGATGAAAGACGCGCTGTGGGTAGAGAAACATGAAACCTGCGTTGAAATGAGCACAATTAGACCAGACTCCTTTGTACTTGACCAACGAGGCGGGAAATACCATACCTGCTAGCCAAATGGGATGTTAAATGCGTATCCGATTGTAGATGTGCGGGCAGTGATGGTAGCGAGGACTGCGCATGGGACGGGGTGGTCCCGGAAAACGAATTGAGGGCCATATCGGCGGTCGATCGACCGCGTGAAGAAGGGAATTTTTCCGACTACTCAATAATGATATTATGAAGTTTCGTATGCGGTAGAAGAGGCTTATCGCAGAGAATGGAAAGAAAATAAACGATATGTTGCAAGGCCGATTGATCTTTCTACAAAGCGAGAGATAAGGAGCACATTGCTTTTTTCTTTTGCTGTCGAGCCGCCTGGGATAGTCTCCTGAGTGGAAGTCGGTCTTGGTCGACAAACAAGATAAACGAGAGATCTGTTGTCGAAAGATAATATGCTTATGCGCAATAACGAGAGCGTGAACGAGAAGGGCAGGAGAAGGCTGTAGGCGAGGGGGCAGAGACGAAGGAAACGAGAAAACGACGGATTGCAGCGGTGGAATGCAGGGGAAAGAGAGAGATCAAGATGTGGAAGGAGCGGAGTTGGTTGCAGCAATACGCATGTATGGTAACGGCAGTACGCTTTCTTCCTTTTGTTGACATCAGTACTCCGTACCGTCCGTAGTCGTACCATACACTGGCATATACAGCAGGGGTGGCCAATCACCGGCGATACAAGGCGCAGGTTGCGGTACGGTAATTCGGGTCCCGCACCCAGTATTTTACATAGTGCGGACGTCGATGCCAGAACGAGACTAGCGCCGTCTCCCTAGTGAGACGTGTGAGACCAGTCCAATCGTCGCGAATCATTCCTCTTCGTAGTCAAGACATTACTTCCGTACAACGTGTCGTCCGGCTATTCTTAGCAGTCGATCATGCTGAATCTGACGTGAGCTTGGGCGAAGCAGATGGCCATCTTTACGTCGATTGTTATGACTTCAAGTTCTCTGCCATCAGTCTTTGACTCTCAAACAACCAATCGGGTTCTTTTTCCTCCTGGTCTTGTTTACACTTTGTCCCTGGAATGCCTGACATACTCGGTCATCGTTAACTACCTCCTTAGGTAACTATATACTCTAGTAGTCTGGGGATATGCCCCCTTTATGAACGCCTGATAAATCTTGCAATGGAACATCTAGACCGTTCTTGGGTCGTGTGGGGATGGCCGGGAGAGCTAATCGATGAGGCTCGCCGCCAGTGGGTGGCCGCCGCCGATTGGTCCAAAGCATTTCGCTTTTTCGATTTTGCGTGAATCGAGCAGGAGGGCTATTTGGGGCCTGAGGATGTTTCCCTACGGAGTCCTGGCTGTGAATCTCTTCCATGCCATGGCTTTTGTGCAATCTCAGCTGTGGTTTCGGTTTGCTGTGGCATGTCGTTGTTTCAAAGACCCACATGCGGCGTACAGCTGTATGGTACGGACGTAGTTACCGTACAAGGGGCCGCTACTCTGGTTTTAGTCTGTCTCACTTTGGTCGTTCTTTTCTATTCCTCTTTCCATTGCCCAAACTCATCCGTGCAAAATCATGCCAGTGACTCGGTAGTTTCTGTGAGGTAGTTAAGGTTTCCTGCCGTGCACTCAGTCGGTAGTTCATAGTACGTAGTTAGCGGTATGCTTATCGGAGTACGCGATATTCCGTGGCACATACGACTAGCCCCAGGGTATTTCATTTATTTTTGGCAGCCTTTTCTTTGAGCGCGCAGGTACAATACACGTAAGTTACCGTACCATACCATACGCCCCGTCACTGCCACGGTGTGCCACCAGTGCGGAAGGAGCGACGAGAGGCATGTTCGCTCAGCACATTCTCCTCCCGTGCCATCCATTATTCATTCCTCGGGCGCCTTCGAACACTTTCCTTGCTCTTCTTCCTCCAGTCGACGTCTCGTCATCTTTGCACTCGGTGATAGTACTATCGATACATCTGTATCTTGTCGTATCACCACCCACACTCGCTTGGGACGAGACCGATCCGTCCTTTCGCTATCTGTTACAACAACAGCTCTGTTCTTCCACTTGGGGAAAAAGAAAATACCTTCTTTCGCAGCATCAACTTACCTCACGCCTCTTTTCTCGTCTTTTCCCTTTCTCTCTTCGTCCTCCTGCTGGAAAAGTTTGCTTTTCCGATTAATTCCATATCCTAAAACGACGACGACGACGACTGCACTCGCTCGTCGTCTGTGTTAGCCGTCTTGCTAATGTCATAAGAAAACAGTAGCCAACCGTTTGTCTTTGCCATCCACCTCAGAACGGTTGCAATCATGTCGAACCGTTATTCAATATTTTCGACCACCTCGGCTCCTGGCTTGCCCAAGTCATCCTCTCAGATTTCTACCACTACTCTGCTCAATTCGCTTCACAACCTTTACTCGGCAGCCCAGCCATATCCACTCGAAGTTGGAACAAGCTTAGTAGTGAATACATGGTTGACCGTCGCCAATTTGAAGCCGGACGGCACACCGGGGAACAGTGGACGCCGAATTAGCCGTGAGCTTGGGAGCACGCCCGACGTAGAGCAGAAGATGGTTGTATTGTGTTAAGGTATATCTTCAAGCGCTGGTCGGAATCGTGCTACTTATAGTGGTTGCTAAGTTCATTCGCAGTGCCCTTCATCGATCGTGTCCGACCATACTCCCATCATTTCTTTCGGCCTTGCCCTATCCACTCCTGAAGTCTTATTTACCGCTTTCACCGCAATTCGCCCGTTTATTTCGGCCGTCACGCCTTTTAATCCTTCATACTCTCTCTACTCGTCCCTAGCAGTGTCGTACACCTTCACCCTTGGTGGCAGCATTACCGGATTAACGCTAGCATTATCCAAGACTGGAATCAACCTTGCTAGGGGCTTACTGGATGTTCCTTCTGAACCCGGCTATCGTGCTTTCGACGTCTTCTATTATTTGATCAACGCTGCCTCTAGTCAAGCGGAACGAGAATATCTTGGCTTGAAGGACTGTTCAGCGTATTCGATTCTCAATAAGTCTGGGACCTACCAACCCCTTCGTTCTTGCCAACTGCAGACGATGCCGCCGCTGCCGAGGACTTTAGATCTGCCCTCAAAGCCCTCGGTATAAAGGCTCTTCGCTAAGAGGCTTGTTATCAGTCTTAGCTGGACTTCTTAAGCTGGGAAATACTTTGGGTTTCCTCGTTGATGAGGAGGACCTCGAGCAAGTTTGCGAGGAAGCCGCCGAGCTTTTGGGAGTTGATCCTGAAATCTTGCTCCGTGGTTGCTCTACCGACGATCGTACCATGCTTGTCACAGGTGTCTATGAAGCCTTAGTCGACTGGGTTATATCCAAGGCCAACGAAGCAATTGCCATACAAATCCGAGCTGAGCAGGAGAATGGATCTAGTGATGGCTCAGGAGCTCCTTGGCATGCCGAAGATGTTTCTGACACCGTGACTATTACAGTTATCGATATCCCGAGCCCGCGTCTAGGCAAGGCTGTTGCCCTTCAAGGTGTCTTTAATGATAACCAAGGTATCAATGCTGAAATGAAAGAGGATGGCGTACAGATTAGCAGTCCTGGTCAATCTGTTCTAAATGAAATGAACAACGCTGTCAGCGACGTTGAAGCCGAGCTTGGAATCACCGAAAGCATCGCGTTTCGTGAGCGCGAACATCTCGATGATAGACGGCAAACTGTGCTAGAGAAAGTTGGGATTGAGGTGGAAATGGGCGGTTTCCTTCGCACCATTCTTTTCCCAAATGAGAATGAAGGTATAACTCTAGGAAAACGCGGTCGCTTTGACCTTGCCTCAACTCTCGGTAGCAGCAGAGTATGGTATCATCTTTCTCTTCATCCTACAGATGAATATCCTGAAACTTTGACAAACAATACCTCCGCATGGTCTGCCGGCGCAGTTTCCCGTCAAATACGAGATTGGCGTTTACCTGAATGGGCCAACAGACGCCATAAACAACTCGATTTCACTGCTGACTTCGATGTGGATGAGTTTGTAACTCGATATTCCCCTTTGGGCTGCAAAGAAGGAAAGGACGGTGTTGAGAGCTGGATTTTGGAAGAGGATGGAGTAATGGAGACGTTATTGTTGGGAAAGAGAGAATTTGGATGCGTGAAGGCGCCTGGTGGGAAGCTGAGTCGATGCTCGATCTCAAACCTCATAGCGATTCTCCCGTGCCAGCAACAAACCCTTTTGAAAGCGGCTACTCTGCTACACCACCGAACCCTAACGCCTCGGGCATTTTCCCTCCAATGCCTATGGCTGACAACAGTAGCTTCATAGGAAGCCGCGAAGATCTTCTCAATCCAAATAGGCAAAGTGCAATGTCCCCAGGCGTCGCTCGTTCTATTGCGCCAACCAATAACCTCACTCTACATACTGTTGGTGGTGATTACGGACTGGGGCCCAAAGGTGATGACCACAGAGGCGATGATGCATACTATGCGGCTGAGTTGAGTCGTCTTGCGGGAGATGATCCCGAAATCGCCCAGCGCAAGCATATTGAGAAGAAGAAAATTACTCTTGGCCGACGTCTCTGGGCTGCATTCGTGTGGGCGGCTACCTTTTGGATTCCATCATTCCTCCTACGATATGTAGGGCGCATGAAGCGACCTGACGTCCGTATGGCTTGGCGAGAAAAACTCGTTCTTGTGACGCTCATTGTCCTATTTAATTGTCTTATGGTCTTTTGGATTGTCGAATTCGGAAACTTACTCTGCCCCAACAAAAATAAAGTATACAACGAGAAACAACTCAGTGAGAACCAGGGTGACGATGATTTCTACGTGGGCATCCGAGGTGTGGTCTACGATATCAGTAAATTCTGGCGCACGCAGCACAGTGACACGAACATTAAAACGAGTGCGTCGAACATGCAATGGTCTGCAGGTCAGATTCTCGATGCATACTTCCCCGTACCCCTGACACAAGGCTGCCCGGCGTTTGTAACCGATGACACTATTGTCTTACAAAACAACAACACGAATGCCATCTCCCAGTCGGAAGCTATACACTACAGTGGTCCTTATCAGCAATCCGATCCTTCGTCAGCATTGTACAATATCACTTGGTATGCTGATAAATTTCTGCCCTTCATCCATCAGTACTACAAGGGACCTCTAGTATGGTCGAAGGGCACGATTACTCAACAGGCTAATGAGGACTCCCGATATTGGGTGATCATTAATAACGGTGTGTATGATTTGACCAATTATTTCTACACACTAAGCTTATTGAACGATGAATCTTCATATGATTTTCTGCCTAGTGCAGTAACGGATCTAGTCAAAAATAATATGGGTTCAGACATTAGCAGCAAGTGGCAGAACTCCACTTCGTTCCAAAATGCGCTTACTTGCATGAAGAACGTGTTTTATGTTGGGGAAGTTGATTTCAGAAATTCGGCAAGGTGCACAGCCAATAACTGGATCTTACTAGCATTTACAATTCTTGTTATCGCTGTTATCCTGGTCAAATTCCTGGCTGCACTGCAATTCGGTTCTAAACCACGCCCTGTTCCTCAAGACAGGTTTGTCATCTGTCAGGTTCCTGCGTACACGGAAGGCGAAGATCAGCTCCGAAAGGGTCTAGATTCGCTCACGGCTCTTCAGTATGATAACAAAAGGAAACTCATCTGTGTGATTTGTGACGGAATGATTGTCGGTGGTGGGAATGATCGGCCGACTCCTAAGATCGTGCTTGACATCCTCGGAGTAGACCCCAAAGTCGATCCTCCAGCATTGCCATTCAAGTCCGTTGGCCAAGGAAGTGATCAGCTCAACTACGGAAAGGTCTACTCTGGTCTGTATGAATTCGAGGGCAACGTTGTCCCATACATTGTTATCGTCAAAGTCGGGAAGGAATCGGAGCAGTCGAAATCCAAGCCAGGAAATCGCGGAAAACGTGATTCACAAGTTCTTCTACTTAACTTCCTTAACCGTGTGCATTACAGAGCGCCGATGTCACCCTTGGAACTGGAAATCTTTCATCAGATTAACAATGTCATTGGTGTCGACCCAGAACTTTACGAATTCCTTTTCATGGTTGATGCTGATACCAGTGTCAAAGAAGATTCGCTTAACCGGCTTGTGGCGGCTTGCGTTAATGATGCCAGAATTGCTGGCATTTGTGGCGAAACCAGTCTACAGAATGAGGAAGGGAGCTGGTGGACTATGATCCAGGTTTACGAGTATTATATTTCGCATCATTTGTCCAAGGCGTTTGAATCTTTATTCGGGAGCGTCACGTGTCTCCCAGGATGGTGAGTGTCAAAAATTGCACAACTTCATTGACCTTTGACCGATATTTCTTTTTTCCTCTTTTTTCACGATTACTAAGAATTGATATTTGATAGTTTCTGCATGTATCGCCTTCGAACTGCTGATAAAGGTCGCCCCCTCATCATATCAGACAAGATTATCGAGGAATATTCCGAAGGCGATCTCGACACCCTGCACAAGAAAAATCTCCTGGCTCTTGGAGAGGATCGATTCCTCACGACGCTCATGTCAAAACACTTTCCAACGATGTTTTACAAGTTTATCCCTGATGCCTTCGCCAGTACCGCTGCTCCGGAGACGTGGAGCGTGCTCTTGTCCCAAAGACGTCGCTGGATCAACTCCACCGTTCACAATTTGGTAGAAGTGGCTGCTCTGAAAGACCTTTGTGGTTTTGTTGCTTCGGCATGCGCTTCATTGTCATGATCGATCTATTGGGAACACTCGTCCTTCCTGCCACTTGCGTCTATCTGGTGTATCTCATCTATCTCGTGGCCAGTCACAAAGGAACGTTCGGTGTCTTATCCATTGTCTTATTGGCTGCTGTTTATGGTCTTCAGGCCATTATCTTCATTCTCAAACGTCAATGGCAACACATTGGTTGGATGATTATATACCTGTGTGCTTACCCAATATACAGTGTGGTATTGCCGATGTATTCTTTTGGAAACAGGATGATTTCACATGGGGTAATACTCGTGTTGTTATCGGTGAGAAGGGTGATCAACGTGTTGTTGCCGTGGAGGATGAAGCTTTTGATCCTAGAAGCATTCCACTTCAACGATGGGACGATTACGCCCTCGCCAACAACTTGCCTGGCCGACGTGGGAATTTCGAATACAGCGAGGAGAAAGCTCATTATGTCGATGAGACAGCGATGGAAATGGACGATTTACGGTCTACCTACTCTTCTGTGAGGCCAGCATCAACAGTCTTGACAGGATTTCCTGGTGGACGCGGCCCGTACATGCCGCCTCAGTCACCGGCCCCATTCGCCGGTAACAACCGCAATTCGCGAATGTCTAGTTTCACACGATATACCGACGCTCCTCACCTTGGTGGTCACGCTCAGCGTCACATGTCAATGGGCAACATTAGCACCGTCTACCAGGATAATCCTGTGAACGCAAGCCGGTTAAGCATGCCTATGATGCAAAGCTCTGATAACCTTCTTGGTGTTCCAAGTCGACAACGGAGTCCACTGGGAGGACCCCGACCTGTAAGCACTGTTATGGATTTCCGTAGCGGACCCGGCCACGGACCGGACGATGCCACAATCATCGATGCTATTCGTCAAGTTCTGGCTGAAGTTGATCTTGATAATGTGACAAAGAAGCAAGGTATGATAATGCAATCCCCACCCCCTCTTTTCAATACTTTTATTTACATGTACTGACTGATCGCTAGTGAGAGCTCTTGTTGAACAGCGCCTCCAGACTGAGATGGTTGGCGAGCGGCGCACATTTGTTGACACCCAAATCGACCAAGAACTCGCCAACATGTGATGTGGAACCGCACTTTTAGTTCCCCATTTCTGCATGTAGTATTGATCTCATATCTTCGTTGTCTTCTAATTTGTTTAGCGGGTTATTTTATTCTGCAAGAAGGAGCAAAAATATGGCGTTTCATCTTTTCAGTTTCTGTGAAATATTCGATGGCCACTCTACTGGAACCTAATTATGGCTTGCTGGTGCCTAAACTAAGCTTATTCAATGTTCTTGATGTTATTATTTCATTGTCTGGGAGTCGACTTCATAAGTGACCTGTATACATGCATTACCAGGGTAGACTACTATAGTATCATATAGTGATTTATTGCGCAACTAGTGACTCACGAGTCTTTTCGTCTTGAGCTTACCGAATAGGTTGACGAAAGCGAAGTACAAGTAGCGGGAAAAGTCCATGACCGACTTGGAATCTGAGGAAAAGTTCGGAAATGCAACGTCTTCACTTGAAGTCAGGGCCAATGGACGCCTCAGGTCTCCAACCCCGCATAAACTCACGGGCCGCGCGGCTAATCCACGGGCAAATGAGATACAAATCCATCTCTCCAAGAGTGGGGAGAGACAATTAAGCAATATACAACAACAACCCAGTAGACAGAACAGATACTCGCTAAAAGTGATAGCCTGGACATGTCGTCCCTTCAACAGGCTGGAAAGGACGAATCCTCACCGTCATCTTCTTCAGCTCATCCTACCACATCGACGACATCTTCCTCATCAAAGACCCATGTATCCTCCCTCCATTCTCCACCTCAACTACACAACAGCAACAGCAACAGCCTTTATCTCTCTCCTCTCCTGCTTCATCCACAAACCAGCGCCAAGACCCCGACGCAGCCCGTCGCACTCTCGAAGCCCGTACCGCTTTCACTGCCTCGCTGCACTCAGTCGGGCAAACGGTCTCGGCTGACCTCCGCGCCCGCGCCGCAGATCTACATAGCAACGCGGCCGCAATTCAGAAACAGGAGAATGACCTTGCCAAACATACAGCCGACTTGGCCAAGCAGAATGACCAGTGGGACAAAGTTGTCGACACTGCCCGCCAAGGCCTGAAGGAGATTGGTGACGTGCAGAATTGGGCCGAGATGATTGAGAGGGATCTGCTGGTCGTTGAAGAAGTTCTTAGATTGGTTGAGGGTGGGAAAGATGATGATGAAGTTGAGGGGAAGACGTTGGAGAAGATAACGGAGCAGCAGAGCAGGAGAGACAAACCCAGCAAGGGCAGCTCCTGGAGCAAGAGGCAGAGGAAGAGGGGAAGGAAATTCTTTGACTGAGAGGGAGGACGGAAAGAGAAAGAAAGCGAATCAAGATCTCGCTGATACCCTTGATGATATATCTGCTGCAGCGTCCGGTATAACTGGGACGTCAGTTACATCGGGCACGATTTCAGAATCGTCTGGGAAGAGTAGTCCACCGGCGGGGAATAGTGAGCAGCAGCATCCGGCCAAGGCAGGCGAAGAGAATGGCAAGAAGACATCTAGGGATGGTGGAAATGGTGGTGGTAAAAGGCCGATTTGGTGGCAGAAACATACGTTACGAATTCATGATTGTAATGACCTGTTTTGATTATAAAGCATTTCCAATAATGATAACCTAAATTGGGAAATCTTATATAGCATAGTTATCTATCTATCTTCCTCCTCCTCCTCTTCTTCTCGATCTCCTCCTTCTCCTTTTGCTCTTCATCATCCTGCTGATATTTCCAATCAGAAAATCTTTGCCAAGGGCTGCGGGCATCATCCGCAGTGGAACACTGCTCGCTGTATTCATTGTACTCATCCCAAGAGCCCAGGCTCATCAGATGCCGCATTGTCGGTCGTCCATGAGGACAATTCCAAGGTTTATCAATTGATCCCATGTTTCGCACCACTTTCTCCATCTGCTTGACTGTCAATGTCTTGCCTATCATTATACTTGATCGGCAAGCACGCATAGCGAACATCTTGCGAACTTTGCTAGGCCGAGGTACATATGTGTTCGCTTCTGCCGTACCCGTCGGAGCTTCGGATAGTAAAACAATAAGCTCTTCCAGATCCTGAATATCGAACACGACTTCTTTGCTAAGCGGGAGCGATATAAGCTTGCACCGTCGGCCGATAGGTTCATCGCCACTGTCGTCTATTTCGATGACGAAGCCATTTTTTCAAAAGACGGTTTATTCTCTCTAATGATTTCTTCTTCAATTGCTGTCAGGTCTAATGTTTTCGGATGGACGAGGCGCTGGTTTTGTACAACTGTTTCTGCCTGAAGTCGTTCGAAGTTATATTTCTCATCCGAGGCATGCTGGTCAATGATAAATAGTTCATCATCTGCAACGGTCGTTGACTCATTGGCTGCATGTGAGCGGGTAGCCAGTATAAACCCTAAATTGAACTGCCCTGCGATTCGCATCTTTGCAAAGTCGTCCTTCGACACTGTCAACGAGAGGCGTTCTTCGCCTGTTTTCTGCTGAACCAATAATTCATCATCCTCTTTAGTCTCTTTCACTCTGATATAAGACCCCAGCAAGTTCTGTAGCGTCTCCATTTGAGTCTGGACTCGAGCGATAGAATTGTTGAGTGTCGCAACAAGGCGTGCCGTTGAAATTTTCTGGCCTTGGTGTTGTTCCTTTTCAATATATTTGCCTCGTTTTATGTGACTTTCACTATTCAGTGAACCTTTTTCCTCTGCCTTTCGAATAAGCTCTTGGACTTTGGCATCTTGTTGAGCCTTTCTCTCTGTCTCCCCAATAACGTCGTAATCGGCCTTCTCAATGGTTTTATCTGATGGTGGAATTTCTTCGTGTTCATCTCCTCCTTCATCTCCACTGGGTTCACTATCTTCAATTGTCTCTGGGTCCACCGGCTCATCTGGAGAACGAACTGGCGACTGGGCGGTTTCCGACATTTCGTCATCGCTATTTTCTTCGGAATCATCAATATCTTCTTGACAGTCAGCCCCATCAACATCAGCCTGTGAACCTGGAGCTACGAAAGACTTCAGGTTCTGGCTGAAGATGTTGGGCTTGGATGGAGTATGGATTCTACGTTTTGCTTGACGCGTGCCTTCTGAATAGCCTGCTGATGAAGAATCTCTCTTCCGTAACGGGCCATGACCAACAACTGATGTGGTAACTTTATTGCCGATAGTGATCGTGGCCACTTCAGCCGGTGGTCGCCTTGGGCGCATTCGGTCAAAGGCGTTTTGAACGACGCTCGTTGTCTCCACCGGAGACCGACTTTGTAGCTTTGGAACCCGCCTCTCGTTTGGCTGGGGCGAGCTGAGCAGCTTGTGCTCTTATCCTGTTGACTGCATCATCGGCATGGCCGGTGTCTTCATCTGCGTCTTCCACGTCAGGATCTGTCTCAGTACTGGTGACTTGAGTCCCTGCTTGTTCAACAGCTATCGGCGTTTCGTTCTCGACTCCTCCTTCTTCCTCTGCTTTATCTTCGCCAGCGTGTTCAAGCAGAGCTTCCGTTTGGTCCATCGTACCTGGATGGCTTTCGTTACGGACAGGAATGGCCTGTTCCATTCCTTCTTTCTCGGGAATACCTCTCATGGGGAATCCTGAAGCCGCGGTTGGATAGCAGATTGCTGCTTGTTAGTGGTGAATTGAGACTGTGGGACTGTTTGTTCAGCCTCTTCAAATAAATTGTCCAATGCCTGTTTCAATGAATCAATAAGCGCAGCAGAATCATGTAAGAGAATAGTGCGCTTATCCGGCGAGACATTCACGTCGTACGCACTCGTATCCATCTGAAAATCCGCGAGGACGAATGGCGCTTGGGAGATATTGTAGGACTTGTACACTTCGTTAAAGGCTTTAGCAATCTGCGGGACGCCGCATGGACGTGAATTGACATAATACATTTGACGATCGCGAGTCCCTCTGCCTTCTCCTACAACAGGGCGTGATATATAACCCTTGACGTGTATCTTGTTAAGCTCGCGGTTTAATCTCTTCCCAGTTGCCGAGGGCTCAAATTCTAGCTCTAATGCAAGCGGAATCAGTGTCAACAGTGTTTTAGCACCATAGACATTCGCGATGTTTTCCTTCACGGTTGAATTCGCTTTAGTCGTTAAGAGCACGATCTGTCTCCGTTTCGCGTCCGTGTTTTTGACGTTGAACCGCACTCCAGTTGTGATACAAGCATATTCATTGAGTAGATTAATAACCTTCGCCAATTCGCGCTTGATATTCTTCTCCAGCTCCTTTCGACGTACGGGAAGCCGGCTAAACAGATTCGCAACAGACACAATAGTCCCCTTTTGACCTGCGACTATTTGTGTACTTTTAAGTTTCCCAGAACGCTCGAATTCTAATTTGTTCGCTTTCGGTGCTTGATGCGCCTGGGCGGTGACGATATGGAAATTGGATACGGCACATAGGGACGAGAGCGCTTCGCCGCGGAAGCCGAAGGTCGTCAGGGACGTTAGGTCATCGTAGGAAGAAAGCTTTGAAGTATAATGCTTGAGAGCTGATTAAAGAAAAAGAAAGTGTGTAAGTTTCAATTCAAATATTCGCGGAATTCTTGCCAAGTCATACCTATGCTCTCATAATTCTCGGGTGCTATTCCACCCCATTGTCCTGGACTTCGATGGAGTCCAAACCGTCGTTCTTAAACCGTACTTCTGTACAGGGAGGAACTATCAGCACATGCGCCTAGTAGGCGGAGGGCCCAGCTATCCTTGAACTTCATACCAATCGAGGTAGCGCCTGCGTCCAGACTGTTTTCCACAAGCTCCTTCACCACTGAGCAAAGGTCTACAATGACCTGGCCGGACTGGATCTGGTGGACCTGCTCTTACATCAGCTGTGTACCACTTGAAACGGGTCGAGGCCAGTCATACCGAGCGACCCTCGATAGGCCTGATCGTGGCCATCATGGCGCCATTCTGCGATGTTGTTGAAGCGACGTTGAACCGGACGCGTGCCAGCGGCCCTCGGCCCTCTGGCTTCAACGAAATAAGCAAAGCTCTTTGGAAGTTAGAACTTTAATTTGGAGAGCTGATGCATGATGCGATACGCGTTTTGCCGTGTTTTGAGCTGTTGTGTGTCGAATAGACAGTAAAATCGTGGGTTGCGAAGCGGCAACGAAAGCCGATCATCCTGATTCCTCAGGCTCCAATAATACACACCCGCGCGTAACCCTAACCCTAAATCCACAGCTCGAAGATTACGAGACGAAGCATCTTTGAGGAAGACATGAAATTGACAAGTGTAAGATAGTCGTAGATAGCGCTAATTCTAATCGTCAGTTCTCTAGGATAATCCGGAGCAGCCGTGGTCTGATCAGTGTTTGTGCCGATGTCCTCTATGACTACTACATAAAGGGACGATAACCATTTCAACAGCCCACGCCGACTTGTGTTTGAAGTGCAACGACTTTGCCTCCGAGGAGTTCTTTGTGTTTAATGCTGAGCATAACATAGAGAGTATTAATTCTCAGATTCTAAGCCTAATTTAACCGCAATTCCTTCATCATAAGGCGCTCTCGATATCCACTGCTTGACTCCACACTATCAACATCAACGAAACCATTGCGGCGATAAAGATCACGAGCTGGACGATTGTCCTCGACCACACTCAGCTGGAGTCGAGCGGCACCGGCATCTCGTGCCCATTCTTCAACAGCAGCGAGCAACGCGTCCCCTACTCCAGAGCCTCGCGCCGTTGGAGCCACCCACATAGAAACGAGCTCTACTGTTCCAGGTTCATCAGTAGGAAGGCCGCCAACCATGCCAGCGGCGGCGCCGTGAAGAAAGGCGATCAGTTGAAAAGCACCCGGTATCGTGAGACGTTGACGCCAGCGCTCTTTTGACGCATTCTCCCACTCTGCGAATTTCGACCCGAATGCATATGGTGCTTCCTTCAGCGCGGCTAGTCTCTGATCTCTCCAAATCTCCCACTCATCCGACGAGATACGTCGCAGCTCGATCATATTAAATCGAGACAAAGAGAAACCGCAGAACAAGGTGCAATCAGAAAGGACTCTGGAATGTGTCAACGATGAACTACAGCTCAAGAGCAGTGAAAGGAAACGGACAACGATACAATTATGAAGCAATTCTCGAAAGCACATGGGAATATCTGACAAAACCTCGCTTTCAACCTGCAGTTTCACGGCCAAGCTTGGATGTTGTCGACGTCAAATATGACTCACACATTTAGACATTTACTAAAACTGACAGAGTTAGCCCAGGCGGCGGTGCTAGAATTATTACCGCACACGCCTCTTACATCCACGCGTACTTCACTTAGCCTGACTTAGGGGTTAGGAGGTTAGGATTAGCGGTGATTAGGGTTAGGGCTCGCACCAAATTTCTACCCCGGACAATTACATATTGCAAGCCTAGAGAAAGAAAGTCGGTACGACGAGCCGCCGGTTCCGGCATTTACTGTATCTGCCAGCCGTCCGTCAAAGCATACACGCGGGCTCAAGCATCAAGATCTCTCGAGAGTTATTCCGCCAAATCGCGAGGGTGGGTGAGTCCTGGAGTCCGGGGTATATAACTGGCGGACTTGTTGATTTCAATTCTTTTCTTCCTCATCAAATTCTTTCGTATTGTATTTAACGCTTGCTAGCCATTCGACCGGACCTATTCCGTGACGCTTGAGGAGGTGCTCAAGTCAATAATCCTACATATTGGGTAGTTGGCCGAAGTACGACGAGATATCTAAGCATGGGTAGTACTTCCCACTTGACGGACAGAGCCAGCTAGGCGCCATAAAACTTCGGACTAAGCAGTATTGTTTAACTAAACTTTCAAAACTTACTATATTACTTAGCCTATCCATTTCCGATTCCAACATGACTACGTAATACGACCTCAAGAATTGACGTTTGATTGACATGTTGAATCCATGGTTACCGCAATAGGCTATCCGCAACTATACATATATCCGGATAGCACTGCTGATGCAGTAGATTAGGTATAAAATCACGTTGGGGAATTAGGCGCAGGATAAAGGAAACCTAGGCCGCACTCCATTTTACTTCAAAAGTGCTGAGCTTGATTCAATCCACAGGCGAATCCCTTGTCTAGATTACTTGGTCGAAACTTTTCAAACACCCGCACGAGATCTTTCCAATCACCGGCCAGAATGTCATCGTTTACTTTGCCTGCGACTATGAAGGCTGTTCATCAGCTTGACCCCACTCCACCACCCTGACTTTGGAAGAAGTGCCACTGCCTAAGCCATCGCATCCAGAAGACTGCCTGATCCAGGTTCATACAACCTCACCCTGCGTTGGCGAACTTCATTGGCAGGTTTGGTTTCCCAGTATCGTTCCTGCAGGCAGCCCAAGAGTCCCTGGCACCGAAGCCGCCGGGGTCATAGTGCAAACTCCGGACGGAGATGCAGCTCAGGCCTCTGGTTTCAAGGTCGGCGACAGGGTCTTCTTCCGGGTCGAGCCGGAACAAACTGGACATTTACGCCAATATTCCCTAGCTAGACTGTCACAGATGGCACACGTACCCCCAACCATGGGATGGATCGAGGCCGGGTCAACTGCGCTAAGCTCCTTGACCGCATGGCAAGGTGTCTTCCAGCACGGCATTTTGGATTCCCAAGCGATATTTGGAGATGCTGCAGCCCGCAAGAACAACCAGAGGCTTAGCATTCTCATTACTGGCGCGTCCGGGGTAGTCGGAGGCTGGGCGGTACACTTGGCTGCTCTGGCAGGTGCTGGGCGAATTGTTGCCCTATGCGATAGCTCCAAGATAGCATATGTTAAGGAGCTTGGTGCTACAGAAGCCGTCGACTATAAGAAAGAAAGTCTCGCGGAATGGGTCGCGAAGGACCAGACGACGCGAGAGGTGGATGCTGTATTTGACTGCGTTGGCGGGAAGACGCTTGCAACATGCTGGTCGGCTGTCAGAGAGGGAGGAGTCCTTCTCAGCGTCACCGGCGATCCTGAGAAGGAGAAGCCCGACTCGTCTACCAAGCGTCTGGCAACTGCAAAATGGATGCTTGTTGAGCCTAATGGCAAGCATCTGCAGTCCATTTCTGACCTGATCGCCAAAGGAGGAAAGTGTGTGACCAAGGTGGACAGTGTCCTTGACTTTGCAGATTTTCAGCAGGCGTTTGACAAGGTTGAGGCCAGAAAGGCGAATGGCAAAGTTGTAATCAAGGTCACGGACATCTAATCTAGTCATGTAACCAGACATTCAATTCCATGGCCTGCCTGCTAATTGTAATGAAATCGCCGTTCGCTTACGTTAGAACGCAAATACTAGGCACAATGATTTTGACCGAAGCAGCTCATAGAACTTACATGGAATGCTGGACCTGACATACATAGCAGCCGTAGCAACTTGCCATCATGTTGGGACTCCGATCTTGGAATCCATCCACGCACAAGCCTGTACATAGCATTCTTTTCTTTCCTCGATCTTCAGTCTAATGTACATTACTATAGGAGTAGCGCGTTTGTTACCATAATATGTTTGTGACGATATCCTATTCCGCCCTATCATAGAGATACTACAGTATCAATCAACGCACTTGCGTAGTATATCCAGGGTTGGCTGTATGATGGAATTCCGGCTGCTCCGTCATCCATGTTGGTGAGATTACTTCCGGTAGAATATTTCGAGCCATAGCCATACTGTAGCCTATCCGTGGAGATCCTAGTTCTCGAAGCCGGCTAGCATAGCCTATCCGTTTCCTGGCCTGATTGGAGCGGCTATCCGAATAGGATGTTTATTGGATTGCCGGGGTTTTGGTAAACTCACCTCGATAAAAGACGTATATAGTAGTGCTAACTTCTTCACTCTTGTCCAAATCTTGTCAACGGACAAAGCTGACTTTTGCACTTGACCACTTTGCTTTTCAACATGGAGCAAGGCAGAATTGTACAAGACCCTCCTAAATATGACCGAAGGTATACTCCCAATGTACTTCGCCCCATGACACTCTCTAATCGGAGATCCGCAGCCGTCCGCTTCCATCCGTCGAGCTTGCCTATCAATATAAGCTACCGAATTGCCCCGGAAAGTCGAGCGTCGGTTTGAAGGTCACCTTTCCCCAAATGCTTCGACTCCCCTCACCGGCACCCGGGCGCGTCCGTCTCTGTGCTGGTGCTAGAAGGCGCCGTGCTGAACAAAATGAACAATGAGCCAACCCGGGTATTCACAAAGGGAGGAAGCTTCTTTGAGGCTCCAGGATGTCACCATAAGGTCAGCGATAATTACAGCACGGCGGAACCAGCTGTGATTCTTGCGACCATGGTTGTTGACACGGAGGTTGTAGAAAGGGAGGGATGGCAGGCCTGGTAGTCTTTGATGAGGAGTACAGAGATATTCAGCTGTAGACGTACTTATATGATTTATCTTGGAATCGGAATCTAAAGCAATACGATAACAAATCATGAAGCAATCCACGTCTCTCTTCCCTCGCTAGGTAGACCTTGCTGCAGCCACAGAACATAAAACACTGCAACACTGCACACTTGGAGAAAATAGTCTTTAGGTGCATCTACCAGCGAAAACATCAAGAAGAACAGAATATCTTATATAATCAGTGCACGAGTGCCCTGGTTACCATATAGAGCTAGTCCCTCCACGGGCATGAATATCCATTCATTCATTTCTATCTAGAATTGATCTTTTCATATGTGCATGGCCTCCATCCCCAACGTTTGGGCTCCTAGCCATATTGCTCACCAGACGTCCGATGACAACCCCAGTTTTCACTCCGGTATTTGCACAACAAATGGCCCAATAACAGACACTCCAAAGAACTTGATACTCTCCAAAACTCTAGGGAACGAAACAGGCGCTCTGATTAGCTAGGATTTCTCCTGTGATTAACTCAGCCAACTAATCTGAGGTGCAGAAATCCAACCTCAGGGTAAGAGCGAGAGCCAACCCTGACAATGTATGCGCTCAATCAACTGCTCATCAGGAATGCAATCGAAGAAGGAATCGACAGTGACTCCTCCGACCATTTTACCTACCAGGAGCCTTCCAACATCCATTTACTCCTGGGATTCATTCGACTGAAGCTGAGTATCGTCGTCGTAATATTCCCTTCGTTAGTTTCCCTAAGTGGACCATCACCAGGACTAGGCGATAAGATTGAACGGTCGACGTCATTGTCCTGGAACTCGGTGTTGGCGAGCCAACGATGTATTGGTTTACTGCGATGGCCGTCATGTGTATCAGCATTCAATCCGTATAAGGAGCGGCTCCGGACCAACTTCGCGCGTGCATGGCGCACGAAGCGGTTACTATCTTCCCAATTCTCTAACTCTGGACTTTCTGCTTTCACGACTTCAGCATTCGCAATGCTTTTCTGTAGAACATACTCTCGAAGTTGCAAAGATCGAGACATCAATGTTTCAAAGGAGAAGCTGTATGACCAGTCATGAGTCATCAGGGTTGGATCAATCCCAATATTTTGTGGCAGAGATGCAAGAACACTTTCGTGCACGGAATCGTCTTGTAGAAATAGACTCCATTCCTCATTCAAAACTTCTCGCAACGCTCTGCCTAAAGGCCCAACCGAAGAATTTGTTGCTGAGTCAATGGGATCTCTTTCGCTGATACTTATGCTGACCCTCGCATCCATTGATTTAATGTGAGATGACGAAAGATCGATCTTTGGCGACCGCATGTGAAATTTTCGTTGCATATCATAATCATCGGCGAATCCAGATATCGTCTCAAGAGTGTTAGGGTGGCTAGTCCCAAGATCGGCATGCGACGCTTGTGCGAAGAGAATCTTGGACCTGAGATTCTGAGCCTTGTGGCAAAGTTTGCACCTCTCATCCATACTTTCTGAATAATAATCCTCGCTGCTGCTGCTGCTCATGCAATCCACAAGTTGATTCAGAGAACTAAACAACAACATCTCATTCCCGTTCTTTTTCAGACTGCGCGTATTAATCACATAGCATTGCAGCTTCGAGGCGAAGCATGAAAGAACCGCATCTTTAACGAGTAATGAAACTGCTTTCTCAATCGATTTTAAAGTCTCTTCATCCCGAGCATCGTATAATTCGACTTTCGCATGAATGACCTCTCTTTGCTTTTCTAAAGCTTCATCAAAGTACTTTAGTCGAGCTAGGATACTTGCAACATTTTCCGCAGCATCAATGGATAGGCGATGCTGTGCGCCAAACAACTTTTGAAGCTTTACCTCTACTCCTTCATACAAGTGACGTGATAGAAGCAGGTTGTTGTTTGCCATATGGGTATGTGCTAACTGAGACTCGGCCAGAATGAGGTTCAAGTCATCATCTGGAAGTGAGAGTGATTGTATAAGCGAGTCTCGAACATTTCCCATCAACTCCAAGGCAGCAGTATCATTACCCAGAGCTGCGCAACTTTCGGCGAGCTCTCTGGTCAATCGGAGCGTCAAGACGTGAAGCTTTGAATGAATTTCAAGCTCCTTTTGTGCCACAGGCTATGTATTTTTCCCTCAAGTAAAATGATTTTGAATACTGCCGGAGATCATGGAGACTGTAGGCAACTTTCCGAGTTGCCTCAATACGACGTTGGAACATCCCTTTGTCAATATCCGGGGATTTGTGTTCAGGGTCACGATTCGTTGAAATGCGACATCTCGACGGATAGAAAGGGCCATTTGCTTGTCTTGGAGATTCGGAACTGCGGCCAAACTGTCCGCTAGATTCATTGCAATCTGTTGATAATCTCTCAAGTTCCTTGTCTGGATATCTGAATCGTATCGTCTTGTTGGCTGTTGCTTCTGATTCATGAAGTTATTGGTACAAAAGTGTGGTTTGATCAATTTCCAGGTCGGCCAACGCAATGTCCTACAAGCATAATAGCCATTCTGTAAAATGCAAGACAATGCAATAGATGGGATGATTGTCTATCGCATATTGTCTTTTGAATCTTGAAAACTTCTTTCCTCAAATTCAGAGCTTCTATCGGTCGACCCCATATCATGAGAGTAGTTGCTGTTTCAGACATAGCCCTAAGCGTCAACCGATGGCGCAGGCCAAACCTAGTACGAGCCTTTAATGTTGTAAAAGTTTGCAAATCTTCTGCAAGGTCGAGAAAATTGGCCTGGAAATAGGTAGCTCCTATCTTTAGTATAATATCGAATCCTGCCTCTAGCCCAGCTAGGCCGCATAGTTCTGGAGCGAGTTGTATGATCTGCCCGTTCAAAGATGCAAGGACTGCTTGCATATATGGTAAGATTTGTCTTAAATGAGCCCAGCGGCTAGAGTCATCGTCCCATGAAAACGATTGCATGAGCATCGCCAAAGTTGAAAAACACTTTTCACGCCAGTCGATGGAATTTTGTCTCATGTGTAAATTCTGTCTCATGTGCAAAGAGACGTGGCCCCTCACAAAAGTGTTCCATGTAATTCTTCTATCTTCTCGTTCTCCTGTGATATGAATAAGAGAGAGGTTGTCTAATAGGTTGATTGCGTTCTGGACAGAGTGTTCAGCAAATCTCTCCGCGCAGGAGTCCTTTAAAGCACGGGGAAAGTTTTGATATTCAAACTCCTGAAGGATGGTGGCATTCTTCCAGCCCTCCCATGAGCGTTCCAATAGGGAAATGCTCAAAGGCTCTGATCCCATGCGGGAGATAATTCGTAACAGGTCTAGTGCATCTTGTTGCACTGATGCTTGAGCATCTATCTTTCTATTCTCAAGGGAGTCGAGCAAGTATTGCACCTGCCTATCGCGAGGAATGTGTTCGGCCTTAAGTAGATGTTGGCAGTTTTTCTGTACATCTCGAGGCGCTCATGTACAGGTATTTGCCGTCCTATGTTTCGTATACGGGATACAGCGAGTTCAATGGCCAGTGGGATATGATCTAGTGCCGAGACGACTTCGGTCAATAATTTTGACTCGTGAAGTTGTAATGGTTCAATTCCATCTTCCTGGAAAGCCAGCAGTCTTTTAAAGAGGTCAACCGCATTCTTCTGGTCAAGCGGATGCAGAATGTGGTGGTAGATTTCACTGGCATTCCTAAGCTTTGCCCTCAGCTGTGGATGAGGATGTCGTCCATTAATGACAATTAGACCATTGGGTGTGTCTGGAAAATAACGGCCCTCATAATCGATATTCGGGTTCGCATCGTCGAAAATGAGCATCCAGTCCTTATGATTCTCAAGCCATCTCTTCGCGTAAGAAACATCATCTCTCAATTGTAAACGTAGCGTCTCGCGATCTTCTTGCATCGCGTGTGACATTTGCAAATCTGTCACTAGCGAACTGAAACTGTGATTGATGTCCGAATGGCTGCTAGAATTGATCAGCCAGCAAAATTTGAAACTATAGACGTCAGTATCGTCATATTCTCACTCTCCTCCCTTTTATCAGAGAGATCCTTACCGCTTCCGATTCTGATAGGCAAACGTCAAACACAACTGAGTCTTTCCATAGCCAATGCCACCTTCCACAACAATGAGTTTCCCTCTGTAGTCATCGATTTGTTCTCCTGTGTCATTCAAAATGCTTTGCAACTGCTGTAGATCTATTTCACGGCCGAGAAGAATCGCCTTTCTCCCGCTGGGAAAAAGTTGGAATCTGGATATCATTAGATCGAATGCATGAACGACTTCATCGAAGATTTACCTTGTCCTTCCCTAGCTCTACTGATTGAGTTGGTTAAAACCATATTCTCAGCTTGGTAATTAACCTTGCTTTCACCTAAAAGGAGAAAAAGTCCAAGTTAGATTGTTCAGTGCATAAGAGGCCAAGTACCTAGGTAGGAATCGAGATAATGGAACTTTGGAAGGGATTTGAGGCCAAAGAAGGTGGGTATAAATAATGGTCGGGTGTTACATAGTATAAATATAGCAACAATGAATAAACAGATCGGCGAATATGGAGACATCAGGCTCTTAAATTAACCCCGTTCCCAACCAGTGCCCGCGCTACCAATAGCATTATCCCAGCTACCTAGGTAATTCTTACCGGAATGAAAATTCTGAGTGGTAACAGGGGCATTATTATTGATATGCTCTCCACTGCCAGTGTTGATATTATTCGTCTGTGGCCCTCCACCACTGTTGAAACTCATATCCAAGTTCTCGTCCTCGGGTGCTGAGGATTTGACAGCCTTCATGTCATCGATAATTTTCTCAAGCTCGGTTTCAACGTTTTGACCCGGTCTGGCAGGCTTCACAGCGTGGTTGTTGACAAGGAGTTGAGTATCCTGAGTGATGGATGCCATCAACTCTTCGATCTTGTTCCCTTTCCCGAGTCTTCGGAGAATTTTCAACTATCGTCTCTCCCATGCTTTTTTCTTTCTCCGGGTACGAATTTTCAAATATTTCTTCCAATCTTTGCGCTTTCTCGTCGCAAGCATCTATTATCTTCTGCAATGCCTTGCAAACATTGGCTGGCATTAATTGTTCCTTTGTTCCAGGTCCTTTTGCACGTTTGAAGAACTTTGATAATGATGGGAAGCCGGTGTCCCACAGCATCAAAGGCCTCCGACAACTTCATGTCTTTTCCGAGCATCATTGTAGATCTTGATTGCCGCATCAATGATGCTACTGACAGCGGAGATGCCGTCAATCACTTCGATGCCTGACATGTCGAGATAAAAGTTGACGGGGAACCAACTGAGGTCATCGCCTTCTGGAATAGCGGAGTCGTTGATCCTGTACACCAATAGTATCTAATCGGGCATGCCAAGGCCCCGGTGGACGTGCGGCGGAGCTCGTTAGGGAACTAGTGCATAATCTTTCTCACATTTCTGGCCTGAACTCGCGATAGCCCCTTATTGTCCTTGTAGCACGGCGCTTGGTGTTCAAAGTCTTTGGTCATTGCTGCCGATGATGTAGGGTTTCCCTTGTTAGATGTTTTGGCTGGTAGATGATCTTAATGGGTTATTCTCTCCAAGTGTGCAGCGTCCTATCTTCGGCGGCTGCAGCAGGCTCTACCTGGAAAGGGAAGAGGGAAGAAAAGGAGGGATTGCCCCGTGATTTGTTAAATTAGTCTTCCTGTTGCTATCTCGTATTTAATTGCTGCATGGACGTCCATCATCATATCAGGCCGCCATCGATCCGAATCTGAACGTGATTTCTTACCTAGGAAGAAGGATAGATTTCCTCGTCTTAACTGTACATTGGTTCAGCCTTCTCTCATCGCTGTCCATTTGGTCCAGTGTTCCACTAGTTGGCATATAACGCCTGGCGCGCCGAGATACCTTTTGTGATTCAACCCCAAGCTCAGCCTCATTTCCTTTCGATTCAGCCTGCTGAGAGCCTTCCCAAGCTCAGATTTAGGCTATGTCAGCATAGTCAATATGCTCTGTTTAGCATGGCTACTAGCCTCAATTTGTCCTACATCGCAGTATTCACCTGTTAGAGCACATCATTTCGACCTGACGAGGGCTGATACGCATATATAATCCTTGCAATGCCTGTAAGATGCTACAAAACACAAGTGATTATTAACTTGTCTATATAGTCATACTCCGTATATCATTATCAGGACTATAATGTGCAGCTTCAAAGTACGAGTCCACAACTGTGGACAAAACTCTGAAGAATGCATGCGGCTCAGCGAAGACTCGGAAAACTGTGTGTACATCTAGGACTATCGAAGATGCTTCTACTACTGGCGAACTTCATTGTGGACTCCCAAGCTGCGACAAAAGCTAAATCCCAAACGTGATGGTCCAGGTAACGTTTGAATGTTCCTTAGGCTGTGTTCTCCTAATTAGAGAACGTCTCAATAGGCGCTAGGACGGACGACGGGTTTGATGAAGATGAAAGATTGGAATGCACGCTACGAATGGCACAGAGGGAGGATGTTAAGATTTGTGATTCAAGCAGCCGCATCCAGCCGTGAAATCGCTTCAGACAATGTTGAGCGACGCAGAATGTCTTCATTTGTCAGGTCACTCGCGATTCGCTTCAAAGCCTTCGAAAATTCGCTGTCCTCAGCATGTATTGCTATTTCTGCTATAAGTTTTCCGTATGCCCAGAGGTCATTCATCCGGCGCATTTCAAACGGCAAATCAAATAAAATGTTTCATCTCTAAGTTCCGGAGCAAGCCAGGATCTGGTGACTCCGCCAATACCGCTAATATCGATACGTTTGCATTGAGAACCACATTTGAGGATTTTATATCCATATGGGTCACCTTAGCTTCGTGGAGACTACCTAAAGCATTGCCATCTGGATGGGTCATTGCTTCCAAGAGTAGTCATTCAAACGATGATCAGCCAGGGCCTTTTGCAACGAGCCGCCGCTGTAGAACTCCAATATGATTCCATTAACAACCAGCTGCTGGTCACTTGATTTTAGCGTCGCGTATAGATTAGCAAACACGGCGATCCCAGTTGCCTGTACGATGCCTGGAATCCCTTGGAACATGTTCAGATTCTCAAGTTCTTTTCGTATGACGTCTGTGTCGTGAGGTTGGTAGAAGGGCCGATTGACCACCTTCAGAATATGATTGTCGTCCAGGTATGTAACCTTGTAAACTCCATCGGCGATTTCGAAGCGATCTACCAAATCACTAGCGTTCACAGCCCAAAAGTCAGGAATTCAAAACAGGATGGATAGATGACTCGACAAGGCTTCATACCAATGAAAAGAGAACAAACCAATGGGCATCCCACCAAAATCCTGCTCTGGCGAGCCACCGAGCAAGGAATCGTAGAGAGACTGCTAGAACAGATAAAACCCAAGTAGAGATATTAGCGCAATAATCCTTGGGCGCCGATCAGATAAAAGATCAATACCGGCTGATATGTTGGAACTGATTGGTACCCGAGTTCAGAGAGCCTCTGTCAAGCTGTTGATGAAAATTAACCACAGAGAAAGAAATAAAAGAGCCCAAGCCTGCACCTAGAGTGAGAAGCTAGATAATAAATACATAGTTTCTTCATTTAGGTGATGATTTGAGAAGCTTATTATTATATCTAGTTTCAATATTAAAATCTAGAAACTAGCTATAATTGTTACTTAGGCATATATAAAACTCAAAGCAGGACAGGTAGGAATCGTAGGATGAATAGATCGGCATAGGTAGACTCGAACAAATGTCCTTTGCATTTTATCACCAAAACAAGCTTACAGATGGAAGGGTTGTCTCGGAGCATATGCGTTGAAAGTTTTCTAACCACGTAGTACAAAAGGTACACCGCAGCATATCTCTAGCCGTGCATTCCAACTTGTCTAGTACTGGACCCTTCAGCTCTTCAGCTTTTCGTTAAACCTCAAAGCATGCCATATTCAGTGCTGCCCTCGCGCCAAACCTGGTATAATCTGAGAGACATGACTGTCATATCGACAGGCAAGTCCGTCACGCTGATGCTGTACTTGCTAGTGAAGGAGATCTCAGATATATATTATTATACGGCTTTATTCTACCTAACAACTGCACTGTCTCTACGAAAGAACTTCAAAGAAGTTGTAACTACAGACGTTGGGTTTTAACAGGAAGAATGTACCTTTAGGTGCCAGAACTACCAAAAGTGGCGGTTCTGGGACCCTGTTCGCGTAGCCATGGCACCGCTTAGGCACCGCTCACTTTACCCAACTGGGAGGTTCCCCTCGCCACTTTAACAGTGTTTACAAGGCACCCAACTTGCACCAATCTAGTACATAACTAGGGTCCAGCTTTAGCTTCCCATGCGTGTTTGGCGCTCTTCGTAGATTTAAATAGAACAATCATCCTCGAAATTTCTCAAATATCAGTGTGCCACGCCAGGATTGATTTCAACAGGTGTCAGCTTGGATCTTGTGACCCCTTTCTAAGCACATCGCACAATGCATAGGTCTCCAGCAGCCCAAAACTCTCACTATCTTGACCAAGAAACGGAGAACGCAGACTCGGTTAAGTCTCCTAGCGGATCTCAGCGGCAACCTAAGCTCGACAAGCCGCAAAATCCTCATCACAGAGGCTTACCCAGAACTCAAATCGAGGATCAAAGGAGAGGGAATCGCAGGAAATCGTCATACGGCACTTTGCAAAAGCAATAATTATAACATGAAAATAATCTGTTTCACTTAAAATTGGCACCTCGGTTGAGCAGGACCTCCTCAACAGCCCTTCATTTTGCGTCCCAGCAGCCCATACGAGCGGAGTCCGGCCAATGTTATCTTTTGACTCAATATCAGCACCTCGATTAAGTAGGAGCTCAAAAGCACCCCTTTGTCTCTTTGGGCAGCCCATGAGAGTGCAGTCCAACCACCATTATCCTTTGACTCAATGTTCGCGCCTCGGTCAAGTAGGACCGGAATTACCTCGCTAAGGAAGCCCCTCCTAGCTGCCCATATGAGGGAGTCTGACCATTGATATCCTTGGACTCAATATTAGCATTTCGCTTGAGAAGAGCCTTCACAACACTCTGATAGCCACTTTCAGCAGCATATGAGAGTGGAGTCCGACCATTGATATTCTTCGACTCAGTCTCAGCACCCCGATCGAGCAGGACCTCAATAACAGCCTCCCTACCGCTTCTAGCAGCCCATGAGAGCGGTGTTTGATCATTGGTATCCTCGACTCAATATCGGCACCCCGATTAAGTAGGACAATTGCAGCAGACATATTACCTCTTTGAGCAGCCCTTGAGAGTGGAGTCCGACCATTGGTATCCTTCGACTCAATATCAGCACCTCGGTCGAGCAGAACCTCAATAACAGCCTCCCTGCCGCTTTTAGCAGCCCATGAGAGCGGCGTTTGATCATTGCTATCCCTCGACTCAATGTCAGCTCCTTGGTCAAGGAGCGCTAATGTAGAGTTCTGGAGCCCGAAATGTGCAGTGAGATGAAGTCCAGTCAACCCAGTTACATTCAGGTACCGTTTTCTCGGAGCACTTGGGTACCAGAATCTGCGATATATCATAGCCTGGCCACAGGCAGATACCTTTCCAACGCTCTGAAGAAAACTCAAAATCAATTTTCCACCTTCAATTGGAGACTCTCGAGCATGATGTCCCCAATTCCAAGTAGCGTAGTCGTAGAACGGATACGAGTCCAACCTTGCAAAAAGTCATCGCGGTTTTGACACGGACCGGCCTCAAAGGTATTAAATAACAAGTAGGTGGCACATATCTTTGTAATATCTGTCTGAGGATATGGAAACCAAGTAGTTGCAGTTTGTTTAAGGTATTCCTGTGTTGTATAGTGGACTAAGCGAATTATGTCGTTTCCTTCATCAAGTACAACTAGACCAGCACATACAGCGATGATTAAACTAGCGTCTGTTAACTTCCGCAAGTCTAGTGTTGATGCACCCTCTGAGGTGGCTAATGCATGTCGAAGCTCTGATGCTGTCAAGGGCCTTTCCGAATAGGTAATCCATAAAAGAGCTCGAAGAGCTAAATTTGCGAATCCTGGCCTTTGACCCTTAATTCGTTTCTCCATACACTCATCATATGCTTGTCGGTATGCATATTCTCCTTTTGGGAGCTTCTGTAAGGCTTCCTCGATTTCCCAAACAGATATTTTGTCTTGTAGAGAATCTAAATGAAGCTTGGCAAGGAGAAACCTAAGCCAATTTTAAGTTATTAGATCACATTTTGAGAATTATTGAACTCACATTCCATTAGCAGCGTTGATGATTGCAGTCTTGATTTTTCACTCATCGCCGTCGTTTTTAACAAACGTTGGGAGCTGATGTACATGGCCATCGATATAGGTCCCCAAGTCTTCGGCACTGCCATATATCTCGAGAGTACCACCCTTGCCTTTTAAACTTACTTACGATATCAGGTATTGGTCGTGAAGTTGCAAAGAGGTGGGTCTCAGTTTTCGCCTGAAGGTTAAATAACTCCTCCAAGACCCTACTAGTAGCTGTAGCTGAGCACTCGTCAAGAGCATCAATGATGATGAAAGCCTTTGAACATTCCAGTAGGACAGATTGTAAAACAGTAGAGACCTTATCCAGGGAAGGTCGGGACCTGTCTTTCTGATGTTCTTGATGGAGTTTAACTATTGCCTTAGGAAGAAAAGGTTGTCTCTGGGCAAGTTGTCTCAACAGGCTTAGAAAGAGATGTATCGGTTGCTGCTCTTGCTGCTGCCGGAAATTGCAGTATAAAAATGCTACACCAACATCCAAATTGTCTCTAAACCTCTCGCATAGGTGATCAACAACGATAGATGTAATAATTGTCTTTCCAGCGCCTGGAATACCTGGGCAGAAAAGGGTCCGTTTCTTGCCGCTTACCCACCTGTCAAATTCCGATGATTCTATAAACCATTTCCCAGTTCCTTCCTGTCGACTTCCAAAAAATATTTTGCTGAAGTGAGAAGTCGGTTGATGTCAGCCAGTCAAAAACAGATTGTTGCTCTTGATCACTCTGTATATGCAGAACTTGATCAAGTTTTCTTGATACACTATCTAGATTCTTTTGAATGTCTGTCACATCAGCGTATAATTAGTAAACTTGACCAAAATGTATAAAAGCATTAGACTTACGAGATAGGGTATCGCTAAATTTTCTTTCAGCCTCCACTCTGCTTGGGATAATTTGTCGCAACAGGTCCTTCGCGTAAGCCGCTGCCACCATTGCCGCATACCCTTGCCACTCCTTATTCTTATGGGAATCCGAATAGTCACATATGCCACGGATCACCAAGCAAGGGAAACTATTCATCAGCCCAGCCGCTTCCATTTCAAAACATAGCACCTCCTTTTCTGCTGCGAGCTTATCTCGAATTAAAGCATCTTTCATAAGCTGGTTTGCTGATGCAATCAGGCCATAGTGAATCACTGGATTGTCCTCGATTTTTATCCGTTCAGGTTTTAATATTAGGTGTGCTGGATCATTACCGCAACTAAATGCACAACTCATTTCACCTTTTGGAGGATGAGTAAACTGGCTTTGATAAAGCCGATCAGTCGCTTGGCCGGGCCGACTATAATTTTTGTGCAGTCTTGGCTTTTCTCGAGAATACTGTGAATAATTTCTTCTAACCGATGTCCTTCACCCTCATACTCGGCTTTGAGCCCATTGACAGCCGCAAGTAGGATCTTTGGAGGCTGGTTTAAAAGTTTGTTGATTTGAAGCTCTGGCCCTGGACGGTTTTACCAAAATCATATTGAAATACCCTCCATGGCCATCACAAGGAGTACTAACCACAATATCCCCAAGACGTATGTCATGCTTTCCACTTGGCGCACCACCACCGATACCAACCATGAGAACAATTCGGACATTAGGAAAACTATGTAGCATATGTGTTGCAACTGTTGCTGCGGAAACTGTCCCATATTCCCCATTAGGTAAGACAGCAATAACCACATTATGCTTCCAAATTCTGCCCAAGATATAGTTGTTATCGTCATTGGGGACACATATTCGGGTGGTTCATGCTTCTCATCGAGAAAAGCTTGCGCAGCGACGTACTCGGTGGTGATGGCACAGACCCAGCCAACCTTATAGTCGGCGGGGTTCGACATTTCAGAATGTGAAGGTAAGTCAAAATATGAGGTCTTCAAAATAGTTCAGTCATTGCGTTCAATATGAACTCACAAATGTTTCCTGAAAGAAGCGTAGCCTCTTTTCCCTCGGAACAAGCAAAAAGTGAGGGGTTGAAATTGAGGGTTCCAAGCCTTCCATGCTATCTATGTCACCCTCAGGATGTGCAAGGCTGAGCGAACACGTGTTGTCGTCTGACACGTTGCCATTATGGCAGTTTCAGGATCGACCAATTGATGCTCTCGGAAACGGGCTTGTTTGTCGGGGAAAAAGAAACTGAGGAAACTGAGCTAAGATACTCAAGGCGCGAATCGCGATGGGAATTCTCAACTCAACTAAGTAAAATAACACTCCAGAAATAGACAGTCTAATGCAAAAAATGGCATATAGTACTATCACTCTTCACTCTTCTTTTTCCCACAACAGTCCAACATGTAAATGCCTAGTAGGCTCCCTAGCGCGTCTCAGCCTCCACCTGAGGCATCAGAATGCATAAAGCCTCCATCATGGCCTAGTTCTTGCTTTTTCGCGCGACCAGCTTGTGGATGATTAGATTACACTTATATATGGCCAGCGCTAAGTATGGAGGTGCATTGCATTTATCTATCTTAACATTAACTAGGCCTACAGTACAGTAGAGATCAGCAAAATATAACACCCAGATTAGATTTAGCCACTTATCTTAAGACTATAAGACTTCTATCAGCCTTGTTAACGCGCTAATTAAGAGTATTATATCAACTATTTTAATACAGAAAGAAGCCATGTCTGGCTCCCCTACTACAATACTCTACCAGATTAAAAAGCAATACTAGGCGCTCTAGCACTCCTAGCACATTACTATCACACAGCACGAAGCTAAAGTTACATATATGCATAATGTTATAGGCACTTAGGAGCTCTTGTGGAACTAGCTCCTTAATATCCCAATGGCGCAGTGTCAAGTTAGCAAGCAGCCACTGTGGGAGCGGTGCTACCGCAAAGAAGATGTTAAGGCTATTGAGCTGAACTATGCTCAATGAGTAAGGTGCGAGGTCCGTTAACCACACCCTGCAGTTTTGCTTAGCTAGAGGCATGGTAGAAAAAGAAGAAGAGGAAGAGAGCTATTCTTACATCATGCCTATGCCAACGTCAGCAATGCGCAAGTTGGTTCTGTTTATCTGGATGGATGGATACACAAGATAGCCAAATAACGAATCCCACAGATAATGCTAGAGATTTATACTAGTGGTCCATGTTAGCTCAGCTACAGTTCTCACTAAGGGCCACGCACCGGTTGTTGTCGAGGTAGTCTCGAGTAAATACGTAATCGGGTGTCGAAGAGGCCATCGTTGCAGAGGATTTAGAGGGAGTTGCAGTTTTATGTAGAGAGTCGGAGGACGCCCATAGATGATATATGCGGCCTGCAGCTGAACGGGTGTCCAAGGATTAGAGAGGTTTTGCAACTTGCTGCGAGCGGACTACCTAAGCCCTAAGCACCGAAGCGAGGCCTCAGCTCAGACACACACGGAGTAAGCTTATACACCGTAATCAGCCATAAAACAGATTCTGCTAACGAAGCAAATATAACAAATAGGGCAATTCTGCAATTATTAGTCTGTATGAATGCGCTACGGCATGTACAGCAAAGTCCTCGCCTATCATGTATACCAATAACATCCACAAGTCAGTTAATATTAGCTACCTACAGCATCCTATGTGTTGTGGCAAGTATAGGAGTATTTGGCGGGATATAAGCGTCTAGTAATAGGATTAAATAATTCGAACAAGGTACGAGCAGGCCTCAATTCCATCGTGCTCTCCTACACCATCACCTTCCACTGTATCAAGTGCTCTGTATCCCACAGCACGAATCCCCAATCCCACTCTTTCTTCCGATATTGTGGGCTTATACGCGAATCCCAGATGCGTGGATGAAGAGGACTGTCTCCACAGCATATATTGACCCAGGCGCGATTAGGCTGCTCTAAAACAGGAAACGAAGAAATAACATGTTCAAGATCGTGGCGCTCGTAACGATCTGCCGGGGATAGAAGAAGGAATTTGCTGCCAAATGACTGTTCCTTCGGTATTATCCACAGTCTCTCGCTCCAGTACCATCGAAGATTGTTCGCAACTGCGTTCTGCTTATCTTCGTACGGTAGATGAAGTATCTTGAAGAGGAAGCATGGTCCAATTTCTATCATTGTTTGCGCCCAAATGTCTGCAAGGCTGTTCTTTCCCCTACACATTGCAACGGCAAGAAGTTATCACTGGTACTCTAGTTTGACTCACTTCAAAAAGTAAAACAGGATATAAATACCTTCAAGATCGTGTATGTCACAAATTGGTGTGCGAGGAGGCAACAAGGCCTCGTTTTTATATGGCGGGTCATTGGGCTTTTCCGATTCACATCTTTCGACAAGCACTGCAGTAATCTCTTTGAATATCTGTTCAATTTTCAATTTAAAATACCGCCAGATACACCCAACCTCTTCAACTTCCCACGGAGGCATAGTCCCCATAAAAATTTCCATCCATTTTGGCAGAGAATGTCTTGTCTACCCATTTATTTCTGAATTCGTTTTCCTTTTACTTGGCCGTGCTGGGTAATACTCCTGTTGACCAAATATATTGCACCACGTTTGAAAACGATAGAAAGCCCTAAAGAAGCGGGCACGCTCGTTGGGAGAAAACTGGATAGGTAATACCACTGTTTTCCAGTCTCCTTGGCTTTCAGTCTGCCACCAGTATGGTTGCTCTAGACTCTCAGAATAATCTTGCAGGAAGAAGACTGCTACTTCATGAAGCTTGATGAGTCGAAGGATCTCTTCAAAACTACATGAGTTATGGTCATATACCTTTCTGCTGCCCTCCCTGGAGGCTCGTCGGCGAAAATCTAAGAGTGCTATGATCTTTCCCTTATTTCTTTCACACTGGCCCAGAGGCCTTTGGAGCGAATTGCGGTAAGTGATTCAACTAAATCGACCTGTCCATTATATTGGTTCAAAAGGATATCGAAAAGAATCTCTGATCGGATGCCATAGTATGTCTGGTAGTACATGCTGGAGACCTGAAGAAGGGCTTTCAGTGAGGTAAAGTCGGGGATCGATTTCAAGATAAAGATCTTCAACTCAGAAGGTAACCCTCCAAAGTCGGTTTTGCCTATTATTTGATCATTAAAAGTTTCTTTGGGAATTTATGAAAGTACTCGCCTACCATTAGAAGGGTAGTTTGATTACGAATTGGTTCACACGTCAGGGCCTGCTTAGTTCCAAGGTTGTACACGCGAGAAGTTTTATGGCATCTAAGTGGAGGCATAGGGCATGGTTATATATCCTCTCTCTAAACATAACCAATCTAATTCTAGCAACTCATCGAGGAAGTCGAAACCAATCAAGGTTGAGTCGATGAAAGAAATCTCACGCGAGAAAGCAGGTGCTTTGTTTTGCAGTCATTGAAACTAACAATGACTGGTATCACATTTTGTTTTGATAAGATTAGAAAACTCAAAACCAATCATAATTTGCTCGTCAGCATTTGTGAGCTCGTGCCCATATTGTTTGTTACAGAACAATCACAGCATTGTATACAATGAATCATGTCAATCATAAACAAAACAAAAAGACATGTCCCTAGCAGCGATAAATTTTCATTATTATTATCTCATAGCGAGAATCCCTGTCAGGCTAGAGAGGCTCTAAACTAATAATACCAGTAAGATGTAAGCTCAGCCCATGATATTATAATGCATACCTAAGTATATGCCTTGAATATATATGCATGCTAAACGTAAAACAGGCTCTTAATCTCCCTTGAACTTACCTAGTTATATGAGATTTTGGGGGTCATGATTGATAGCTCTGCCCTAGAGCTCCCTGTAGATAGCTGTAAAATCCAGCATACATTGTGAATTTCTCTAAGAATATTCACTGCCAGCTGGCTGAGACCATCTCTGCACCCTTTACTTGTGAATACATGGAGCTTCCTATCTGACATAAGATACTTTTTCAATATCACTGATTATGAAAGGTTGAAACCCAGAGCCCTAATTGTAGATGCGGGACAACACCGTATGCAGCTCCTATTCTTTTCTATAAATTAAATCTAAGAAAACTAAATCTTCCTTAGCATGAATTCAGGGTCCATCCTATTTGGTTTTCTCATTACCACAGTCCCCTTCCTTTAGTACCGAAGCCATGGCTATGTCTCAACGCACGTCGGGATTCCTTGCTCGCGGCCCACGAGATATCAAGAGACGCCATAGTTTTACCTACGCGGAGAAGGAGGCTAGCTATTACGGTCCCGAATTTTTGAATGTTGAGAAGGACGCTCGTCATCTTTTCTTCGCCTCGTCGCGTTCCAGCCGAACCCAATGCATACGAGAAGCGACCTCATCCATACCCACCTATGGTCGAAAAGGACTACCAAAACTACAAAAATTGCGAAAAGATCCCAAGAATATCAAATTCAAGGAGAGCATGCGAGAATTACGTTCACTCTAAATCTCATCGCGAGGCTTTGATGCATGGACTTGCTTCCCTAGGCCTAGTCAATGAGTAGGTAGTATACATAAAATTCCATTTCTGGTTGTTAAACCTGGAAGAGCTAACGCAAAGGATCTTAGTGCCGCCATGTCACGAAGTGCTTTCATGGAGAAATATCCGCAGGCATATCGGAAAAACCGGCAGCAAAGCCACCTAAACACCATCAAGAACCGATTGTCCCAGGCTTCAAACATCCGACTACGCCTAGAGAAGATTAAGAGACGGCTTCTTATTCACGAGCAGAAAGACCAAAAGCAACCCCTAAACGGCTTATCAAAATCGGAATGGATAGCACTGCACAGCAGAAAGCTAGGAGAATGAAGTCCTAAGTCATGTTGCCATGCTGTTGATGGTTGTCATTTCACTTGGTTATTGATATCGCTCTTTGGATTATCTGTTATTTTAGCATGTGTCCGACTTTGCAATGTGATTCTGATATTTTACCAAGGGAGAATGGAGAACAAGTAACGAAAGTGGGTGATCAAGTCCCATGTGTATCCTTCTATATCTGGAATTCGTACGTAGGCAGTGTAGAAGGCATTCCTGTCCAGGTTTCAGCTTGGAATGCGCCGTATCAAATCAAATTCAAATAATCCCAGCAAGCGCCCGGAAAGAAGAGACTCCTCTTCGAAATTAGGCCATTAACGCTTAGGTATGCGCGAGCTGTCGTCTGATGGTATGTATGATATGCGCAGGAGTTAGGGCTAGTCCGGTGTGGGTCCTGACTCAAGCGGCTCAACAACGCGACTCGCGGGGTGAGGCTGAATTATCTTAATTATACATTTCGGCCGTGCTAATCTACCTAGGTATGTGCGACTGTGATGCATATATACTACTGCAAGATCCCGAACATGTAGATAAATTGAACTTGCTTGCATATTTGAAAATAAAACTATATTATCTGCGAGGGCCCGCAGGGTTCGAATGATTTCTTCCGCCATCTGGTTTGTTGATGGCGGTGGTGATAGAGGCTGCAGTAGATTGACGGGGATATTGTATTTACTCAAAGATTTTGTCGAGTTCGAAATTGTGCAAGACAACTAATACAATCTAATCACTAAAGTACCTGTCACGCTAATAACTTTTAATTGGGCAGGACTGCTTATCACACATCTTAATGCAGCCAATAATTTTATTATTGGCACACTAGACACGTCAACCACAGTAGGCCATAAAAACCCATGGATATTTTCATGGCCTCTTTCAGTAAGGCTGTAATTAACATGCAACATTCAATACAAATCGGTCAGATTCACAGACACATGCCAATCTCTGTTCATTATTAAAACCATTATTTTTAAAATGCCTATTTAGTATTTACTGTCTCAACCTGACAACAGATGATTATCCACGTGTACTAAGTGAGCACTGAGGCGTCTCAATCGCCATTTCCCCGCAGATATACCTAGGTTGATCATAAATCTTATTGTCTGGATGTATCTTTCTTGGATGGCGCTTTCGTTTTCTCTGCTTAGATTTAGAGAGCTGTTCATCAGCACGAGGCGATAACGAGTCATCAGCAGGAGGGGTAGTCTGTGAGTTGATTGGGAGTGGAGTGTCTTCAGCGCTGAATAAATCATTATTGTTATTAATGTCATGCTGAGCTTGAATGCTGGATGGTAGAGGCTGACTTGATGATATATTATGCTGGGAGAAAAATGAATGAGATGCACGTGGTTGTGCGCTATTTGCCAATAATTGACTTGAACTTTGTTCTTGAGATTGACTTGATCTGAGCGGTGTTGAAGTAATTGGTGGGACAGCATCTGTTGAAGTAAACGGTGGGATGGCATCTCTCTATAATTCTTATATCAGTATATTAGAATGATGAGTATGCCATAATCCATTCCGAACATGACGCTCTAATAATTGCAGTCTACGCAATATAAAGCTAGCCTTGTTGCTCACCGCAACTTTATACATTGGCATGGATTGGGACGAGGGAATGATGGATTTCCAATCGCACGCCCTGGATTGTTTTCTCTGCATTCCTAATACCGAAGACATTGACTGTGTTAATCACACACCGGGCATCTTGCCTAAGTCGCATTTTATGTAGCTGGCTTTGAGAGGTCCTCAATACAAAGACGATGCAATGTGACTGCAGTATTTCTCTAGGAGTCGCTAGTACGAGTTATCAGATACCCACTACGCGGGCTAGACTAAAATCTACAAATCCGTTCCAGTCCTCTCCGATCATGCCTAGCTTTGTCCTTAATCAGGGCTCTCTAATCAAACGTTTACATTACCATTCCGAGAAAGCCTTTAGAGAGTGTACAACTAGATCAGGTCTAAACTCAAGGAAGTATGCTCGCGGACCAGAATCACTCCCTATGGCAGTAAAGGCCATTCGATCTAGCGTCACTGATCGCCTACTTCGTCGACAGAGGTTTGCCTAGAAATTTTACTAGAGATACAAAAGAAACTTGCAGAGATTGAAGATGCCACGAAACGCCTTCCTGTTGCTACCAAGGCCCAAATACAGCCCAGAATGACATGACAATAGACACACTAAAGGTCAGACATGAATGCAGTGTCCAACTTGGCCATCATCTAGATCAACTAATCCGCTCTTGTTTGTTCACTCAGGGCACGGTAGAAGACCCGAAAGCGCTCATTGAAGTTCTTGCATCTTTAATCCCGGAGCATAAACAGCTTCGTCTGCCGGAGGCTTCGAGAAAACAGAGGACACCCAGGGACTGTCGAGAATTTCAGGACATTCGCATTATCCAGGAAGCCGCGTGCGGCCTATATGATGCCTTGGTGACCGCTTGCAATGCACATGTCGTCCATAATGTGCATTTGTCACTCCAACCTGATCTCAATGGAGCATTAACCCATGTGCGTTTCAACGTTGCGTTTAGTGGCCCAGTCCTTGAAAATTGCAATACTTCCAACTCAACCTGGATTAGCGTGGAATCAATTATGGGACTACCTGAGATTATTTCCGAACCGAGCTCTCGAACATTCCTGAATAGCACCTCGTCGCTCAAAAGACGGAACCAAGCAGAAGACGCATGCTATCCACAAGAAATCAAAAACACGTACATCTCCAGTCTCTCTTTGAGCCAACACAGTCGTCACGTCCGGCAGAGAAGTCTCTTAGCAAAATTCCAAATATATATCTACAGCGTAATTTCTGCACTGTCCTCGAGAGGTTCTTGTCCCAGCGCTTATCAACATGCAATGACTGTATCGGGTTTCTCGGAGATAACAGTGGCTGTAAGCACCTGGTATATATAAACAGTCAAACAAATGGCATGGCAACATCCGCTTCTCTCTCACAACTGGTATCTCTATCAAGAACAGACTTCACCAAAAGTCTAGGTCTCTATGAGCGAGTCCGAGTAGCTAAATATCTCGCCACAGCGGTTCTTTACTACCATGCTACGCCCTGGCTCAACGAATCATGGCATAGCGAAGACGTTCACTTTTTAGAGATGGAGATGGAGATGAAGATCACGAACACTTTCTCCAAGCACAACAACTTCTGCTTTATATGAGGACCTCTATTCGGGCATCAGATTCTCCAGTGGAATCCAAATCTATATCACCGCACTACAAGGATATCATCCGTAACCCTGTTCTTTTCAGGCTTGGTATAATGTTTCTCGAACTTGCATATCAAGCGCCTCTCAGAGACCTCCAAGCGCCGGTCAATCTTAAAATGGGAAAGACACAGGGCTTTGCTGACTACTTTACTGCACAAAGACTGGCAGAGCGTAGTAAATGCAATGGTGAGCCAGAGTTTTAAAACCGTTGTCAAAAGTGTTTATTCTGCGATTTCGGACATGGAAATGACTTCAAAAGCCCTGCACTGCAGGAAGCTTTCTATCACGACGTGGTTCAAGGTCTCGAGAACCTAGAGAGAGTGTTGCGTGAGCTTCAACTCAACGATTAGATGTCAAGCTTATTTTGTACTCAGTTTTCAAGCACTAGACTTGATGTAGTATATTCCTTTGTCACGCCTATTGTTTGGAGAGTTAGGCATGGTTACAGACCGCGAGTTGCACAGTATTCTGCTGCCAGATGCCCACGACGACGTCTTTTACTCTTACAACGGAGGCACCTAGGTATCGTCCGCGTAAGATTTTCCTTGTGGGATTGCGGTAGTCCAAGGTCCTAGTCAAAGCTCGAGAACTCTCGAGGTCGTGGATGCATTGAATTTCAAACTAGTTACCTAGGTAATATAAAGAAGTTATTTAACTGCATCAACTACCTAGATAAGGTACAAGCTGCCAGGTCGAAAGCCCAACATCGTCTACCTGCTACTGCGCAATTCTCAAGGATATTACAGGTTTATACCGCAAGCCCTTTTCATAAAGATACACTGCAAAACTAACACCGAACTTGATGAAGTCTGCCGGATTTAATATCGTAAACAAATCCTGTAATGCGGTCTGCTAGCTCCTTTCGTATAAAAGGTATTGCTTTTAGCCAGGCCACATCATCTCTCACGCTCTGTTCGATGCTACGTATGGTATTAGCTTTACTGCAAAAGGACAAGGGATTAGAATACCTTGTAGACACGGCACCGAATTCCATCTCTGCGATCTCGCGGGTTTCCGGAAGCCTCTTCTGTAAGCCTTGTCTGATCATATCATTTGTGAAAACAGTCGAGCCGCAGTCTAAAACCTTCGAATGAGCCCACGTACAAGAATTCGAATATGTCAGAACGGAGATATATACCAGTATGATGCACAACGATGAGCTGCTCAAGGCCGCTGGTCTTGAAAAACTCAATCATAAACGTGTCTAGCGTTACAATATCCTTCCAGCAAGATTGTGGATGGCCGGCTATGTTGCGAAAGACAAGGGCTTCCATGGGACCGAGTCCGAAGTACTTCTCCGGAATGACGCGGGGTCAACGCAGCTGATTATTGCTACCCTCGGCGGACCAATGCCAGCCTCAGCATTCTCTTTGAAGGATAATGCTGGCGTGTGCGTCGTTAAAGACCTCTCATTGCGACCGACAAGTTCTGCAACTGTAGGCGGCATTCTAGGGCCAAGCTGATGTGAAGATAAGTGGAATTCTGTTGACAAGATCACATCCATTGGGCTCCTCACCTGCAAAGCAATTCAATCATAGATTATATCCTCCTCTGTAGAGCTTGCAATGTTGTTATGGGGCTTAGGGATGGTAAGTGCTAAAATTAGACACGGATAGATCGCATCGATCGGATCGCCGCTAATGCAATGATGCCGCCAGTGTGGGGAAAGAGTGGAGCTCCAGCCTCTTTCCCATTCGACAGGCGGAATTCAAGGACCCGCCAATAATATAGATGCGAACTCTAAATGAACAACAACTCTTGGTTGAATAGCTTCAGGCGTATTTCTAGGATGGACTATATAGGAGTTTATTAAGAACCTCTTTCGAATTGTTCCTCCGAAGTCTAACTCTGAAAGCCGGAAGATATGATCAAAATACCACCTAAAAGACAGATAGGTGACCCCCAACGGGGCCTCGTTTTGCGGTAGTGGTCTATTTTCTGTCGCTCACACTTCTATTTCGGGGTCTGCTATCGTCAAAGCTAGCAACTACATGCGGTGATTCAACCAATTATAGCAGGCGGAGGGCTGCATGTAGATAACGATGGTGGGTGTGGTTTTGTCCTCAGTGTAGCCCATATTGAACATACACAATGCCTTAAAATGTCTCCCGAGTCTCGTGCCCACAGAATTAAAATTGTTTGTTGAGCATTGTGCTAGACGTGCACTGCATTTTCACAGGAGGAGATTGGTTAAAAGCTGGGTGAGGAGTCTTAGAATGATAATTTCAAATTTCACGCGAAGTCCACACGTCCACAGGAACTCCTTGATCGCATCTTTTGCTGGTCCCATTTTCTTACGCAGCCCGCCATCAAAGATGATATAAGAAGAAATCCAGAAGGATTTGGAGGAAGAGAAAATCGAGGTTTAAAGTAGGCAGGCGGCTGCCTAGCAGATGACCAGAGAAATGTATACCATGGTTGCTTCGCTCAAAGTTTTCCTGCCTGTTTGTTGATACCTCGTGATATTATCCCATGCAAATGTGTCGTTAAGGGCGCTGTCTGTGTATTTCAATGACTGGCGGGGTGCGTCATATATATTCAGGTGAATTCTAAGCGCTAGTGTAAACTTCGGAAAATTATCCCAATCCTTGGATATCTCTTTGAGCTTCAACACTGGTATATCTGCAGGCTGACCTGCTGAAAGATTGGGAGACTTTTTCAGCTCGTCAGGAGTGAAAGTTTCTGTATCGTGTCTAGTAGTTCCTTGGGTGCACTTGCCTGACATCGATGAATTTGGGTCGTACCGGCGGTCCGAAGTTGATCAATGATGTTGGCCGCAAATAAGTTAAATATCCTAACGGGGCCTCGTTTTGGAGTAGTGGTCTATTTTCTGTCGTTCAGTGTAGAATATTTGAGGGCAAGACATATGAGGGAAGACGGACGTGTACAGGGTTTGCGACGGTGAACTACGATACGTTAGTTAGTTACTCAATAAAGCACAGAGACGTTTCTCCCAAAGAGGGGGTAGCTGGGCAGAATCGAATCGAAGGAGCTAAGGCTTCAAAACTTGACTGCCCGCCAGACAGCGAGACGGTCAAATCCATCTCATTATCGATCCAGGAATCGAATCGATGCAGGAAAAACGAGGAATCAAGAGAATGAGATGTGCTGGCGCCATGTTCGATGGAATATTGATAAAAAAAGCGTGGGGTGAGGATTACTTACCTTCGAGGAAAGAGATGAGGCCGAAGAGGAGAAGGGTAAGAAAGAGAAAGTGAGGGGGCGTGGGATGAGGTTTTGGGCGCATGGCCTCGCTAGCGCCAAATGTGCTTCTTCCTTCGACCCTCGATTTCTCGCCCAACACAACAAAGTTTGATCCAAGATTCGAGGTTGTGATACTAAGAACCGCCTTTATATGCCTACGAATTTTGCCTCAGCCTCCTTTGTCCGATTTCCAAACGTAATTGTTGTCGAACTGAAAGGAGCATAACTGGATTGTTCCAAGTCCCTTGATTGCAACCATTGGAATTTGAGGTTCAGGTTTGCGCAGTTATCAGTTAAATGGATAAGTTGTAGAGCGAAAGCACAGTCAGCATGAACTAGGATGTCCATGATAGTCATATCCTTTAGTGTCTCGGTTTGATGTAGGATACGGACAGCAGCTAGCCATGTACCAACTTCTTATTTAGGCCAGATGACTTTCAGATTCTCCTAGATAGCAGTTCTTTCAGTAGTAACTGTTTTGACCAATCTATAGGCACATACGTGCCCCTGTAATACGATGCTATATTCTGCCCAGTTGACAGGTTCGAAGTTAGTGTAAGCTGGTAAACTAAGGTTGGCCAATCGTATTCTTCAAACTTGCTTCATATAGAATAGCGCGAGCATGGTAAAGCTAAGTGCGACTAGATAGAGTACTGAATAAATGCTGATAGTTCCAACGACAGATGCGATAAAAGTACCTAGTTCCCCAAACGCCGGCATAAAAATAAGATCACCTTGCTCCATCCTAGTAGTCGAATCGGTCAGGCATTAGCGTTGGAGCCACAAGTGTCCACAAATAGATCGCATAGCAAACCCATGCACTGATGATCTTGACCCAGCTAGCCCAGTAGGTTCGGCCGACAGGTGCAAAGTTACCCTCAGTCTCAGGGTCCAATCTCTGCGTAAGAAGAGTGGCCACCCATGTTGTAGCAAGGAAGAAGATAACGTGGAATAAGGAGTAGTTGTATTGGGTTGACCCGCGCTCGTCATCCTTGGCATCATAATCATCGTCTTCATCATCACTCTCGTCCAAGGCACTGGCAGGAAGGCTGCCGCTTTCGACAGCAGCACGAAGAGCCTCCGCCCTCATTTCACGCCGAGCTGTGGGTTGTTGAGTCACAAGGCCATGTTCATCCGCATCAGTACTAAGTGCAGAATAGTTGTGTGCGCCTTTAGATCCAAGGGCAATCCCCTGTGTAGCAGCGCGGGTAGTGGTGTAAGCAATCGTAGCCATAGTGACGATTGCGCCAAGAACAATGCTAGCAGTCCTGGTACCACGAGCACGGAGGAGGGATTGCATTGGCGATCATCAGGTTCCATAGACACGGCGGACATTGTCAAGTAAGTGCAGTATACGGTAACCATGGCAGCCTGCGCCAAACCAGCCCGAGAGTTATATTCTTGAATTGCAGGCTGCACCGACACAAAAGAAACGATCAAGAATACGACCAAATTGATGGTAATCGCAGCCTGATTCATTGAGCATCCACTCTTGGCGAAGAAAATATACATCAAGACCGTCATGACGACCGACGAGATGTACATTCCCATGGTGGAGCCGATCAGCAGCCCCGCCAAAGGCGAGTCGCTATCTTCGATTTTTCCAGGCAAAGCTCGGCCCAGGAATGAGCAAGGTCGACAAGCAGGATGAGGCCAAGAAGTAGGAATAGCATGGCGGCAATGAAAGCGATGTAGTGGCCGTAGACAAAGAAGAAGGATTCCGGGATGAAGAACGACATGACAACGAAGCCAATCCAGACAAGGATTTTGGACCCCAAAACCGTTCTGTATGGCGGCCCTGCTGTCCTTTGAGGACCTTACACCGATAAGTAGCAAAGCGAGAATCAGGTGGAAGAGGCCGAGACCAAAATTGATGCGATGGACGGCGACCCAGCCATGACACTCTTTCCCGTCACATCGAATCTTCATATAATCCATTGTAAGATGCTCTAGTTTCTCAAGAGCCCACGGCGTGAGCATAATCCACGAGACAATCGAGTTAAGGAGTAGGATCACGGCGTAAGCGATTCTCGTTGCCATACTGTACACACGCGACATTAGCATCCATCGACAATCGCCACGGAATTCATACATACCTGCTCTGAAACTTGCCGCAAGCGCTACATACAGCAGAGCATGTCGCTGCACCGCAGCACGAAGCCGCGACAGAAAATATCTAGACGAGTCAGCACTGTAGCGACATCACAGTGAGAAAGAACAAATGACGTACAGTGCCGGCGCTGGGCAAAGCCAGCATCGGAATGGAAAGAAGCGCGCCCATGATGAGGACTAAAAGTGTGTCTCAACTGCTACCCTATAGAGAGTTCACAGCAATACGATTTCCTGTTTTCCTGTTTTATTTGTTGCCTGCATCGATGAGGGCAGTTGATGTTTGCCTTCGGATCGGAATCTTGAGAGGAGCATCAATCACGTGCCTTGCTTAAATAAGCTGGCCATCTGCCTATCAGCGGATAGAGACATCGGATATAACTCCGCGTACTATAAGTGCAATGTGACTCGCCGGGATAAATAACTCTCACCACCTACATATTCGTTAAGAATTCCGTTCATTGCCGTCTCCGTTTCTATTCCTGCTTCTCTTCCTGCGTCTTGCTCTTAATTTGTTGCTGTTTCTCCCAGTCGTTCGCTGAATTGTGCTCTCTTTACGGCCTCTGGTCTTTCCATCCCTTATCTGCGATCAGTGACCAGTCAAAACTAAAACGACGCCGTCGTCAATCCTGGTAACGTGTAACGAGCGATCGAGTTCTTCCGTCTTGAAGCCGTCGAAAAGCAATCCGCATGATTATACTCATTGCGAACGCGGACAAGCCCATCTGTTCCATCCCTTGATACCACCATGGTTTTGGATCGCCAAAACCCAGAGATTTATTTCACTTGTTGCTGCGACGTTGGTCGCACTTGCAAGTGGGACAAACGTAGGTGTCAACTACCTAGCTACATGACCAATGATATTCGCTGAACCAAAACGCAATATAGTATGCATACTCAGCATGGGCGCCTCAGTTTGCCGAACGCCTGGTGCTATCTTCGAAACAGATCAATATGATTGTATGTGTGAATCTGCTGGGATTGACCTGAGGTTATTATGTCCGCTAATGATGCGAAGGGCATTGCGGGGAACGTTGGGTTATACTGCTCGGGAGTCTTTACGGGTTATTTAACTGATACAAGGGGTCCTATAATTACTTTACCGATGGGAGTCGCGGCGCTCATATTAGGATATTATCCTCTTTACCTCGGTATGCTTGCCTCTCTCCTACCGTCTGGTCTCCTACCGTCTGGTCTCCTACCGTCTGGAGCTTGAGCTAATGGCTCTGATAAAGCATATCAGCATGGGCCGAACTATCTTTCGCTTGGCTCGTTGTGCTTTTTCGCATGGCTTACTGGCCTGGGAGGCTCTGCTGCATTTTCTGCAGCTATCAAAGCTGGTATGTATTTTAAGTTTTAGCCAACGAGTATTGCCATTCTAATTAAATCAAACGCAGCGGCCAGCAACTTTCCGCACCGACGCGGTACAGCCACGGCTTTCCCCTTGCTGCCTTTGGGCTCAGTGCTTTTTCTTTTCGAGCATGGCATCGATTTTATTCCGCAGCCAAGTCGGGCCGTTTCTTTTGTTATTAGCCGATGGAACCTCAGTCATGGTCCTAGTTTCTGGCCTGTTCCTGCGGATCATTCCTCCAGAAAGGGACTATACTGCTGTACCGGGACGTGATACTGAGGATGGCCCTCGATTTATCATCGAGCAACCCCGAGAAATAGGTAGGCAAAGAATAAATTCCGCCTCATCACCCTTACCTTCATCATCAACACAGCCCCATTTGACCGACACTGCTGCATCTACACTGTTACATCGCACCAGTGCAGAGCTTGAGGAGGCATTGGATGCGGACGAAGTCTCGTCTCTGGTTTCCAAGGCAGAGTCCTGCGATATCCCCATGACCGTGATGGTCATGTTATACAGTCTCATCATAGTGAGCAAGAAATTGGCGAAAATGACTCACACTATCCAGATGTCAGAGGGTCTGCTCTTCTATGGAAACGCGAATTCTGGCAGCAATTCATCATGATGGCGCTGCTGTCGGGCATTGGATTGATGACTATCAAGTGAGTCTTTGTATACTTTTCGTTGAAATTAATCTGGCACGCTAACATTTCTCTAGCAATATAGGCAATGATGTAATTGCACTCTTGAAAAGTTTGTCACATATTAATCTGACTCTGAATAGACGAAAGCCCTGTGGAAATATTACGACGATAGTGCAGACTCTCAATTTATTCTGCGCCACCAAGTCATGCATGTCTCACTGTTGTCCTTCGGCAGCTTCCTTGGTAGACTATTGAGCGGTAAGACGCGCGTTTTCATAACAACCACCTCTACACACATATATATACTGACAGAAGCTGTTCAGGCGTTGGCTCCGACTTTCTCTTTCTCAGACTCAACATGTCTCGCTTCTGGTGCATATTTCTGTCATCCACCGTCTTCACAATCACCCAAATAGCTGGCACATCCATCTCCAACCCGAATCGCCTTTATATACTCTCATCCATGACAGGGCTAGCGTACGGCTTCCTATTCGAGTCTTCCCATCCGTCGTCGCGCACACATTCGGCATCTCCGGCCTAAGCCAGAACTGGGGCGTAATGAGTCTGGCGCCTGTTCTCAGTGGCAATATCTTCAATCTGCTCTATGGTGCCATTTACGACCACCACAGCATTATTGGACCGCAGGGACAGAGGGACTGCAGCGAAGGGTTGCAGTGCTACCAGTCTGCCTATTACGTGACATTTTTCAGCGGACTTACCGGAATGGCAGTCTCGCTGTATACTATTTGGCAGGAAAGACAGATCCATGGTGGCAATAAAGCAGGGCGTCGTAAGAGCGAAACACATGAAAGACTAGCTTGAATGCCGGGACGCAGAATGCTCCTGGAGGGGTTTGTCCTTATTCCGTGAATTTTATTTTGTTGAAATGATTTTTCCTGTCTAGGTAGTGACCTTGTTTTTATGCTCTGCCATAGATTTATTTGCACATAGCCATACAGTTGTGATATTTTAATATCATGATATAGAGGAAAACTTGACCAGGCTGGAACCACGGTCATTGAATGAATGCATATCTTGAAATATGTCGAAGACGTTATGTTATTACACTACACAGACAGCAATTAAGAAGCTAGGTCATCCCACAACAAAACATGCAAGCAAGAAGCAAAAGAAACAAAGTAGGTGATAGAAGATAAACCAGGGAAGGGGGATACAAGAAAAATCAAGAGTCAGATAGTAGACAACATAAACGGACCTTTTTATTTTAAATAAAAGAGCCATAATGACGAGAAGCGAAAGAGAATATAGCAAGGAAGTATAAAGGAGGTCGTGAAGCGAGAAGAATTGAAAAAAAAAAAAGACACATGATTAAAAAACAGTATATACACTCCAGGTCCAAGAAAAAGCGATGGGCCCTAAGCGTAGATCAATCAGGAAATAAAATAAGGGAAAAAAAAAAAAAATAAAGGAAACAAAGATTAATCGAGATACAGTCCCCATTGCTGATCCCTAAACCACCCGTACCGATCTATATTCATAAGAAAACCATAGCCAAACAACAAGGTGAAATTGGATTTGCAAGGCAGATAGCCTTGATATATGGATACGAAAAGAAAACAAACAGTTGCAGCTTTTGTTCACCTTCCCATAGTCGCGCTTTTTTATTTTCTGTTCTTTTTCTTCCCCTTTTTTCTGGCTTCATTTCAATTGCCTCCTAAACCGTCTGGTACCATCTCATAGTCCAGAGTGAACTGAGTGTAAAGATTCAAGTTTCAAACTGCTCGTGAGGAGTACTACTGTCACCATAAATAGCCCCTAGAGCTGATGGGCGACAGGTCGGGACGTGGGAGAGATTTAAAATGAAACAGCAAGCAGCGAGATTTCTCCTTTTTTTAATGTCTTCGCCAAAAGACAGATTTCATCATCGGGGTATCAAAGATTAAAAAGAGGGCTCAAAGGAAAAGGCGCAGATACATCTCGTGCAATTGAGATAATAGAAGCCGAGTAAGCTAGCATTTTGATCCCTCACACAGCTTTAGGAGACTTGGCAGAGTTTACTGCCTCGTAATCAACGACGTCTGATAAGCGGATTTTCTTCATTGCAGGCTCGCCCGAACCATTTCCCTGAAGCGAGACAGATCCAGCGTGTTCTGCAGCTTGCTCCAGTTCGCTAATACGACGTTTAAGCTCTTCTTCACGGCGCTGGGATTCCTCGAGGGACCGACGCAGCCGTGCCTCTGAGTCGCGTGCAATCATCTCGGAACGACGCGCGGTCGCATCACTCTGTTCCAATTCGGCAACGCGGCCGCGGAAGAGCTCATTGATCACCTCGAGCTCACTAACACGAGTCTTGAGAGATGTATTTGCAGCCAGCAGTCCCTCATAAGTCTGGGGAACGTCCAAGTGTCGGTCTATCATGGAGGATGTGGAGCCTGGGGACGGTTGACGGAGCTGCAAAGCCGGGAGAGTGTTGGCCGAGTTGAAGCCTTGATCACCCAGAGTTACACTGTCAAACATGTGTTGCGGAGCGATATTGGAGTTATGCTGTTGAAGAGACGACATTCCAGGTGTGTCTGTTCGCGACACGGGCGAATTTGAGCGATCCGAATGGCCCGGAGACATCTTTCTGGTCGAAGGACGACGATACGGATGCGTCCCAAGAGGTGGCGTTCCAGCCTCTGATCTCGACGCAGACAATCCATTGACATCCAAAGCGCCTCCAGACTGCAATGCGACACGTGTTAGCGAGTTACTTGCCGTGGAAGAGACCTCATCACGGCCCCAAAAATTTCTTCTCGACACGACGTACCTTGCGTTTCGGGGCCTGACCAGCAGTTTTCACCCGGTTGCGACTCTTGATGACATCGGTCTTCAAGCTGATCGGGCGCGGCCGACCATGGAGTTTTAGGAAGAGGCCACATGCATTGCAGAGGACGGAGCCCAGCTCGTCTCGGCGCCACAGGGGTGGTCGAGGTGCCGCAATTCTGGCACACGGGCTGCAATTGAGGGCGTTTCTGGTCAGCGAAGGTGGAAGCCATTTGAGAAAACATGGGCGATTAATATTTCGGTTTGGAGGAGGGCAAGAGAGGAGGAGGACAGAATAATGAGGGCAAGATGATAAAGGGCGATAGACGATACGGTGGGAGTGCGCGCCAGATAAGATTGGGAGATTGGGGAAGATTGGGGGTGGGAGATAAGGGATTGCAAAAGGGTGACCAAAACGAGGCGCCGAGGGGTTCTGGATGCCAAGACGCCAGCCGCTGATAACAAAAAAATCAAGAAAAACGAAATGCGTCCAAAAAGGAGGGAAAACCACACTTACCGGTGTGTTGCCCTGGCCGCCGGTCGTAGCTGCAGGTGAGGACATGGCGTACGACATGCTCAGGCTGAGCACATTATTATTATTACTATTATTATGGCTGCTGTTGTTGCTGGAGGAAGATCTGCCGCAGAAACGCTGATTAGAGCCGGACGCTAAGAACGGACTGGTGCCTCGTTTTTAAGGCACCCGCTCAACTTCTCCCAGGGGAAGAAGGATGCCAATGCCATTGCAACTGCATTCCAGGAGCGGCCGTGGAATTTGCATCACATACCTGAGATCTGAGGTCGGCGCAATCGCGACTGATGCCAGTGCTGATAAGCCGGGCAGCGAAGCAGAGCCCGACGCGGATCGAGGGAAACCGATGCCTTCTGGCCGCAAATCGAGCGCCGAAGGTGGTGGCAGCGTAGTCGGCGGCGGCGGCGGCGGTGGTGTGGATTCAGAATTGGGGATCGAGTTGACGATTTCCGCAGCAGAAGGAAGCTGAGGGGTCCTTCTGCCGTCCGCTGGAACGGACGTGCTGTAGCTTGCTAGATCGCGGGACGAGGGATCGGGTGATGGTGGTGACCGGAGTGCGGGATCAATGGGCGATGCCCTGAACAGTATAGGAGCCACCGTGGATGCCGTTTTGATGGTAGATCGAGACCAGAAGAGGCCCCGGACAACGCGAAAGGGAGGCGGAGACGGAGATCGAGGTCGAGGTCGAAATCGGGAGAGATGAAATGTGTATCCTGTAGTCCCTGGCGCCGCAGAACAATGTGTATGTGATGCAAGACGTGGTAGATGGGATAACTCGTTTGGAAACGTCAACAGGATTTGTCTGGTTCGTCACGAAGGAGAGCCGTTGGATAATAACGAAAGAAAACCGTGGGACACAAAGAGTGACGAAATTCCGCGAAAGAAATGAATGGCAATGGCAACGGTCCGTTGGCTGCAAATGTCATGAACGAGAGACTGAGAGTATCTGGATTAGACAAAAGGAGCGACTGTTAATCGTGCAATGGTTGAATGAGGTGGTGACAAGAGATTGATTTCTGGCAGGCTGAGAGAGAGAGAAAGAGAGAATGGAGTGTAAATGTGCTGTATCGTCGGTACACGATACAGGCCCTGTTCAGCCAATCAGGTGCGGCAAAACAGATATGTTACGGGGCTCATGTGCTATGCAGGAGGCGCTGATACGGCGTATTGATACGGTGCTCCGATAAGATGGCAGCAGACGGCAGAATACGCGAGCGATACCGCCGTAAATTACGTGTGCTGCATGATCGGCGTAGCGCTCCTGCTCGTGGCGTATGTAATGCCGTAACACTCCGTCACGTCCGGCTCGGTGGCCTCTTCCTGCCTTAGCAAGGGGTGTCTGCCGGTCTCCTTTCTTCCTCTTCTGCCCGTCCGCTCCAGGCGTCGCGATTGCTCTGCGATGTCTGCCATATCTTCTTTTGTACCACCACTACTCCTACTACTACTACGACTACTATTTTAATTTTAGATTGCCGTTCTTCTTTTTGTCCATTTCGTTCATTGTTCGCGTTCTGTATTGTGCCGTCCCCTTTCTTTTTACGATCACATCTCTTCATATTCCACCCTCGCCTTCCTTCATTCATTTCAAACGAACCCACCATGCCTAAACGTCCAGCCGCGTCGGGTTATGCACGAATTGCCCAGGCCGAAGACGATGAAAGAGACTACTACTATGAATCCGAAGAGGAAGGTGGCCCCTATGACCCCCGCGGACGATATCGTCGCCGACGCAATTTGCCCCCATCAGCGCTCGGCCTCAGATGCAGCCGCCCGGCTCATCCGCACCATCTGAATATCGACGCAGAAATAGCGGCCCAGCACGACGTCGAAAACGGAGCAACTCGTCCGGTGTTGACATCAAAGCCATCAATGCCCGCCTGGAAAGATGGGCCGAGGAAATAGCGTCGAGATTCAAGATCAGCAAAGGACCGGGGAGATCATTGCAAGATGAGAAGCTCGAAATTCACCACACCGTTTTCCGTCCACCAAATGGTGTTCAGCCATACACTGCTGAGGAGCTAGATACCGAGGAGTACGAGAATGAACAGAAACAAAAACGCGCACAGTTTGAGGAAATTGTCGAAAGTGTTCGTACCGCAATCGAGCTTGGCGTGCATCCCAAAATGATATCGAAGGGAAGCTCTGGTAGTTACTTTGCCCGAAATGCGGAAGGCAAAGTGGTAGGTGTCTTTAAGCCCAAGGACGAAGAGCCCTATGCTTCCAGGAATCCAAAATGGACGAAGTGGTTGCATAGAAATCTCTTCCCTTGTTGTTTCGGGCGGGCATGCCTTATCCCAAATCTGTCCTACGTTTCTGAAGCAGCTGCATCGGTTTTGGATGCACGATTGCGTACAAACATTGTCCCATACACGGACGTGGTTTGGTTGTCTTCAAAATCGTTTCACTATGATTTTGGGAACGAAGAAAGGCGTGGAGTGGCCGAAGACCATTACCCCCAAAGCCCGGCAGCTTTCAAATATTTTGAAAGGTTATAAGGATGCCACTATATTCCTACGAGAACATCCTTGGCCCGATCAGGCCAACTCTGGATTCAACACGGACGATGCCCCGAAGCGAAAGAAGCGACCGTGGAACGAGGCTTGCCGACCATCTGGCATTCATTCCGACGACGAAGATGAAGACTATGATGTAGACAATGTGCGCACTCCATCTCCGCAGAGCGAAGGATCAGAGGAACGATTCTATTGGAGTGAAAATCTGAAACAATCCTTCAGAGAAGAATTGGAGAAATTAGTCATTCTGGATTACATCATGCGGAACACCGACCGCGGGTTAGACAATTGGATGATCAAGGTAGATTGGCATACGGAAGAGGTTTCTATCGTTGCGGAGCCTCCCAAGCCAAACGGCGTTGTTGACGATGAGTCCGAGTCCGCCCAGCCTGCTCATACTGTCCCAGTGAGTTCAGACCGACAGAATGCGAACCCAACTGCACCATTGCCATACCGACGGCATGAAGCTATGGTTGCCACGAGCCGCACTGGAACTCCCTCCAATGTGTTGGAAAAGCACGCAACCATTAGTGTTGGTGCCATTGACAATAGTTTGTCATGGCCATGGAAACACCGGATGCTGTGAGTACATGATATTTCGCTTCGCCATATCATCTCCTCTCGTTTGAACCTGTATATGTGTTCTATTTTCTAACTTCTGCGGTAGTGGCGAAGTTTTCCTTTCGGCTGGTTATTTCTTCCCGTTTCACTTATCGGCCAGCCCTTCTCTCAGAAAACTCGTGATCATTTTCTCCCCTTACTCACTTCAACTGCGTGGTGGAGCGGCACTCAGGCTGCATTACGACGAGTGTTTATCGAGGATTCCGATTTTAAAGAGAGCATGTTCGCCCGACAGATGGCAGTTATGAAAGGCCAAGCTTGGAATGTTGTCGAGACGCTCAAGCAGCCAGACCACGGGCCTTTGGAACTCACTCGTCGCACCCGAGTTTGCGTCTGGGATGATCTCGTAGATGTCCCTGTCGCAATTCCATGCGGGGCCCATCTACTGAGGCTCAGAGGCAGCGTATGCAGGCTTCCATGCGAGAAGAGGGCGAACAGGAAATGGACATCAGTGCTGCTCCAGGCCGCGATCAAGATCTACTGCCCTTGGGTTCTCCGACAAGTGAGCTTCCTAACCCTAACAGATTCGAATTAGCCCGTGGTCGAAGGTCTGCTGAGCTGGTTGATGGAGTCGCTGACGTTGGTTATGATCGCTTTGATGTTGCAGATGATGGGAGGGATTTGGCTACAAGCTGGGCTGCCCCGTCTTCTCGACCTCAAAATTACAAAGAAGCAACACATAATGGACGGTTGGAGCGCTCAGCCAGACACGCGCGGTACAATTCGTTATCAAATGGACGGGGTAGCAACTCATGGGCCTTTGCTGGAGATGAGCTTGAAGTTGATCTAGGTTATGCAGCCGCAGAGGAAATGGAAGGTAACGAACGAAAGGTCATTGTCGAACGCCTTGAAACGGTCAAGAGCAAAACCCTATCTTTACATGGTGTTAATAAACAATTTTCCCCTAATGAGGCCTTTGCACGCAATGATTTGGAGTATATTGAGAACCCGTGGCATATGACTGTTGTATATAGACGCTCTTTACTTTTCTCATCGCATATCGCCTGGCCATCGCACTGTAATATACTTAATATAATTAGTTGTACGACTGAATAACATATTGATCATCTCGACCTCCAGTCTACCTGGGTATCTATCTCGTCAGGAGACGCAACAAGTGGAAAGCTGCTTTGAAACTGACCCGGGGATACCTACTCTTGGTCTTGAAAGAAGATCATAGAAATATTTTATACCGAACATTTCGTTTAAAAGAGGAACATGTGCGCCAGGAAGAGGATTCTCGCCTTTCTTCTATCAAACTCTAATTACGTAGGTCAATCGAGAGCACCCAAGTGATATTTTGTTCTTGAGTAGTCGAGACAAGGCAGCACTCGTTATGAATTAATTCATTTTCATTCATATTCCTTCTCAGAGAAGGAGAATAGACCACTGCTCCAAAAATGAGGCCCAGTTAGGGTTCCGTCTTCATGTTCGCTCACCTCCATGTTCACACAGGATGAGCCGTTAAGCAACATCGGCCTTCTGCTCCCAGCTCATCTACCCAGCCTTTAACACCGACTGTGCTGTCTTACATTTACGCTATTTTGCTGCCTGCTCTGAGTCTCAAATTTCCTTTCTTGGCTGTTCAAATACGGACTATTATGGTCACTCCATACGGCTAGTGCAGAGCTTTCCTTCGCGCAAGCCAAGACAGAAAAGCAGCAGGTTACTAGAATTTCCTCGATTACAACGTAACAGTGCTAGCACTAGCATCCAGGCTCGATAACGGGTATTGTACCATGTTCATAATGAGAGGATCCGAAGGATAATACCGCTTCAGGTAGATGCATATGGCAGCACACTCAACAAAGCATCGCTGGTGAAACCACCAGTGCACGTGGAGCATCTTGGTGAACCAGTAAGCGAGTAAAAGCAGGGCGCGCGCATCTTTCCGCATCAGCAAGTCTCTCATTTCCGGCCGCATCAGCGCGATAAATGAGATGAAACGGAGCGCCGTGTACGGCGTACACTCCATATCCCATATCGCAGCGAGAGCCCGCACGGACGCGTGATAAGGGTTGTTTTGAGCATTGGATGATGGGCCAAGGCCGCACAGAGTGACAAACTGAGGTGGGATGTCTTTGATTCCTTCTCGCGTATCCTCGTCCCATTTACTCTTGAGGAAGGTATAGCGGGGATCGTTCGCGATCTCATGGAACATGCAGCCGGGGTCACAGGGAGAAGACAGCTTGTAGATTGTATAAAGCCCTTTATGCATTTCCATCCAATCAAGGACAGAGTCTGTCGATGGGGCCATGGGCCATGACAGCTCAGGATCGTATGTTTTAATAGAGAATGACGCCATGTTACCAAGCATAGCTGCTGTTGCCCAGATAGCATTGCAATCTGCCGGCTTCTCAACCGGCCGGGACAACCTGTGGTTCAATAGTGCTGCTGCACAGCTATGATGGTAATATTGGATTGCCTGGCTGTTAGTGTCACTAGTATTCCCCGATACTTGGAGGCTTCCATCATGCATGGCAGTCATAGCTAGCGCAGCATGGAGTAGGTAGGGTGCTGAGTAAACCGCTGTTAGCCGCATAGCGTCATGCCAAATCCATTCAGAGAGAGAGACAAATCACCTGGGTCGCCTCCTTGCTCACTGTTAGCTGGTAGCAGAGCGAGATTCCGTGTCCCCCAGCGTAAAGACTGTTCGCGTGTGCCATCTCTTGAGTCGGTCGATGTCGTATTTACTTATTGAGCGAAACCGCCATGACTCTGGATACTTGGACGCTACCATTCTATTCAAGTCCGTGACTAGTGCATCATTGGCTAGATTTGTCTCGGACATTGTGAAATTCAGATCACTATCATGTATGACAGCGGAGGGTGCTGCATAGTTGCACGTCACCAGGAAGCGCATGCAGTTGCGGCAAGCTGGACGAGTTTCATCACACTATGTACAGTTACTAACTATCCCTCTGACCTTCAATATAGCTAGGCAGCAAAATACTAACCTTAACCCTACGGAGTTTGCAGTTTCGACAGCCGTTGCGCGACTTGCGATGCGCTCTGCGTTTTCGGGGCTGCTGCATATGATCCACTCTTGCGGTTTTTCCACAGACTCAATGTATCGCTACTGCATATCAGTTGGTAAATTCGGATATAACGCCCAAAGCCGTCAAAGTCGTGGTCATTTCGAAATATTGCGTCGTATGAAACGTCGGATGGTCGGAATCGCCTCGGGTGCTCAACGCCAAGTTTGACTGCGGACGGTGGATCCGCGCTAACCCTGCTTCGTATTCGATCGTGAAGAGCCCCAGCTGGGCCAATCAGCGATGAGCATGGCCATCAAATTCGGCTTCAATGAATCAATGTTAAAGGCGGGTATAAGACACGGAGATACCAGATACAACAGAGACAGAAGGGCAGTCAAACTATAAAAGGCGTCCTTGGTGCCTCCAGAATCATATGTTTGTATACCATCATTTCAACTTCACACATTTCTACAGCTTTACTGACAACATGTCTGCCAACAACTCAGCGCCACCTTTGCCTCCCACCTATCGAGCCGTTGTCTGCCACGAATATGGCCAACCGCTCAAACTCGACACCCGCCCAACACCCGAGGCAGAACCCGGCAGTGCAATCGTGCAGGTTCTCGCGGCCGTTGTCGACCCTTCAGAACGGCATCGCTTACTTTTGAGCAAGCGCAATCCCTACTTCAGCCAGGAAACCCCTTTCATCCCCGGCAACAGTGCCGTGGGAAGAATCGCTGCCCTCGGAAAAGACGCCACGAGTCTGCAGCACGGTCAGCTCGTACTGTTGGAACCATTTGTGCGAGGCCGCGACGATCCCAACGCACAAGCTCTCAGGGCCGTCTACGAAGGACCGACACCGTCAGCCAAACGACTGACACACCAGGAGGGTCTCTGGCGGGACGGATTTTGGGCCGAATATGTTCGTGCTCCTCTTGAGAGCTGCTGGCCGCTAGATGAGAGCGCGTTACTCGGAGCAGTCGACAAGGGCGGCCTGGGGTATAAGATTAGTGATCTTCCGTATTTGGGTAAACATGGTGTTGCTTACGGTGGATTCCGTTCTATCGACCTCAAGCCCGGCGAGACGATCATTATTACGCCCGCTACTGGCAACCATAGCGGTGCAGCTGTTCAAGCTGCTTCGGCTATGGGTGCTCGTGTGATTGCCGTGGGCCGTAACGCCGATGCCTTGCGGAGACTTGAGGAGAACAATGCCCGGGTACACGGGGTCACTTTGACGGGGATGTTGCGGAAGACGTTAAAATACTGTCTCAGTTCGGCACCATTGACGCTTTCATGGACTTTACTCCGTCGACGATGGCAAGTCCACTGCATTTAAAATCATGTGTTGCAGCTGTGAAGCAGTATGGTAAAGGCGTGCTGATGGGATTTCCTATGGGGAATTCTCGCTGCCTTACGCGATGATGGTCGGCAAGAATATCAGCATCAGAGCACAGTATATGTATGAGGCGGCAGATATGAGAGGGATAGTTAAGCTTGCAGAGCGAGGATTGTTGAAGCTTGGGGCGCCAGTGGCATGCAAGTCATTGACGGGTACACGCTGGAACAGTACGATGAAGCCGTTTCTAAGGCTGCCGAACAGCAAGCATGGGGAAGGCAGGTCATTTTGAGCCGTTTAAATAAGAGTCTGAGAAGTAGTCAATCAACGACTATCCATTCTTGTCAGGAAGTAGTCGTAACACGCCAATGCAATTCCATACCGTACGTAATTACCCGTCTCGCCGCAGTCCCAGCCGTGCGTGGCAGTCTAGATAGTGTTAGATTATTGGCAGTTTGGATTACTAGTGCGAACGAACTCCACGTCGTATGGCCAATCGGGACGTATGAATATGAGCTATTTGATATGCCTATCTGGGAGGTTGTATTAAGCTCTTGGAGGATCTTGATTATATGGCACTAATCATATATTTTATATTAATAATAAAGAAAGATATACTTATAAAGCTTTTAAATTTTATAAAGAATTTATAGATTTTTTAATAAAGGAAAGATCTAGCGTCTAAACTCTAAATATGAAGCATCGCGCCCTCCATAGGCGACGGCGGATCTTCCACCATATTTTATCAAACCCAAGATAAAATTTCACCTCATGTCCATTCATCAAACATCAGTATTTACATGTCCCGGTTACACAACATGATGGCGACAGAGCAGAGCATCTATCTTCATCACAATCACATGCACAAGAGTTGTCGGCACAGCATGGGAAAGATTCTTCTGAGCAACCATCCTCACTACAATCACAATTGAAATCCGCCGGGGTAGCTATGCAAGTCCTATAATAAAAGTCGTCACTTTCCCATGTATATTCGTCCCAAAATGTAGGTTCAACGTTACTGGGACTCGAAGGTTGTGGCACTTTTCCCCTATACCTCTTCTGCCGGTAATGGGCTGAATTGTACAAGAAAGAACATTTGTCAGCAAGGTCCAACATTGCAAAGTTCCATATATAGAAAATAGAGAATGGCATGTACTTACCAGAAGCAAATTGGGCGTAGCTGTCAGGGTTCTTTGTTGTTTTATCCGCACTTTCAATGCGTGCCGCCTTTGCACACAACTTTGGTCCATATATGCGTGTCGAGCCTTCTGAGAACCTTTCATCGATCACTGACTTCAATTAGCAAAGAAGTAGGATGTTATATGAGGACATATTGGAAGTAGTAGAGTAATACTTACTGGGGTTACGATCCTGAGTGATCACCTTTGCATGCATCATTTCGTGAAGAAAAGCAGATCCACTGGTCTGCATCCAGTTAAGATCTCGATTGTTGGGATCACTATTATGAGGGTTGTTCGGAACATCATGGATAGTGGCCATAGTAAAAATGGTGGGCAGCAGGTTATCTCTGCTCTTTCTCAAAACCAACTGGTGGTATGATTCACATAACAGATTGGGCTAGACAAGCACTTTGTTAGCTATGAGATATGGTGGTCTAGCTACCCATAATAGTCCGTTGGGTTACTTCTGACATACAATCTGCCCTCAATGCGGCGGTAGCACAAGTCCGTAGCGGAGCTAGGAGGACCTGTTAGTAGAATTAGCTACCGATTGTTTAATGTGTTATTTTAATGTGTTATCCGTAAGTGTTAAAATCAGCGAGGTACTTACAGTTCACTATCTGCAATAGAAGTCAGTCACTGAAATGATGAAAGGAGATGAATAAACAATTGAGTTGTATGACTTACAATGTAACTGTCAACCCCGAACTCTGGGTTATCCCAATTTGCTGCGGCTTTGAGGTTGGCTTTTGACAGGATCAACAAAACAAATCTTGTATTAAAGGACAATAATTTCAAAATTGCTCACCGGTGATATTATTCGCATATATCGTATCTTCCACGCCGACATGAAAGTATAAGTCCGAAGCATCGGCGCCGTACATCGGCCAGTCTAGTGACTGCTGAGCGAGAAGCGTGGCATCCTTATAAGCTTGTTTTATGAAATCTGCCCTTGTGGAAAAGCTTGAGCCTGCTGGCATACTCTGCTGAAAGCAAGCAGGCTGGATATAAAAATATGATGTGCCTTCAACTGGCTCTCCGAGGTCAGTGGGGTCAGGGGCCGCAGGGTAGGAGGACAAGGTAACAGTCTGGCAAGGAGGGTCACTCGGTAGCGATGGTATTATTAACGGTGGAGTTGGTGGTAGCTCCGGGTCACTGCAGCATCCTGGGTCATCTCCAGTATGGTCACCCACGCATTGGTTGAACCATGTCTCTGCCTGGTTGGTAAAGGTACTGGTTAGTGAATGCATATCTGCTCGCTTGTCCCCTGTAAGTCTGGATAGTGTATACAGGTGCCGGCATGGTTCCCTCATAGAGGGCTCCCTGCGCCACCCATTCAAACCTGCTCCCTTGGACGTCCTTTCGACCATTGTTATACCACACCCAGCCATCGCCATTGAACTTGTCCGTCCAGATCAAGTCGGCTTTGCCATCGCCATTGACGTCGGCCCACCGGAGGTTAGCCCGGTCTTTCTGCTCCGAATACTTAAACTGGTCAATATAAGTCCAGCTGTCATCACTGTTATGTACAAAGCCCCAAGTGCGGCCGTCTTTCTCGATGCAGAGATAATCGCCCCTCCCACTACCTGAAATATCGGCAAACTGGACAGGCAGATCATATATGCCGACACCACGAGACTCTGGGCAATACAATTATGGAGCCGGGTTCGCATTATGCTCCCAGTTCCAAGCCCCCGTTTCTTTGTAAAGGTTTCTGAACAGCTGTGGCCTGTTTTGGTTATCTGGGTCCACCCAAACGATGTCACAAAGACCATCGCCATCCCAGTCGGTGAGATGGAGATCACGGCGGTCCAAAGCCGAGAAACCGAAGTCTGCCGGGTCGAAGATATCAACTGCAGCGTCCCAAAAGATGGTCCGCCATCCACTACTGAGCTCATGCCGCGGTTGGTGTAAAGAGTCATATGGCCTGTTGAGAGAACCCAGACGTAATCCATTATTCCGTTCGAGTGACCTGCCATGTTACAGTACTTATCTCCGTCGGCTTTGAGTTTTGTCGACCCTGATCCTGTATTCTTCCAGACATGGAGATCGAACTTGTGTTTGTCTCCATCCTTGCTATGGTCCAGATAGACGTAGTCCTGGCGGCCTAGAAGACCAAACGCCTGTGCCTCCCCGTAGACTCTTGCAAAGTGGATTCGCTCACGGACTTGTGCCTTGCCAGTAACCTTCTCGCCAACCAATATTGAGGCCATCTCCAACTTCTCCTTCCTGACAACTCCTTGAGTTGCTCTCCATATAGACGTCGCCTGTATCACCAACCCATATCCAATCGTCGCGCCCCTGGTAGACAGTCAGTAAAGGAAAATATCTCAATCTTGAGGAAGATGATTACTTACATCACCGTTGATATCTTCCAAACGCACTCCGGTCAAATTTCCCATATCTCGGCCAGTGAATCTCTTCCCCAGCTCCTGCCAGTAAGCTGGGGTGTCACCAACCCAGCCATTTCTCCAGCAATACATATCGCCGTTAGGATCAAAAGTACAGTAGTCTGCCCGGCCATCGCCGTCCACGTCGCCCAAGCGCACCTGAGCTTGTAAGTATCCTGACTTCGCGGTCATAATTTGACCCTTGTCTACAAATGTTGGCGGATTGTTGCTGTCTCCGTTGCCCTGATTAATGGCCACGTAAGCATCGCCCATGGGCCCAATACACACCATATCGTCCAAGCCATCAGCATTGATATCAACAAAGTTTACCCTTCGGGGATACACGGAATGACAACGTTCATATCTGCGATTTTCACGTACAAGTTGCTTGCGTCGCCCGTGTTTCGCCATACGCCATACCACTGGGAACCATCATTCCTCTCATACCAGCCAACAAAGTCGTCACGCGACCTATCAAAAGCCTAGCAAAGAACCACTGGTTTCGGTCATAGTCACTTTCTACTGTCAGGATAATGCCCATGGGCTGACTATTGTGCTGATAGATACCGTCATCCTGTCCACTTCCGGTCTGAGTCAGACCTCCGGCGTAGACACCATTTCCGTACGTCTTAACACAATTTCCATTTTCTGTGGAGGTCTGGGTTGCTGCAGGGTTGGATATCATACCGTCGTCGATAGCCTGCTTGAGGATGTCCCACCAAACAGCAGCCATCTTCTTGTATCCAGTATCATTAGGATGGATATCATCAGCGTAGTCGGTGTCTGTATTCAGATAGCCAGGATCTAAGAGAGGATCCATATCTACAAGGATAACATTTTTCCCTCAACCTGCATTGACGTAACAAGGTCACGATACTGAGAGTTGACCACGGGACGATTTGCCTCGCCAATGACATCTTTGCATGGAATTAGTGTTGATAAAACAACGGCGGTCTCATTGATATTTTCAAGCAACATGTTAATTAGATTCTCCATGCGAGCTCCAGCATTAGCAACGTCAACGTTTTGGAGGCAGTCATTAGTTCCTGCATTGATCAGCACAACGTTGGGCTTGTACTGCACTGAACCCTGCGCGGCAGTTTGGACTTGACTAATGACATCTCAATATGTGCCTCGACGTCCTAATTATTCTCATATGTTAGTATTTTATCAAGCAGGGGTGAGGAAACGGATACATTGATCAACATACATTGTCCACCATGTTCCCATTCTGCTTGGTGCCAACCATATCCACATCGTAACCTGCGTATCTAAGCTGATCTCGGAGTGGTTTTCGGTACCTTGCAAATCAATTCATGTTAGACTTCATAAAGCACACAGACCAAGATAACCCTCCCAAGATATAATTCACGTACCCATTACCATCGGACGACTGATAACCCCATGTTATAGATGCACCGAGGGGCAAGATCCTCAGAGACACAGGGCTATCCGTAGCACGGCTCAAAAGGGTATTTGATGAAACATTGTTTCTTGCTTCAAAGATTGCCGGGTCAAACTCTTTAGAGCTAGGGGCAACGCGAGCAGCTGCGAACGAGCCTATACTCGCCCAGAGAGCGAGAATCACACAATGCATAACCTTGACAGGAGACTTCTATGCTTGTTCGATTCTACAGAAGGGCTCCATGGTAAATGTGGCGGATTCCAAGCCCATTTATAGCTCAATCTCAGACCTAAGGAATGTTAATCTAGCTCTCTAGAATATAACAGATATACCGATACTACTATGCAAGACGGTATTCAATTTTGTATTACGAGAAGACAACCTAACATATCACCAATATAGTACAACTTTCAAGTGGCAATCTCAATAATCCGTTGTTTCTTATGCATTAGTTCCGTTAGATAGTCTATTAGTTGTGGTTTCCTTATTTCCAATGCATTAGTTCTGTTAGATAACACGGTAGTCTACAATATCAGCCGTTGTTTCTTTGTTCCTTATGCATTAGGCGTGTTCAGCAAGGGTGTCGAACCGCTTGTCGAACTAAACTGTGGCCCTCGGACGGCACCTAGAGTTGTCAACTAGATTCGCCAACTAGGTGAAGCCCTAGGACATCAACTAGATCCGTTAGCTAGGTAAAGTCTTAGATTTCTTAGACTGTAAATAGGTTATAAATTTTACACATGTAAAGATAAAGTATTTTATAACTAGCTCGTACAAAGAATGCAGGCGATTCCTCTGTCGCTAATTTTGACCCCAGATATCTAAGATATTTGGGGTCAAATTGCGCCAAGCCCCTAGATATCCGCGTTATCCTCGGCCGGCGCCACATTTCGCGGGATGTCGTGACCCTTGATAACTAAACCGATTCATTTTTGACCAAGGTCGTGTTTACATGGCGCTCGACCAGGGCCTAAAAGTGGAGCGACCATGGCTAAATCACGTGCACGAGGACATGCACCCTAGGCCTTTACAACGTCAACATCTCCTTTTATCCTCGTCCAAGCCACGGGTTTACAGTACGAAAATCAAGAACATCATGAAACCCATTCAAGCGAGGATGTTCTTTTTAACGTGGATAATAACCCTCGCCTGCTGTCCCTCTCAAGCCACTGCAACAGTGCTCTGTGAAAGATGTAGACCTAGAGAGATGAAAGATGCACCAGGTAAGACCAAAAACATCAAAAAAGGGAACTCAAGTGGATATGTCTAAATGCTTTCCAGGGGTGGGCATTGATCTAACGATGGCATATGGGTGAATTTATCCATCTATCTAGTACTGTAAACCAGTGAACAGGGCATAACTGTTTATTACTAGAACGGCTGCGATCCATTATAAGAATGGCACCACTCGAGACCTTGGGAAGTTTGATGGCAACCCAGAATATCTATTAGCTATGAAAACATTTGCTGAAGACGCGCAAAACGTACAAGGCAGCATGAAGTCAAGCATGTGAGTTTATTTTTCTAATAGATGGTGTGACTATCCCTTTGTCACTTCGCTGATTATCTGTCCACCCTAGGAAAGACTCGATTCATCCCAACCCGTCATACAGCCCATTAATTCATACTGGCGGTGGCCTTACTTTGGCATATTCGCTTCAAAACTGCGCCCATCTGAAGACCAGTCTGAATTAATGGATACCGGAAGATTGGATGATGATTCGGTCAAAGCGATTGCTGCCATGCTGTCTGATATTAAACGTGGTGCAATGGACGTCCTTGACCCACCACTGAAATATAATCATGTTCTCCTCTCTTGGCCCGACGTTGAGTATAAATTTGCACATACGGATCGAATCCATCTAGCAAGCTCCCTCGCAGGTCTGGACGATTTTCACGGGCACGGCACTATTGCATCGAGGTTCGCTTTATCGCAGGAAAGAGTTAGTAAAGCCTGTTACGACCCAGAAAGGATATGGAGGATACACTTTGTGATCCATCTCTACCTAACCTACCCACATTGTTAGTGATAACCTACAATGCAGCTAGTCTCGGCGTGACTCTAAATACGAGACTTTGGGGAGACATACCGTGGCCCGAACGTCTTATGGAAAGCCCAACGCTTGGTGCTTCATTTGCGAATGCTACTACTCATGGGAAACCTACGGAATATTGGATAAAGGTTAAGGAATCAATCGCATCTGTGATTGGAAACACGACTATCGATTCTCTTCTTCTACTTGGCTCACATGCCCGAGATCCCAATTTACTCGGAGTGATCAAAGATGTGATTGATAGATGTGGCAATACCGATCCATCTATTCTAGACCGCTATACGGCATACCCTTCCTCGCCAGATGATGAGGCCAGTGCATTATTTGCTGCCGCAAGAGGAGCGGCAGTCAATGCTAGAGTCGGCATGGAAACTGATTTTCAGGCCTGTGTCGAGCCTTCGTGGTGTGACACACAACCTGAACTATAATATTCAATTACGCAGTTCATTTTACGTATCTAGAAGCATCTTGACGAGGAGAATATTCAGCATTTGGATCGTCGAGCAGTGTGATGATTTCTCTTACCTGCTTGCAACATCAGACAGATTGTAAGTATTTACTTTACCTTAAAAGCTTGTAGACTTCCCTCACTTAAGCTGCTACAGTAGCTTGCACCTTCAGAGTACAGAACTGACAGATTCGAAACCTCCTTCACTTTTATGTACTCTCTTCTTTCTTCCGCCCAGATTTTGTGTATGACTTTGAAAGTAGGACAAATAAAGAAGAGAGAGAGTACGCAAAACATAAAGGAGATTTCGAATCTGCCTGTATTCACTTGTAGCGTCGGCCTTCAAAAATGGCGTCTCACTGAAAGGTGTAAATAAGAAGTTTTTCGTCACTGCGTACACTGAGACGAGTCTCCTGCCTCTGAGCATAGGGAGAAACGCTGCCCCACCACACATGACCTTGCTGACAGAGCAACAACTACCTACGTCTACAACGCCCTGACTACGAGCAGCATTTTCGCCAACGCAGATGAGACTGGCGGCAAATCAACCACCGAACCACTCCGGACGCAGGGTAAGACACTCTCGCGCCGGCTATCTTACTTGCAAGAAGCGCAAACTGCGCTGTCGTGTTTAAAAGCTGGTCGAGACTGGGCGAAGCTGTGCTCTTTCGAAGCCTAAGAAAACCATCCCAAGCGCGCGGGACGATCACATGATCCGGCTGGCGTTGAGAGAAGCGCCAATCACCCACGTTTGCCAGCAGTGACCAATTACTAAAACGAGGATTGGAGAGAAGAATACGTTGATAATTTAATCAATAAACACACCAAGTCCTATTCCCCAGCCCGTTCCGGGTGGGTAAATGATTTGGTTCAAGAGTTGTACAGGCATTGGAAGCAGTCGGGGGTTGACCTAGCCTAGTTCAGGTTTAGCGCTCGTATCTGTATGTAATATCAATACATCGTCGGTAATATTACGATGCGGATTACTCCGTATTCACCTCCAAGCCGTTACCAACCACCTTTGCGCCTCTGAAGATATAACTTTGACACGTCTTCAGTCTGGGTCCTAGCCACAACAGTGACGGCAATTCCTGTGATAATGTACTCTATATAGCCCGAGAGCGCGGATGTCTTTCCAATGTCTGCGCCAAGTATGAGGCTGAAGCCTGAGTGTCTGGACTCTGAAGCCGCTAGCTACATAGGTCTTAGGTAAGGCCCTAAGACTGCGTAAGAGAGCCACTAGCGAGTTCTGCCTAGAGGTTCGAGACATACGACCAAGGTTATAAGAACTTCGCTTTTCCCAGCTAAATGAAGAGAATCAGACATCTGGCTACAATGGCTTCAAAGCAATCCGCGCAGATAAAACTGCCAGGGTTTTCCCTGCCCCTGAACTACAAACCAAAGGTGCAGCGTACTTCAACCCCCGCCCTGGTCACAGGTGTTGGGTTGCAGCTTACAGTTTAGTAGGCTGCGTGCATACGAGAACTGGCGACGTTCCCGAATGCTCTCGACCGCCCCGACATTGAAAGTGGCTCCGTTGGGTAGGCCATCGGATTTGTACTAGTGAACCAAACGGTCAATTGACAAGGGGCTCATTAGGCACATCGATACGAAGAGAGAAATCACCATGATGCAGTTGATGAATGCTATTGCAGAAAAGCCCGACTGGGATCGCAAGGTATATATTCCCCGTTCCTGGAGGAAGGGGCACTGCTCGCAATTTGTTGCCTCATCTGATGTCGTGCAAGGTCTTCGACGAGGAAATCACTGCCAAGTGGCGAGAAGAGATCTTGAGCTCGGGTCAGGATATAACCCCAAGATGATGGATTGGGTTATCGAGGAACTTCAGTGGAAAGCAGATGTCTTGGACAATGACGGATTAATTTCTGTCTTCGATATTGGCGTCGTCCGCTCAGACTGCGCGGTTACTTCCGAGCTCCAGAAGGCCTTGGTGGAAGCGGTGGCCCCTCTAGAAGACGTGCCAGCTGACGACAAAGATTACCATCCGGGATCTGACATGAAGGTGGTTGATTTGGTTCATCCGTCACTTTTCCGGTGGTTTATGGCCGCACTCGGATTCTGCGCGATAGGTTGATCACTATTGACGACTGCCTAGAGAGTATCGGGCAGGAGAGCTGCTTCCAATTCCCTCGGAGGAAGACGCAGAGTATCCTCAGCGTTTTCCACGACGAAGGACTCACCGTCCCCTTACAGTCGGAAATTCCAATGGCTTCCCTGTGACGTTGAGTTCACCGACGAAGGAGGGTGTCGCATTGTTTCCTACATTAATAACGTCCACCCTGTTAAGTATCGGGCGCTCTACAGTGTAGTGGAAAAGATCATTGCAAGTGCAATCCCGCTCTGGGACGAGAGCTTGACAGAGAGACGCTCGTGGGATAAGAGGATTCCTTATGAGGACGTCGAGTTTCTGGAGAGCAGCACCCCGGAGCCCCAGCCTAATGAACAAGAAGAGGAATCTGAAGAGTATTGGGAAGCCTACGACCAGTGGGAAAGGTCTCGTCCAATCAAGCTTCCTGAACCCGGCGAATTCAGCCCCCAAAGGAGTCATGGCCTGGGGAGGTGCGCCTACGGGACCAGTTTCGTGGAAAGGGTCTTCAGGTCATTGTGAAATTGGCAAATATTGAACTGACCCCGCAGAAGCCGGAATACGGCGGTGGTTCGTGGCATATCGAAGGGCAGTTGGTAAGCTTTGACTTCGTTCTCTAATCGAAGTTTCCAAAAGACAATAAGAGGGATATGAGGCACTAACAGCATTCAGAACGAGAGGATCTGTGCAACGGCGATATACTACTACGATAGTAAGAATATCACCGAAAGTCAACTTGCCTTCCGCCAGCGAGCTTCTTCACCTGAGGATGTGGGCTACCCCAAGGTCAGCACGAATTCCTCCAGGCTGTCTATGGATTTGGGCCCGAGGTGGACGGCTACAGCGACACCCAAATCACTCAAGACCTGGGAAGCGTCGTGTGCCGTGAAGGGAGAATGATTACATTCCCTAATATCCTGCAGCACCGAGTAGCTCCCTTTGCGCTGGCGGATCGCTCGCAACCTGGCCATCGCAAGATACTCGCGCTCTTCCTCGTTGATCCCCACTTGCGCATCATTTCGTCAGCGAATGTGCCACCGCAGCAGGAGGAGTGGGCCAGAGAGTGGCAGGAGACGGTCCAAAGGTGCTGTCGACGAGGCTCCCCGTGAGCTGCAGGATATGGTGTCAGAGAATATTCCCAGCTGCTCAATGACCATGGCCGAGTCCAAGCAGTACCGGCTAGAGCTCATGGAAGAGAGGAGCGCAAACCAAGCGGAGCAGAATCAGGCATTCGAGACGGGAAGCTTCTCCTTGTGTGAACATTAGGAAGGTTGTGTCCGGTGTTGTGATGCGATGAGTATCTCAGTACAACTTCAATTAGTTCAAAACTAATAGCTGTATCATGTTAGTACAGTAGAGCGAGTGTAAAAGACGAACAAAGAAGAACAAGAAAATCCATGGCTGCACTCACTGCACCTACTTTGGGCAGTACGCCCACGCCCCTTCCTTGTTTGCTCCTTCCTTGTTTGTATCTCAGGTGACCTCGCCCTGCCCACCTGGGCACCTTCTCTGCCCGCCCAATTCTTTCTCTCTCTCTCTCTCTCTCTCTTCGTTGATTCTGTCTTGTCTCCTATTCAAATTTTCAATTTCCGGTGCTAGCGTCCGCCTCAATGCTGAACCCCAGAAAATACATCCAGCATGGCTGACGGTGGTGTCCTCCTCGTTGGAAGCCTTCCGCTCACGTCTGCTAGAGAAGTCTTCACGAAGACAGCTGCCGCCCTTCCAGGTCGTTTGCAATCCATCCCCGATGGCGAAACTGGAGATCGATTCAACTTTATTGGTTGGCAGCGTTGCAGCTTCCCCAGAGAGACTCTCCGCAAATTTTGTGGAGGAGACGATTTGCCAGCCGCCCATTCAGGGTTTTCACCCAAGAGTCGATCCTGCCAACTCTTTAGGACAGCACCGCTTTGAAGTCCTATGCGATTTTTACCAGCGCCCGAGACCAAGGCATCATCCCCAGGGCGTGCGCTTCCAGGTCTCGTTGCCAAGCCCCATGAACCCCTGCAGTGCCTCACGAAACCCGAGTTCCATCGCCAACTGGAGCCCCTTTACGAGAAGCGGCTTCTCGAATCGCTTGAGGTTATTATTCAGAAAATCCCGCGGAGGATCTCGCGCTGCAATGGGGCCTCTGCGTCGAGATGATTGCACTAGAGCACGAAAAGGGTCGTACGATAGATCCGCTCTTTATCCCCATTTCTCTCAATCAAAGAAGGGATACTCGGACGTGTTCGACGCATCTGCGAGCTTATCCCAGACAATGTGCCGCTTGGATTCCACCTTTGCTACGGTGACCTGCATCATAGACATTTCATCGAGCCGGAGGATATGGCACTCATGGTCGATCTTGCAAACAGCATCATTGAGCAAATCAGTCATCCCGTGTCATGGATTCACATGCCTGTGCCTAAGGGTAGAGACGACATTCTCTACTTTGAGCCGCTGAAGAAGCTGAATATTCCCGCCAGCGCAACAGTGTATCTTGGGTTAGTACACGCCAACGATGAGGAGGGTACAAGAAAGCGCATCAAGGTTGCCCAGTCAGTGCTTCCCAAATTCGGCGTTGCTACGGCGTGTGGAACTGGAAGAACCCCAATTGAAGACCTGGATGATATTCTGCGGATTTCCGAAGCTGTGACAAAACCTGGTGTTTCTCTCTAGGTAGATGGCCGAAAAGTGCTACCTAGGTAGGAAGGGGAATCGCGTATCACAGTGTTTTTAATCTTTGTCACCCGTGAGGGGCACATCAGTAGTTTGCTGCAATCAAATTGAATCAATTAACATGCGAGATTCCAATGACTCATTGATACATTCATTTAACTAGTGTCCACCTAGAGCTCCTCCCAGACAGACTCGATGATAGACAATGTCGCATTTGGGACGGCCACCTGGAATCCGCCTCCTGAAATTGTAAGGCTAAAGAAATATGCTTGACCAAAAATTGGACGGATTGGCTTCCCTGAGAAGCTCCGATTGAACCGTTAAAAAGCACTCTCACTCAACCTCCGCCCACATCGCATTAAGACGAGCCATTTCCGCAGTGTCCTCGAGTCGAGGGTGCATGGCCAACGCCTGTCGAAACTGCATTGCAGACTCGACGCCATAACTCGTGGCATATCCCCATCCAACCTGCGAGTTGCCATATTCGTATGGCGGGCGCTGGTCCATAGCAATAGTCAACCCTTCCAGGCCTTGGTTTTGGATGGAAGCCATGAATAAACTAAACTGCTCGTTTCGCTGCGCCGTCTGTCTCATGCGAATCTGGAATATCCCGTTTTGCGCATATTTGAGTACTTGCATGCGCTGTTGAGCAATAGCCTCGAAGGCCTCTAGATTGTTTTCTTCGCAGGCTTGCAACCAAAGCTTTCGCATCCGCGGGGAATACAGATGGCACACCATCTCTCCAGCTACAGTGTCGTATTCCAAACGGCTCGCCAGGCTCGTGGATTTGACAAAATCTTCGTAGCACAGCTCACAAACGGTAAAGTTTCCCGTCCCATACCATTTTCGATCTCGACATCCGGCGCTTTTCGGACAGTCTGGCAGCGTAGCATATCTGGACACGAAGCTCGACAAAACTTCCAGATCTCCTTGTGCCACGGCCTCATCATATTTGGCCATGTAAGCCAAAACCGCGGTTTTGCGGGGTTAAAGTCGCATATATATGCGCTGCCATCCTCTGGAGGGATATTTCCCTGAATTGAGAGCGAAAGCCCGGCGGGATCATGAAAGCAGCCACGCACCGTCCACATATCGCAAACCCACTACCAAGATAGGTCCGTGGCGTGTACCATATAACGTCCTTGATTCCTTCCGAGCCGCAGCGTGGGTATTCCAGAATTATCTTCGCGTGATCTTCGAACTCCTTGTAGTCATGTTGAAAGTTGTTCCATGCTATCTGAATCGGCATCGTCGACATGGCACACTCAAGATGTAATTCCGCCTCCTCAGTAGTGAGGGGTACTGAGTTCCAGAAATTGACATACCTAAGCCCGAATGTATCCAGAAAACATGCGCCGCATACCAACAAACTGGGGACCGCCTTTGATGAGTACCAGTCCGTTTTCTTCGCTTCCAGCTGCCTCATGTCCTGACACGACGGCAGTTCCATGCGTCTCCGTATAAAGGGTAGGAGGTCGTTCCAATCATCGTCCAGCTGGGTAGACTTTGCGCTTAACTTGAGTCCATCCCTTATCAGCGGCACAGCAGCGTCACACGTCCACACCCCGTCTGATGTCTTCGTTACCGGCGACGCAGTGAAAATTTCTTAAGATCGTTCCACGCGATCAAGTCCTCGTAGCACATTTCACAAATGACCATGTTACTCACGACGGATTCATCCAATAATGTATACCATCGTGAGCCGTCGGGGCCTGTATGGCCTACAGCCCCTTTACACGGTGGCAGTTTTGCTCGCTGCAGCATAAATGCCTTGATGGAATTCCAATCACCGGCCATCAGGTACGACGTAACGCGCGGGGTATTCCACTGACATCTTCGCGAAGAATCAGCGTCTTTCCATGCCGCTTTGAAGTACGTCGCTTGCTCTGTTGATCCGATGTGTTGTGCATAACAATATGAGCAGACGAGGAAGTTCGTGGCGAATAAAGGGTAGTACCACACAGCATCAATTGAGATGCCAGTTGGGTTGACGCATACCTGCTAAGTCTCAGCTATTCCAGTATGGAAAATAAAGAAGCTTAGAAAGGATTAATGTGCGCACTGGAATCTGATTATCTTCGACCGCCGACATGTTCTCCCTTTCTACCTGACATAGTCGAGCGAATATGAAGTCGATATTTATTATCGAAACACATCATGAAAGCCGCAATCATCGATTTCCATTCTTCGCTTGCCAGGATCCTTGATCTGTACACTCAGTGCTCAGCCTCAGTCTCGACTAAAATTGATCGATCTGGATAACGCGAAAGGATCTCATTCGACGGCGTCCATCTTTGTAGTCTCGTTTACAGTAAATCCTACCCAATTGGCTGAAAAGAAGTAGTAGCGTGGCCGCAACGGTATGATTGGCTAGCGTGTGTTAGTAATATAAGATCCGATCATGTGACCTCACTAAATCACGGGCTAAGAAATCACGTGACTTCTCCTGTGCAACTTCACCACTATGCCAAAAGGGACCCCTTGTTTGGTAATTGCGTATTCTGCCATCCTTGCACCTGCGACTGAATAAGAATCTCTTGATCGCCCCTTATAAGAGGATAATCATACGGTCCCAAAAATCAGACGTATATAAAAAGGATAAACGTAACAATGGAAATGCGTCTACTTGACCTTGGTTCAATTAATGAATAGCATGACTCATTCACATTGTAACTAACGACGTATTGTACTCCGTATAGCGAGTACGGAGGATGTAAAGGCCACGACTAGACCCAAACGGGCCCCGACGAGCCCATTGACGGTTGCTGATTGAGGAGTGATCAGCTGACAGCTCAATCAGGCCTAGTCTATGAGTCACTCACGTAACGCAGCGCTAGTCCCGATACACGCACAATAGCCGTGTGTGAGTCATCGGTGCTAGGCCCAGTACGGGCAGACGGCGGGGCACGCAGCCAATGACAGCGCGCGGTCCAAATTGAGCCTCATTTACGGCAGTCCGCCTGTTGCGCCCGTCTACACCCAGAACAGCCTAGTGGCAGTCGACAATACCATCCAATACCGCCAAGCGCCGTGGCAGTGCGCGTTACCGGCGGGCCCGTAGCGGCGTCCGGCCAATCAGCGCGCGCTCGCTGTTGGTCGTCGTCACGTTGCGGCTAGGCAGCACTTTTCAATGGATCGATGACTTTTGGTCTTCCCTGGTCATCGACAGCAAGCAAACAATCGGTTCAACCCTCTGCGCTCATGAAATCATCCAAAGCAAAAAATAATAGCTGCTGCTTTTTCTTCCAAGGCCTATTCGGTTGCTTGTATTTATCATCATGGGGTACCTCATTGACTACTTCTTAAAACTTTTACAGGCCGTGACGTACCGTTTCCCTCTCGTTCATGGGATGGGACAGTGTACCTTCCGGTTGTTCTCTTCAAAGTCTGCCACGACCGGTCGTCTCCTGCAAAGAGGGCAGCAGCAATCCGTATGTGCTTCTGCCTGCCTCCTGCCTCCTGCCTCCTGCTCCTGCTCCTGCCTGTTGCCTGCCTGATTGCCTTGCTGCCTGTCTTGCCTTTCTCTCTCGCTGACTGTCTGTCTCTGCCTAGCATGGACTCTCTGTCCTTTGAATCGCTCACTCTAGAGGGAGAGCTCGCCCAGAAAAGTCGCCCTGCAACCATGCTGCCTCCACCACAGCCCCAACCGGGTCTTCACTCCCGGCCTATGGTCCTTGCACTGCCGACCATCGTCACTGAATCGCGCCAGAACCCCGCCGCAGCGAAGCATTCGCGGGATGCCGACGAGATGGAGAATGCAGATGCCGACGTCGAACGCTCCATGGCTCGGCGGAAAAGAACGAGCCCCCATGGATATCAACAAGAAGTGCAGCCACTGCGATAAAGTCTTCAAGCGTCCCTGCGACTTCACCAAGCACGAAAAGACACACTCCCGCCCTTGGAAGTGCACCCAACCCGACTGCAAGTATTTCACCATCGGATGGCCAACGGAGAAAGAGCGAGACCGCCATGTCAATGACCGTCACTCGGCAAACCCGCCTGAATACCGCTGCAAGTTTTCTCCATGCACATACACGTCCAAGCGTGAGAGTAACTGCAAGCAACACATGGAAAAGGCTCATGGCTGGCAGTACGTCCGCTCCAAGAACAACGGCAAGCGCGGCAAGACACCGTCGTCGGCAGCATCTGTCGCCTCGGCCTCTCAGACTCCACCCACACCGGCCATGTCCACTCCCTTTCTAGTTTGAGCACCGAGCTGCCTTCTCCTGCCAGTGGTCAAATGATCTCTCCCTACGTGCCAAATATGTCTCACCACGAGGTTGCAGTCTACGACCCTCCTGCCATGTATGACGGATACGTCAACATGACCACTGGCGAGCCCTTTAACTTCGCTGACCCGCCCATGATGTCCGGATTTGATTTCCAACTCTTCCCGGACACCACCGACATGGATACGATGAGCCTAGATGCCTTGCCATCCAACGTCGACTTCGAGGCTTTCAGTGCCGCTATGGAGGCTTCCGAGCCGTCCTCTCAGATGCCACCTCCAAGTGCCGACATGGGCTTGGACCAATTAGGCCAAGACCAGATGGACCCATACTGCTTCGACAGCGAATTCTTAAACTACCATGCGAACAACCATGGGATGCACGAATATTAAAGCGGTGTCTTCTTTTCTGGCATCGAGCTCCCACCACATTATTATCATTATTATCATATCATCGGACAATGATCGCATTGGACCATAGAGACGTGGCACGACTATCTGTACTTCATTCTTCTTCTTTTCTCTATTGTTCACATTATTATTACCTCTCATGCTGGGCGTGTATTTTTCTTTTCTTTATTTCTCTATTTAGCGGGACTGGGCGCTCTGGTTTGCTTGATTTCATAAATTTCATGAAAGAAACAATCTACAATTATTCTTATATGTTTGATTGGCGAGGATATGGGCTTACTTCTTTTTATCCCTTCCACAAGATGGATGCAGATGACATTGGTTTTCTTTCAACTTGCTTGGCTGCTCTTCTGCCCAGTGGCAGTGCTTACATTGCTTATTACCATTCTTAGCAAGATCATGTATTTCTGCCAGTGTTAGAAATCCATCTATTCGCACATCATGCTTCCGGAGTAATAGTAGGTCATTGTATTCAGCATTCGGATGTAACTATTGTCAGGCAAGCCTTCCACGTTTGATTGATGTACAGACAATAGAAATAGTAGCGTATATATACATAGATAAGTTGATCGGTACAATCACTTCGCACCCACCGCACCAGTATCAGCAGCCTTGCCGCTATTCACAGTATTATCATCAACCTCAATCCCATTCTCCACGCGCATCGCCTCCATCAACCGCGCTGCCGATGACTCCGTCAACAAATACTCCCTATTCCCTTCAGAACCCAAAACGCAATCGCTACCACCAACATGACGCCAAACACCGCAATGGCATAGTTCATATCACTAGGCGACGGATTCGGCGACCCCGGAAAGAAGAAAAACACCGTCGTCACAGCGCAATATATCACACTAATCCAGTTCACGACAGGCCCCAGACGGCGACCCAGTTGGAACTGGCCGCCCGCAGGCAGCTTGTCGCGACCGGCAATGAGGAGCGCGAGTATTGGCATGCCGTAGGATATGGTTAGAGCGATTGTGCTGACGCTCAGAATGGCGTCTAGAACCGTGTTGGCGAATAGGTACAAGATACCCACGAGCCCGATCAGGAACCCTTGTAACCACAGGGCGCGCGCGGGGACGTTCCAGGTGCGATCGACATGGGAGAAGTAGGAGCTAAATGGGAGGCCGGAGTCGCGCGCAAACCCCCATGTGAGGCGCGACGCAGTGGTGGCGATGCTAACGCCCTGGCCGAGGCCGTTGAATTCGAAGAGCGCGATGAGCGCGACCCGCCTGCAGGCCGATGGCGTCCTGGACTAGGTCCATGAAGGGCAGCCCGTGGCGGAGTTGATGATGAGGTTGACGTCCTGGATGCAGAAGAGGCAGACGATCATGAAGATGAAGCCGGAGATGGCGCCGCATGCGACGGCGAGGTAGATGACGCGCGGGGCGTTGCGGCGAGGCGCGGGGATTTCTTCGACCATGTGGATGACCGAGTCGAATGCCGTCAGGCCGTAGGCGGACTGGACGAGGCCGATGAACCATGTCACGCCGTCGCTCCAGCCGGTCTGGTTGATCCATGCGCCAAACACGAACGAGGCCGGCTGGAAGGAGAGGTTTGGTTTCGTGCCCACGGCAATGAGGAGGGCTAGACTGAAGACCAGGAACAGGAGGCAGAACCAGACGCCGACAAAGTTGTTGAAGTAGGGCAAGACTTTCTCCCTGCGACATGCAATCAGGTTGATGACGGTGAAGAGCAGCGTGATGCCGATATAGACTAGAAACTGGACCCAGCCCTCGCTGGCGCCGGCCCAGTTATTGTCAAACATGACCTTCATGCCCAGCATGAAGTTTGTCATGAAGGCGATTTGGGACGCGGTCAACGTCCACCAGCCAAACATGTTGATCCACGCGCACATGTACGAGGCAAATCTGCCCGTGGGATTGTCCCAGAGTCGATGAACCCAGTACGCCTGGCCCAGCGCAGTGGGCATACTGCTGCACAGCTCGCCCAGCGAGACGGCGACACAGAGATTGCAGAACGTGACCAAACACAGGCCCCAGAGGATGCTCACGGGTCCGCCGTTGGTCAGCCCGCTGGCGAGATCTTGTGCGAAAGTCGACCATGTCCCCAGCACGCAGAAGGCCAGAGCTAGCATGCTCCAGATGTCGAATTTGCGCGACAGGGCCTGGTCGTGGCCCAGCGCGGCGAGGTCGCGGGCATCGAGGACGCTCTGATCAACCGACTTGCTCGGTTTGAGCGGGGCGTTCGCTTCATTATCTGTGACAGCGTCCATACTGAGTGAGACAAGAAGAGATCTCAGTCAAGTCAGGTCATTCTCTGGAGAACAGAACCTTTGAAGGATGTTGATGTTGATCCAAAACTTGGCTTGCCGACAGAGCTTCATTTATATACCTCAGGCTGCATACTTCGCTAGATCAGGAATGCAACTCTGTCCTGCGACAGGTCTTATCGCCGCTGCAACCAGCCAACAATAAAACACATTGGCCATTTGTCATGGCAGTTAATAAGTAGCTTCCGTCTGTAGATCCAATTTTCCGTGGTAGTTTTTGTGTATCTTTTTCGGGCGAAAATTATTAGCGTTCTTTCCCCGCAATTCTCGGCATCCTTATCAGGGCTGGACTTGCCGTTTTGGGCCCTTTCTGGTGCCGCTTTTACTGGCCCCGACTATGCCTGCTTCGGGAATAGCGCGACTGATAAGATCTTGGATTAGCCCTAATCAGGGAGGTTCATGCGAGTACTCAGGTTCGCTTTCTGCAATATGCACTGCCATGCAGTCTGGTTGACGATTATTGTAGGTGAATGCCTTGACTATGCAACAATCGTACAAAGATGTGTAACCTCTCAGGAGCTGTGATAGGCCGCTCGCTCTTTGTCGCACTCGATTTTGGAATAGAAGAGAACGAAAGAGTCGGGAACATTAAGCAAAAGTAGGTATGTATGGGCATATTTGAAATACCTAGATATCAATATGAACATAAATATATGGCTGCAATCACCCACAAATCCAACTATGCCCTGCACTTGTATTTCTCGATAGCCTCATTTCCCAACGCCATTTCCTAATCCGGAAGGTGCATGCGAGAACTGTTGCGTCTCTGGCATCAGCTGTTTATCGTGTATAAATACGTCTGGTCCTCTCCTGTCAAGCTTACTCAGTCAGTGAATAAATAACCTTGCAATTCTCTTTGAATTGATGTCTGCCTGTCTGTGCTCTTTCTAAGCCTACATCAGACGTACCTAGGTACAACATCGATATCACCATGGCGCCCGACACAACCTCGATACCGGGCTATACCATCTTTCATGAAGATGACTATGACTCAAGTTCTGCGGCCAGCCAGATCACTGGCCGACAACCACACCCACTAGGTATGACCACATAGCTGCTAAGTTGCTAAATCTCGGGCAGAAGACTGACTCTCAACACCTACTACCACCAGATCAATTAAGCATTGTGGAGATTCCCGTAGTCGCAAAGCTTATCCGAGACTACGCATCACCCAAAAGTCAAGTTCAACTGCATCACCTTGCGTGAACCTCGCAAAAGCGAGTACGCCGCTTACCGAAGCGGACTGGGACCGCGTCCTGATCGCCGCGCATTCGCCATTGTGCTCGAGGTCGGCACTTGCAATTGCGCAGAGGTCGTGGTGAATCTCACCCAGAAAAAGTTGAAGAATGGAAAGAGGTCAGCGAAGTCATTCCTACCCTCACCATAGAAGATCTCGATATCATGGAGCGCATCTGCCGCGAGGATCCCCGCGTGATTGAGGCATGCAAGCAGATCGGCATCACAGACATGTCCAAGGTCTTCATTGACGGCTGGGCAATAGGCGTCGATGAGCGCTGGGGCTTCGACCGGCGTCTGCAACAGGGCCTTGCTTACTACCGCGAGTCCGCCTTTGACAATCAATATGCCCACCCACTCGATTTCTCCATTGTGGCCGATACCGAACGAGAAGAGATTCTCAGCGTGGACATCCGCACGGTCAACGGTGAACGGACCCCGGTTCCTCTCGAAGGTTCCAACTACTTGCCAGAGTTTATCAGCGATGGCTACAAACATGACCGCTTGAAGCCTATCAATATCACCCAGCCTCAGGGAGTTTCTTTCCGTATGCGAGGAAACGAACTGTCCTGGGCCGGCTACAAAATGCACATTGGATTCAATTACCGCGAGGGTATCGTGATTTCAGACGTTCGTATTGACGACCCGTACCAGGAGCGAGAACGAATGCTTTTCAACAGGATTAGTGTCGTGGAAATGGTGGTTCCATACGGCAGTCCTGAAGCACCTCATCACAAGAAACATGCGTTCGATGTTGGCGAGTACGGCTCCGGACTGATGACCAACTCTCTGAAACTTGGCTGCGACTGCAAAGGCGCAATTCATTACCTCGACGCCGTAGTCTCAACGGCAAAAGGCGAAGCAGCCATGATCAAGAATGCAATCTGCATCCACGAAGAGGACAACGGCCTCCTGTACAAACACACCGACTACCGCGATGGAACAGTGATTTCCGCCCGTGACCGCAAGCTCATTATTTCTCAGATCATCACCGCTGCCAACTACGAATACGGCTTCTACCACACGTTCACGCTTGACGGCACGTACAAGCTCGAAGTCAAACTCACAGGCCAGCTAAACACATACCCACTACATGTATCCGAGCAGGCTGCTCCATGGGGACAGAAGTCGCCCCTCGCATCAACGCCCAAAACCACCAGCACATCTTTTCTCTGCGTATCGACCCGGAAGTCGACGGTCCCAACAACACAGTCATCCAGTCCGACGCCCACGCGTCTGATGAGCCAGTCGGCTCTCCCAACAACTATTATGGCAACGCCTTCTACGCAAAGAAGACACCACTCCGCACCGCTCTAGAAGGCGCCGCCGACTACTGCCACGACACAAGCAGATCTTGGGACATCGTCAACCCCAACATCATCAACGAAATCTGCCACAAGCCTGTCGGCTACAAGATCCTAAACAACAACTGCCCGGGCCTCCTTCCCAAACCGGGAGCGTCGTCTGGAAACGAGCCGGATTCGCACGCAAGTCTCTGGGTTGTCCCATACAGGGACTACGAGCTCTACCCGGCCGGCGACTACGTGTGCCAATCCGACGGACGAGAAAACCACCCGGACAACCAAACAGTAGTTGACTGGGCAGCGCGCAACGAGTCGATTGAGAATACCGATATTGTATGCTACGTGCAGTTTGGCCTGACTCATTTCCGCGCATGGAGGACTACCCCATCATGCCTGCGGAGCCTGTCAGCGTCATGCTGCGTGCGTCTAATTTTTCGAGAAGAATCCCGCACTGTGGGTTCCTCCGTCTGCGATTTGTGTAGATACTGTCTCGCAGAATGCGTTTCCGTCGTCCAAGTGCTGTGCAGGGTCGAATGAGGGCTTGCGCGATCAGTCTCGGTTGTAGACCTTAGTATATTAGCATTGATTGGCGTTATTTTTTGAGAAATATGTCGGATCTATATACACGAGGGAGCGTTGAATGTGAAGTAGCTAGGTAGCCTCACAATTTCTTATTGCTCTTCGTAGTAATACGTCTCTTCTCTACTTCTGGATTCTTAATACTAGCCTACTACTGCATAACATAGGCAAAATCATGCCCATACTCAAACATCCCTGTCTCTGTATAATAAATCTCCCAATGCTTGACCAACCGCTCCAAAATCTCCGGATGATTCTTCGCCTCATCATGTATCTCCGCCGGATCAGATTCCACATTATACAACTCCCATCTGTCCTTCCTCGGGGAGGCATCCAAAGCGCTTTCCAGTTCCCTGTCGAATAGCACGAAGCCCAAAAGCTCCCACCCAGTAACGTGTTCCTGCTCGTCATGGACAGTTGTGCCCATCAAATCACCAGACTGCAAATGCTTTGCCCAACTCGAGCCACGAATCGGTACAACCTCGCGACCGCGGAATTGGCCCTGCGGAGCTTTAATGCCGGCCAACTCCAAGATGGTAGGGAGAATGTCCATTACGGTCGTGAAGGTGTTTGTGTGTGCGTATTCTTGTAGTTGGAGGCGGATAACGCACGATACAGGGACAACGAATTCCGCCCTCTGTAATCCACGTTTTGAACCCGCGAGATGGCGCCATTGAAGCGCATGCCCAGCGTGGCCCGTACCAGGTCCATGAATCCCTGTTTCCGATATTCTCCAGCCTGTTATCGTAGAAATGGTCGATGATGGCTGAGAAGCTTTCGCGGTTGCCCATGGTTGGAATCGCTTCGAGAAGGACCCCTTCGGCTCCATTGTCGGACATGAATAGGATAAAAGTGTTGTCTAGTTCGTTAGTTTGCTCAAGGTACGATATGACCCGACCCAGATTTTGGTCTAATTCGTCTACCATTGCTGCGAATACCTGATTTCATGGTTTAGTTTCTCCCCGTTTTCTGGACTCAACAAAACCCCATTATGCAATTCAGGGAATCTCACCTCCATCTTCCTAGCTGACAACATCTTCTCTTCCGGCGTCTTTTGGGCCCATTCAGGATCCAAATCCAACGGTCCTACTACCGGTGCGGGCTCAACATCCTCGGCACAAGACCGAGATCAATCAATCTCTGCAACCGCTTCAAGCGCAACACTTCTGGGCCCTCATCATAAACGCCTTTATACTTCTCAATCGTCTCTCGATGAGCCTGCAGAGGCCAATGCGGCGCCGTAAACGGCAAATATGCAAAGAACGGCTTCTCCGCTTGCTCCGTCGTCCTATCCTTGAAGAACCCCAGTAGACGATCCGTGAAAGTCTTGGAGGAATAAAAGTCGCTGGGAAGATCCGTCCTGCGATCTATATTTCTGTCGTCTTCCATCCACCAGCCGTTCGAGTTCATGAATCGGGGTGTTGGCCTCCCTGGATCTGCTTGCGGCTCATAATTGAAATGATTTCCTGAGCCAGGCAGAAAACTAAAATTGCGCTCAAACCCGCGTGCATGCGGGCTTGTATGTTTTGTAGTCCTAGATGCCTTCCAGTACACTTGCAAACTCAGCCAATCTTGCTCTATTTCCATTTGAAAGGTTGAAGGGATTTATTTAGTTTTACCATTTTCCAGACATAAGCGTGAAATACCCTTCATCCTGCAAAATCTCGCTGGCAGCAGCAACCTTGAAATTCAAATATCCTTCGTAGCCCGCTCGACCTTTATATTTCTCCTCGTGCCCGGACATATGCTCGGCCAGTTGGCCCAAGCCTGCAATATGATGGTCCGTTCCGGACAGCAGCATTGCGCGAGTGGGTGAGCATGCTGATGCAGTGTGAAAATTTGTTAGACGCACTCCTTCCTTTGCGAGTCGCTCGAGCGTCGGTGTTGCGATTTCGCCGCCAAAGGGGCTGATGTCGCTGAAGCCGAGGTCGTCGGCGACGACGATCAGGAAGTTCGGTCGTCTGGTAGACATATCTAGTTTATGAGTGAACTGGCTCGGAAACTTGGTAGATAGCGACGTTATGTATACTTGTGGTTGATAGAGCACTCTTATAGCCCTAGCCCACTTAGGGCTTTCCCCGTCTATCCCCGGCGACTTCTGTAGATCCGCCTAGCAATATTTCTTATTTGATGGACAAGCATCAAAAATCGCGCCATTCAGTATTATTCTTTCACAAGAAGTACACCGCATCTAGAAGAAGCGATTTCGACAATAATGACAAACATCTACAAGACTACGGCCCTGTCTAGGTCTACTACTACCGGGGAACTGAAGCTTCGTTTACATGGATTTTAGTTATATTGAATTTCAAGTAGACTAGGCTATCTAGCAAATACAACTAAGCCTTGTCATACTGAGTCTGCTGGTTGACGGACTCCTCACCCCGAAAATAGTCATCAATCTCCTCCAATGTCTTTCCCTTGAGCTCTGGAATAACCAACCAAGAAAACAAGATAGCACAAGCTGCGAACGAGCCGAAAATAAAGCCCACCTTGGAACCCAAATCTGCATAAGGAGCATATAACAAATACGGGATGGAGAACGAGACCGCAAATTGTATAAGGATGTTGACCAACGAGGCCAGGCCATAGGTATAATCTCTCAATCGGACGCTTGGAATCTCGGCCGCAATGACATGGGCAAGCGGTGCCCATCCGATGGAGTATCCGGTTCCAAAGACGCTCACCATCGCTGTGATGCCCTTTCTGGCGGCGAGAGGGAGTGGCTGAGATACCAAGGCCGCCCATAGAGAAAAGAGCTCCCGTTTGAATGATCGCGCCGACGATTAATAGCGGTCTAGCAGAAGGAAGAAAAAGTAGTTAGCCAAAAAGAAACCTTGGAAGGGCATTGATGTGGGTATGTCCATTCTTTCACTTACTTTCGTCCAACTTTATCCGTCATCAACATGGCAGCAAGAATAACGACAATATTTACAACGGAGTTTATGACCGACATCGTAAAGGGATTGATCGTCTTCAAAGACGCAATAAAGATTGTGCCATAGTTTGAAACAAAGTTCTGCCCCGTTATTTGGAGAAAAATATTCGTCCCAACAGTAATCAACGTGCGGCCAAGATTGACGCCTTGGAAGACTTCAATAAATCGACCGCGATCAACAGTGACGATCGTAGATGTCTGAAGCTCTTGCCATTCGATTTGATGTCCTCTTCTGCAAAACGGCCGCGTCGAAGGCTCTGAAGGGACTTTAGGGCTTCGTCGGAACGGCCCTGGATTAAATACCAACGGGGAGACTGCCCAGGTGGGCTGGATCAGTACAGATTCGGTGCCATCAATAAATTAGAATGGACGTATATACCTCGGGTACAAACCATAACAAAATGAGCAGGATGGTCGGAATGATGTATAATAAGCCGAATGGGAGCCTCCAAGATGCATTTCCATGGAATGTACTTGTTCGGCGGCATATCAACGACGCAAACAGTTGACCTAGCTGATGTACTGATGAGCCCGTTGTCCCTGCATGGCTGATGTGTAGAAAAAATACTAGGGAGGAAACGTACCGTCAAGCTTAATTGATATGTGCCAACTACGAAGCCACGCACCTTGGCCGGCACCAGCTCAGACTGAAAGATAGGCACCACAGCAAGCTCCGACCCGATATAGATATAAGCAATCACACGGCCGACAACAAGCTGCGCCCTATCCTTCGCGCTTACCACCAGAGTCGCCCCAATCAGGGCCCAGATGCACATGACAAACATGCAGGCGCGGCGGCCATAATGCCGAGAAATGTAGGTACCAGAGACGAGACCGAATGCAAACCCGGCATAGGGCAAGCTATTCAGCAACGAGAGGAACCAGGGAGCAATAGCGTAAGCCTTTGTGCTGGCGTTGTACTCCCCGAATTGGCGGTCAAAGGCCTTCATGGCCTGTGTAGAGGAAAATACGCCCTGGTCGAAACCAAAGTTGATTTGGGAAATTGCAATCACACAACATGAGAATAAAAGAGTGGCATTGAATGAGGATGCGATATGGGACAGGGAGTTTGATGCTGGCGACATGTTTGCGGTGTCGGTTCCTTGCTTGAAATGAACTGAACGACATTTTGGGAATTGACAGATATATATACGTGTACACAAAATTATAAGCACCGAACTCCCAGCGTGTCGAAGTATAGAAGAAGCGCTGAGAGTTGAGATATTAGACGCCGTGCAGATTACCCGAACAGGAATGATCGCGGAATTCGAGATGGTGGAGAGAAATGATGTGATCGAAAAGGTGGGTACAAAAGTCGCTCTATCCCCGTGTACCCCCGGCCGCATGCAATCACCAATCATCAACCATGCCTGAAAGCTCTAGGAAAAGACAGAGATTACACACGACAAAGCCATATCCTCGCAAGAGAACGGCCGTAGCCTGCGAGTTGTGCCGGGTAAGGAAGACTCGATGTGACAATGGACGGCCCTCATGCAGCGTCTGCGTAGATTCCGGGGTAGTGTGCAGCTACGCTGTTGGCTCAAACGGGACAACTCTGTAAGCAGTCGAATTTGTCGTGTCTTTTCTCTCTTTCCTTCCTAACCAAGGCAAATCTTCGCGCAGAACACCGGAGCCTTCGCCCAGTCAATTGCTCGCGCGGATAAATTATGCAGTCGAATTGCTCGAGCGCCAACAAGGCCCGTCTTACCCGCCGCAAGTTCATATCAATGAGGTAGACGCGGGAGAACAACATTCGGATGAGGTCCTGAGCTCGGAGGGAGGAGTAGGTGGAGTGACGCACCCGAGTTAATGCTAGATTGGCCTTGCTTACGAGGCTATGTTCCGGCAAAGACAAGGAGCTTATTATGGCTTGCTCAGTCAGACTCTACGCTTCAGGATACGACGAGTTATGCCCCCGGCCAATCCACCTTTTCCAGTGGCGTTGAGGAGACCTATGCTCCACAACTGGTGAAGAGGTATCTTACTCTTGTGCACATTAAAACCCCATTCTTGACGAACAGAAACTGTTAAAACAGGCCCGCAGCATTGCCGAGCTTGGGTTTGACTGGACTGGAGAATCATGTTTAGTAGTAAGTTGCAGTTTATTTCTCGAACTCTCTTTTCTCAAGACTGATTGGCTCTCCTTTCTCGCGTAGCTTCTCGCATGTGCCCTGGCAACATTAGTCACCGCATATGACGACAGCAATGATAATAGTGGCTTTTCGCCAAACAGGGCTCAGTCGGATGCATACTTCAAAGCAGCCAGAAAGCGACTTGGTCTTTTAGATCTGTCTCTAGTTGCTGCGCAATGCCATTATCTTACTGCTATTTATGAGATGTGCTCCTTTCGAGTAATGGAGGCATGGAGCCATTACCAACAAGCCAGCACCATTACCGGGACCCTTCTGCTCCGTCAGGAGACAATGCAGACCCATGATTTGAAATTGCTGGAAAGGCTGTATTACTCATGCATACGCTCTCATGGGTATGTTTCCTCCCTGTTCGATCAATTTCCATATTGAACAAGGTTCTAGCGATGTTGATGGCGAAGTGCCACTTCCCCTGCGAACTTGTGAAGTTTAAGTCACTCGGTCTTTTCCCGTCACTCCCCGACATGGTGATGTCTCCTTCCCGGAGATCGATTCAGAGATTAGCGAAAGCGCCAATGTGGGATGGTTCTACTACCTTGCGGAAATATCAGCGCTGAGAACGTCAATGCGAATGCGTCGCGCACTCTATAGCCACGGGGAAGATTGGTGGATTAGAGATTTTCAACATGTGATTAAACAAGTACATTCGTTGGAGGCGGAAATCGATGCATGGTAAATTGAACATACCGCTACCTCCTTGAATATCACTAACTTACAATAAAAAAGGTACGACCATCTACCAGACACAATCAAATGGTACGCTGGGACAAAAGTGGTCAACGCCGAGCTAGCAGGAATCCTGTATGCAAGGCTCAGACTCATCAAACTTCGACTTCTCCATCCTTGTCTGTACTTCAACATCCACGCCTCTTCCGATCACCCGATGTGGACAGAAGCAAGCCGTCAATCTCTCAAAGCTCTTGACCTCAGCGCTCAGATTCTCGACAGAAACAGCTCGACAGCCCCTGGCGCCACGGCGGAACCTGGTTCATGACCCGTATTACTTTCAAGGCCTGTCTCAGTATACTGGCAGCAATCCGCAGCGGCAGATTTGTCTGTGAAGAAGACTGGGTCTCGTTGATTCGACGTGGCATGTCCGTGTTAGCGGTTTGGCGTGAGGAGAGTGGCGATGTTTCGCGGATGGAGTTGATTGTTAGGCAACTGTTGGAAGACACTCTTGCAAGTCCTCCCACTTATACTTCTGGCAGGTCGAGCATACTATGGTCTTATAATGTACAGGCAGTTTAACGATAAGTTAGGGCTAGAAAATTCATATAATTTTAACTACTGCCTAACTAGGTATCAAGCGGGACAATCCTCCTCTGATTGGTCCAAATATGTGCAACGTAATTTTGTAAAAGTAGAAACACGGGTAGTCTAGCCTGATTAGGCATAGTCTGGATCTTGTGAACTATACCTAATAGGGATGTCCAGATTTGCCCTAATTTTGCCCTATGCCCAGGGCTATCCTGAGTCCTTACGGGTCTTCCAGAGTATGCAAGTCCAGACTTTGAGTGCACTGCCCGGTTCTGCGAAACACTGCTCAGCCGGCCTGTCTTGAGAGCAGCCGAGAACATGTCCTCACAGACTGCTGTACGGAGTACAAGTCAATATTAAGTCGTCAACATCGGCGACCTGCGCCAATCATACTTTGTATCTGTGACACCATGGTCCTAATAATTGCCATTCTCGGAAATCAAGCTCTGTTTCATTTCGTTTCTGGATGATCGATCTGTACCTTACTACCTGTTGACTCTTGAGTTACCTCAGGTGCGGGACTCTAAAGCAGCGACGCACTAGTCCAAAACGGCATGTCCATGCGGATCCACTGATGGAAGAACTTCATCCTACATATTACAGTGTACTACATATTCTATCTGCACGTCCAGGCATCATGCAGATTCCGTAAAATAATACAATTAATCAATTATAGCTAGGCGCTCGGGTGGAGAAATAGCGTTCGTTGTTTGTTGCTTCTCCGCTCTGCCTTCTTCCTTTACGATTCACAACACCGTCGAGCACCTAGGTAAAATAAAAGAGCACATACACAATGGCTTCGACAGCTCTGCAGACCCAGCTCACTGCTCCCAATGGACACACATACATCCAGCCAACAGGCCTCTTCATCAACAACGAATGGGTGTCGTCGTCCGACGGCAAGACAATCACCTCGATCAACCTGACGTACGTGGACTCCTCCCTCTACCTACTGTGATGGACTCATAAAGCTAAAACAACAGACAGAAAAGAATCAGAAATAATCTCTGTACAGGCAGCTTCACCCTCCGACATCGATAGAGCGGTCGCCGCAGCGCGAGCAGCTCTCCAAGCGCCATCGTGGCGCGACCTCGGCGCCTCAGAGCGCGGAAAACTGCTCTACAAACTGGCAGAGTTGGTCGAAGCTCACCGCATCACGCTCGCCACCATCGAGACATGGGACAATGGCAAGCCGTTCACTGTCGCCCGGGACGAAGACCTCGTTGAAGTCGCCGAAACGCTGCGGTACTACGCCGGCTGGGCGGATAAGGTCTTTGGCCAGGTGATTGAGACCACTCCAGACAAGTTTGCGTATACCATACGAGAGCCTGTTGGGGTTTGCGGGCAAATTATTCCGTTAGTCCTCCCTTTCCATCTTCTCTTGTCGAAGGAGTACGTACTGACTATATCGATAGATGGAATTACCCCTCTCAATGGCCGCGTGGAAACTCGGTCCGGCCCTAGCATGCGGAAACACAGTCGTCCTCAAGCCAGCCGAGCAGACGCCCCTTTCAATCTTGTACTTTGCCAACCTCATCGTTGAAGCCGGATTCCCTGCTGGCGTCGTGAACATCGTGAACGGCCACGGACGCATCGCCGGCGCCGCACTAGCCTCTCACGCAGACGTCGACAAGATCGCATTCACAGGCAGCACCGCCACGGCGCGCGACATCATGAAAATGGCCGCCAGCAACCTGAAAAACATCACGCTCGAAACAGGCGGCAAGAGTCCACTGATCGTCTTCAACGACGCCGATCTCGACCAGGCCGTTGAATGGGCCCATTCCGGTATTATGTCTAACCAGGGCCAGATCTGCACTGCAACATCGCGCATTCTGGTTCAAGACGAAGTGTACGACCGATTCCTAGCCAAATTCAAACAGCAAGTGAAACAGATCAGCAAAATCGGGGACCCATTTGACGAATCCACTTTTCAGGGCCCGCAAGTCACAAAGGCTCAATATGATAGAGTCTTGTCGTACGTTGCAATTGGGAAATCGGAGGGTGCCACACTTGCGCTTGGTGGACAGCCCGCGTCGACGGAGAAGAAGGAAGGAAAAGGCTTCTTCGTTGAACCCACCGTATTCACGGATGTGTCGAGCCAAATGCGCATTTACCAGGAAGAAGTGTTTGGCCCGTTTGTTGTGCTGGCGCGTTTCTCTTCGGAGGAAGACGCCATTCGCATGGCGAATGAGACGACGTATGGATTGGGCAGTGCGCTGTTCACGACTGACTTGGTGAGAGCGCACAGGGTGGCGCGGAGGATCGAGGCCGGTATGGTGTGGATCAATTCGAGTAATGATTCCGACTGGCGAATTCCTTTGGCGGTGTCAAGGGGTGGAATTGGGAGGGAGCTTGAGAGGAAGGTTTGAAGGCGTATAGCCAGGTGAAGAGCGTTCATGTGAATATGAGAGCGAAGTTGTAGTTTGAGCAAGTTTCTTCTATTAATGACAAAAGCCCTCGGGAAGAGATAATAAGAATAATAGTAATGCTCTCTCTCTATCTCTAGTAATACTACTTCAATCAATCCGCTAAAACCTGTCTCAGCATCATCCCAAACGAGTCTTGCATCTTGTACACCTCGGTCACATCAGGTTTGACTGGCTCGCCAGCTGACCGTCGAAGATGATCTTGTCTCCTAGCACGCCGCTTACGCTCCGCCAGGATAGGGTCAAGATCGTCATCATCGCTATTCTCATCGTCTTCATCCGACTCCTCATCGGCAATCGCCAGATCCTCCAGGTCAGCCTCATCAAGGCCAAAATCAGTAGTTCGGAAGGTCAGAGCTTTCGGTACTTCCCCTCAGCTGCCATTTTCTGCCGCGTCTTGCTGTGGTGCCATTTCTTTCTATCCTCCTGCCATTGTACAAGGGCGTCTATTTCTTTGATGGCCACTTCCTTATTGATCTGCTTGCTGGACACTGCTCCTTGGAACAATGCATTCATGTCCAATTTAAACCCACTGCGCGGCCCTTTCCGGAGGAAGTCCAGGATATTCTCAATCCAGGCCATCAGGGACCCGAATAGACCATTGTCGTGTAAATGGACCTCGTGTATGAATTTGTAAAATTGTGTTCGTGACGTGCACAGAGATCAATGAATGCTTGCACTGTCTGGTTTGGGTCTGCTGAAACATCCTGCCGTTGAGCCTTCTCAATCACCCGAATGGCATCCTCCGCAAATTTGGCAAAGTCAGTTATGCTGTTGTACACGTTGGCTGACTTGTAGACGCGGACCAACGGCTCATAAAATATGGTGAACAAGTCTCGGAACAGCTTCAGAGTTACCGGCTAGTCTCGAAGTCAGCAGTGGGACCGACAAGCAACACACCAAACGAAACCCTACCTCTTCGATCATGCTCAACATCATGGCCTTATCGCGTTGGCGAGTATACAGTTTGAGCAACTGTTTCAGATAAGAAAACCACTCGGCGCCCTGTCTCATCTCCTCATACACCTAGTTAGGTACAAATCAGTGAATAATTAACGATGTCCTCCAGGGAGAAAACATTGCCTGAATACATACGCTTTCAGCCGTGGAGTCAACAGCGGCATTCCACGCCACATAAGAATTAAAGATCTTTTCAATCTGCGGCACGCTCATCTCAGGCGCTATCAACTCAGATCTGAGGATTGCAACAACGATATCGACATCTTCATATCGCGCTTCCTCGCGAATGACAGCCTTGATAGAATCGTCTGAATTGACAAACGCTTTCAGCTTCTCTGAGATTACCTGGTCGTCAATTTTGGCCACTAATGCATCAATGGGCTTTTGGAATGCCTTGATGCCATCGTGTAGAGTCATTGAGAATATGCGCTGCAGGAGTGAGCGGGACCCAAATGGTTGAGCAAGGAACAGATCAAGGACGCCAGACATGACGGCAGCAGGATTGGCAATGCGAATAACATTTTTCAAAATGTTATAAGGGATCAGCGAGTGTATCTTCTTGGCTTGTGCAAAGAGTTCTGGAGAATTATCTTCGGCCAGAAAGAGGTGATATATCGTGGCAGCGACTCTGAAAATTGCGTTAGACACCAGCAACCTCAATATGCAGAATTAATGCCAACATACTCAATCCGAAGCCATTCAGCAAACTTCTGGTATTCGGGGCTCAGGTCCTGGATTTTATCCTTCTCTTTGATCTCTGCAAACAGCTTTGTAAGGCCATCTAACGTTCTTAGCTTTGTGTGTGTGTGTGTGTGTGTGTGTGTGGTTGTAGAGAGTATTTACTTACTGGATTCGACAATATCTTGACGAAACCTTTCCATATACACGTCCAGCTCAGCAGCGCGTTGGCGGGCAATCTCATAGAACTTTTCTTGCTCCTCAATACGAGCGGCATCGGCGTTTTTCCTTTGCTCAATATCAAGCAGTTCTTCCTCGTTCAAGACGATGGGATTTGCCGTCAAAACTCCTCCATGGCTTTCGATTCGGCCACTCTCGTATTTTGCAGTATTGTCCTCAGAAATGCTCTCAACGATACTCGTTGCTCTTCCCGGTAAAGAGTAACGGTCTCACGCAGGTCATTAGAAGGGGAGGCGAAATGGACTTTATGGACACCGCAGAAGATCGAGATGTTGGACGCTGATGTGAAGTAATGTCCAATTTCAAGCTAGATCTCGAGGCCATGGGTTGCTCGCCAAGAGCAATGGCCGCGACTGTGCCGCCTTGCGTTGACAGCGAAGATACCGAAGAAGCGTCGTCGTCGCCCCAGCTCCCAAAGAACGAAGTAGTTGTGGACTTTTATTCTTTCTAGGCAAAGGCGGAAGCATTTTCCCTGGTAGTTCAGTCCGGATTCGTTTATGGAGTTTCACGAAATCACCATATCTTCGGCCAACGTAAATGTCTGGCAGTCCGGCTTTACGAACGCGAAGAATAAATTCCTAGAAAAAGTTAAACGGTTAGTTTAGTATCAACAGAAGCTGACGAGATTTTTCCTACCGCGTGTTGATGGTAGCGGACAGTGCGCTTTACGGATGTTGTCCTGACAGCCGCCACATTCACATCCCAACCATTGATGTATTGACCATCCGGCATGTTCACGAGGAGACCTTGTTCGTTGGCTCCACGGTCTACAATCTCCATCTCTGAAAATCTTATCCGCTCTTCGTACCCCGACGCGGTAGGAATCCCCGACACCATCATCAATTCAACCAGTTTTTCGCATTTTTCGCAAGCTTTTTCCGTTTTGTCTCTTCCAGTCGGTCTTCTGACGAGGAGATGGCCTTGTTGGCGAACGATTCGAGAAACTATAAATGGATGACTTTCTATCAGCATGGTGTGTTCTTTTGTCTTCCACGTTCAGAAAGGCCGTTCCCGCAACGCACTACTTGCAAACGATCTTGCCAGAACTCCTTCTCGTGCGCCTGGTCGAGAAAAGGAAAATTGCGAACATGGTTGACGAAGATAAATCGTAGAATGGGCAAGTCTGAATCCACAGGGGCAACCTCGCCAAATTCCGACTTGAAAGGTGCGCCGAAGCGGCGGAGGGCAGTGGGATGGGCAAGCTCGACAATTTCGTGGCGAACTTGGGCGCTTAGAAGCTCTCGCTTGAGGTCTGGCACGGTTAGCATGGGACCACAAAGCGCAGATTCATGGCTACCGCACAATGCTCTTGCTTTCCTGTCAGGATGTTGTCGGTGGATGGATTGAGTCTTGCTGCATGTGCACCCGCCGGGCCAGGAACGTCCAGCTGCCCTGGCATATTTGATTGTGTAGATTAAAGCAATTGAGAGAGAAAAGCACAGATAAAAATCTATGTGAAAGGCAAGAACCTCTGATATGTCAATGATGCAGGCGTGGCACCGTTTCTCACGTTTTCTTTTCTTTTGTTCTTTTAAATGGTCGTCTTCTCGAAGGTGACTCGGAGCGGAGTGGGTGACGTCGGCGGCCGGATAAGATAAGCGCGCGCCTTATGCACTAAGTACGTCGGCACAATTCTGTTGCCTGACGGAGGAAAAGGAAAAGAAGAAGAGAAGAGGAAGAGGGAGTGAAATTTAAATGACGATGTATGGAGGACTGCAAGTTTCCCCAAGACTTACGTATATCCAATTCTACGAGGACATATCTACGCTACATCAACTCACCTAGTTCATTCCCCAAGGTAGGAAAAACGGAGGCAAGCACGGTCTTATCCGAAATGTTAGGCATAAGCTGAAAAGCCGTACTTGTGATCATCAGCCAAGAGGCAGTCAGTATTAGCTGCAGTGCACTCTAGGCTGATAGGCGCATAGGAGGATGCCGTCGAAGCCCGGCAGAAAGACGTTGGCGAAGATGGGCCATGTATGTGATGAGTCAAGGATAGTCTGCATGATAACTAATACCAACTTGTGTACAGAGAGGTGGTGTCACGTCGCTTCGCTTAAGGTCGTAGTTATTGTATACTATATATAGCCTTACGATTCAGGCCACACACTAATCCGTGCCATTTAGGGTATGGTGATGGAGTCGCACTTGCGCTGATATATACATAAATAATGATAGTTAGAAGTTGTGGGAGTCCTCTAAGTATCCTTCTATAAGCTGAGTTAACTAATTAGTTAGTTAATGGGCCTGGGTTAGTTCGTTGCCTGAAACTTAAGGCTACCTTTTAGGTGGGAGGTCCGTAGTTTCCATAGCGACATCAACTCCCCGAACGCATAAACCCAACGTCACCTGCAAGCAGGAAAGCAGTATACCGGGGCTAAGGAAACGAAGGAAACGAACATGACGCTTGTCCGCAGCCTTGCAGTGGTTCCAAGTAGCGCAACACAGACCTCCCTCGCCGCCCGACATCATGGCGTGGTCAATTTATCAAGGGCGTGTGGCATTGTGACTGCGACCCACGACTGCCCGCGGACCGTTTCCAGACCAAAAGGCCGGCGCAAACCACGGCAGATGGTGTACGTTGGCAGTACATCTCGATTTGATAATGAGAAGAATATAACTGACTGGGAAACCGCTGATCTAATTTTAGTCTACACATGCCAGAAAATGCGACCCGAGGGATGCAAGTTTTTCCTCTGGGAGGACGACGCCCAAATACGAGAGAAGCAGGCAGTACTTGCGAATTCAAGGTCCGAACCTCACACCCCGATGAAAGGCCATACCAGTGCCCAGATTGGCGGTCTACCTACACCAGGCACTGGCGCTGGGAGAGCGCAAGTATCCGCGCCCCGGAACTGGGAGAGTACCCAGACTCCACGAAAGTGCGAAGAATAGAGCAGTTCACACCTGATGAGGATGATATTTGGGATACTTTTCTGATAGCGAGGTTGAGAGAATAATGAGCCCCCGCCAGATGAGGCAGCCAGTCTTTTCTCCTAGCACACCGACCCAAACACCACGGGCGGCTACAAATACGTCTCCAAGCAAAAGGAAGTTTGAAGATTTTGCCAAAGATGATCAGCCACCTCCATATTCCGAGACTGCACCTGGTTCTTCCCAATCCAGCTTTACGACCACGGCCACAGCGTCATTCTCATCAGTGGAAGTGTCTGCGACACCTACTCCACAACGCTACAGGGATGTGCTATCGACACAGGAACAGACATCATCATACATGTCTTCAAATGTTCTCTCCATACTCGATCGCCATAACGTCGTCGTTCCTGCTGCGGCCAGAGATGAAGTATCGACGTTCCTTGACCAGCAACATCTGAAGACCCAGGGCATACTCCGTGGCAGGGACATGTCCTGGATGGTGCTGAAGAGGAAAGATGGAGAGATCAAGGCATTGAAGGAAAGAATTGAGAGTTTGGAATCGGAGCGTGAAATGGATAGGATTGTGATCGATTGTTTGAAGAAGCCTGGAAAATGCGATTAAATCTAGTGCGATGTGACGACTTATGACTATGATTACAATTTACGATTATGATTATGGAATAATGGCAGGCCTAATGAATGTGAACAAAGTAGTCCATTTCCGTTCCAGGATTCCATTGATCTTATCTTATCGTCGAATACAACATCACGTGGGTGGAAAATTTGTGCCCAATGACAACCGCCGAATTCAGATTTCTTATTTAGAAATTACTCTTTCAATTTGTGACAGGAAGCCATCGAGCCTGTCCATTTTTTCTCTCAATTGCCTAGTATAAATAATTGATTAGTCTTGCAGTCAACACTGCGTGTGTACTAGTCATCCCGTGCACGGATCAAGTCTGTCATATTCATCCATTCGATGGCCTCTGCGACTTCATCCACCGCATCGTCTTCAGCGAACAACATGTTCCGCCCTCCCGTGAGCCGCGGTATGCGCGTCCTCGATCGATCATTCTTCAAAAGAGTGTGCCTTTGTCAGCCGCCACGGTCCTCGAAAATAAAAACATCCTCTCGGTACGGAAGACGCTTACGTCCAGCAAAGATGTCTTAGACCTGCCCAGGTACGACGTGTGCCAGTTTCCCACGGCGGAGTCGCTGGTGGTGGGCAAAGATGGCCAGACTTTGGATATGAATAGGTTGGAGCTGCAGAAGAAAAATGCCTTGTCCTGCGGCCGGAGATTAAACATGATGGTGGGTTAAGAAACACAAAAGAACAAAGAAGCATGGGAGAAGCGCAACTAATGCTGGCGGTATAGACGCAACTACGTGGTCTCCGACTATAAATCGATTGGTTGAAGATGGCATGGTCGGGCTGGGTCCGTATACGGTTGAATTGGACTATTCGTACTGGAGTTTTGCGGATATTATTGGCGCGATTCTTCCAGAGGAGGAAGTCAGTGGTGGAGAAGCGCCAGAGGCGTTTACATTGACGGGGCACGTGTGTACGTGTTTTCATCCAAGGGTCTTAAATACAGGCCCGAAAATGCTAACTATTTTTTGTTTAGTGCATTTGAACCTGCGAGAACGATGGCACCCTGGAAGTTCATTATAGCTCATATCCTAAAGGACAAAACCCCGGTGTCCGCACAGTGATCAATAAAATAGAACGCGTCGGTAGTGAAAGCGAATTCCGCACGTTCCCATTCGAAATCCTCGCTGGTGGATCAGATATGAACGTCACCGTCAACGAGCAAGGGTGTGTCTTCGAATTCGACTTCTCTCGCGTTTACTGGAATAGTCGACTAGAGGTCGAGCATCGCCGACTCGTCGAGAAGTTTAAAGAAGGTGAATTGGTATGCGACGTCATGGCTGGTGTCGGCCCATTTGCTATTCCTGCCGGGAAAAGAAGATCTTCGTCTGGGCCAACGATCTGAACCCGCATGGCTTCGAGGCTATGGAGAAAGCAATCCAGAAAAATAAAGTGCATCAATTCGTCAGTGCTTTCAACATGGATGGACGTCAATTCATCCGCGCCTCGGCGGGCATGATGGCGGCTCCGCCAAAGAAGGTCTCCATCAAACCGAAAATCCCCAGAACCCAGATTCAAGCAGGAGGGCATATGCCTCCTCCGCAGGTATACGTGCGACCACCGACAGTTGACCATTTCGTCATGAATCTTCCTGCCACGGCGATCGAATTCCTGGATGCCTTTGTTGGAATCTACGCGGGCAAGGAAAAACTCTTTGCGCCTCATACCGACCGAAAACTGCCGTTTATCCATGTGTACTGCTTCTCAGGCAACTCGGACGACGTTCGCGTCGACCATGTTGATATCTGCGAGCGCATCTCTAAGGTCATGGGCTTTACATTGACTCCGGATGATACAGTCGACGGTTCTGGGAATGCCGAGCGGGATTGGAACTTTTCAACGTGAGACTGGTCAGTCCGACGAAGCAGATGTTTTGCGCGAGCTTCCGTCTACCACGGAGGTGGCTTTTGCAAAGAAGTAACTATTTTCCTGTACTGAGTGCATACATGTATCGCATGGAAGGGCGGCGTTAGCTGGTTGGATAGTTAGTGATGAATTGATACCCGTATTAATCATAGATCGGATAATGCCAAGCCCGAACTAAGGCTAGCCCGAGCCGCATAAGATTCAACTTCTCTCCGCCGTAAATCAATCAATCAATCAACTCTTCCTTTCTCACTGCGCTTGACCCTTCCGTTTTGTCATTCGAACGAGAAAGAAGTAAGAACCTTGAGAAGCACGAATCCTAACGACGTATACATATACGAAAAGCAAACCGCCGTGATTGAGTCAACGTTGAACGCGCCGCCAGTCGCAACTTTCAGGAAAAGCGACGCCAAAACGATCAAGATTCAAAGGAAAAGAAGAAGAGAAACGGAGAAAAGAAGAAGAAACTCAAATGACTTCTACCGTCAAACTCCCCGCAGCCACACACCGCAAGCGAGTCGTGCCCCAGTCCGATCTTGAAGCAGCGTCTACCCTGAAGCTCGGCGAGGACCAGAACACACATACTCTGTCGCTGAGCGAGGCGCGACTGGTTATTAATAAAGTGCTTGAGAACAAGCGGCGCGGGGAAGAAATATGATGAACCAGAGTAAGCTCTCTCTCTCTCTCTCTCTTTTTATTTTCTCTTCCTAGGAAAGCATAATTAACGTCTGTTAGGAATCTGACGAAAACGCTCGATTATCTGGAGGTCTTCTCCCGCTTCAAAGACGAGGAAAATATCAAGGCCGTCGAACGGCTGCTGAATTCACACACGGAACTCGAGATGTTTGAGCGGTCGCAGCTGGGTAAGATCGGCCCGATCGTAAATTGGAACATACTGCTAATGCACATATACAGGCAGCCTGTGCTGCGACAACGCCGAAGAAGCGAAATCGCTAATCCCCAGTTTACAGAACAAAATATCGGATCTAGATTTACAGGAGCTGCTGGATGAGTTGACCAAGTTGCGCAATTTTGTGGAGTAGTCTGTTGTCTTTGTAAAAGTTCTTTTTTCCCTTTTCTTTAGTCTTGTGTCTTGTGTCTCGTTTCTCGTCTTCGGGTTAAAATCTGATACAGGTTGATGAGCGCGGCGTTTGGTGTTTGTTTGGGAATAGAATGGACGCATACTATAACTCGCAGATTACTTTACTCGTTATCCAAGATTCCAAGAATCAAGATTCGTACTACGCACGTGACCCAACATAGGGCTGTACAACCTTGCCCTAGGTACTTCCGTAACAGGCTAGAGGATGCTCGGGATCCACACTCGGCAGATTGCTCGTAAAGCATGCTGATTGGCTGATAAAAGATACAATGATATGCGCATCATTAGTTAGTTAATCATTCATGCACTTTGTCACACGATCAAGAAATCAATATCAATCAATAATAATTGACAGTTCAACCGTACATCGGGCATTCCCTATACAGACATCTCTCCATATTCCACATTCCGTCGTACTCCGTATATTATTATTATTCTTACTATGCCCTGTAGTCGTCCTGGTACAGCCAAGCTCAGCAAGCTGAATAATAAATATTGATCTGATATGCGCCGAAAACCAAGCCAATGGCGGGCATCGCATTACGTACGGCGCAGCCATTGGCGGGCCGCCATTGGCTGCGCGGCTGCACTCCACGCCGCCAAATTCGGGCGTGTGTGGGGACTGGGGTTGCCGATGATGGCTTGGCGTGCAGGCGCTAGGCCGCATTGGGCGGCAGGGCATACGGCTGATTGGCTGGCGCGGCGGCGTTATCGGCGGGTTGTGATTGGCGGGCTCATTTTTTCCTGACTCTACACTATGTAGGCTATAGTTAGTTAGACTCTATACACCTCCATATAGCATACGTAGTTAGGACAGAGAGTAAATGCATACATCCATCCTCTTGAGTTATATTCGTAGTATTAGTATTTGTGCTTCCTATTGTATTCATTTACTACTTACTCTTAACTATTTAGTAATGTGACTGGCGGCCCAATGAACGCGGCGGGCGTTATCGCCGCGCTGAATTTCGGGTCGGGATAGCCTCAGGCTCATCGCATTACGAGAGCAAAACGCAGGCCCAGCCAGTCAACAGGCCGCGCAGTACGTAACAGAGAGCCGTCAACAACATCGACCAATTCAACACCAGCAACGCATACAAAGACTACACAAGACTACAAGTATCGCGTTCATGCTCATTCTTGTTCTCGCCTTCACCGTCTTCCACAGGCCAATGCAGGGCGTCGTCTGTGCTACTGATCCGGGACAGCCTGAGTCCTGGTCCTGGTCCTGGTCCTAGTCCTGGTCCTAGTGCTACTTACTGATAAGGCAGCGCTGGCGGCATGCCGCTATCTCGGTGATACGCGCGCGACCTTGATTATTGAATATCGATTGATAACGGATCACACACTCTCTGCATACATAACGTAGCCATGGCCACCGCCATTGCCATGCAGGCCGCTGCTGCCTCGACCGGCCCTGACCATCATCGCTCCTTCCTTCAGCACCGCCAACGGATGAGCTCGCCTGCCACGTCCCTCACCAACTCGCCCTCTGCTTCCTCCGCCTCCTTCTCGACCGCCCCGACTCCCAACACCTCGCTGTTGGGCTCCGCCAGCATCTCTTCCTCCCGGGGCCTGTCTGCCCGCGATGGGGTCAGCTGTGACGCCTGCCTGTTCCGCAAGAGCCGCTGCGCCATGAACGAGCTGGTCAACAAATGCTACTCGTGCGACTTCCATCGTCAGGATTGCACCTTCACTCTTGCCAATAGTGTCTTGTCTGCCGAGGCTGCCTCCGGTGCTGCCTCGCCGCACTCGAGGAAAAGGAAGCTGGACGAATTGGCGGACGTGGAATCTAACAAGAGGTGCTTCCTTCCGATCCCTTATACGTATATATCAATCATTGACATTTTCCTATAGACAGTCCATAGATCTTGCTTCCCGGCCGCAGTCCAGTGCAAAGATATGGTGCCTCCTCCCACGACGTCCGCCAGTGGTAACGCGCTGGCCTCGCCCCAACTGTCTTTCCAATCCAGCCAGCACATCGGACTGACCACGGAGATTGAGCCCATCCTGTTTGAGCACATCCCCTCGACACGAATGATGAAAGCTCGCTCTCCTCGACACACAAAATCCGGCGCTTCGCCGAAGATGGCACGTTCATGCGAATCATGAATCCAAATGCCAAAGAAACCCCGACCATCTCACTAGATGCCATTGAGACGTTGGTCGCCCCGTATGGCTCGACGCTGGTCGATAAATTCTTCGAAAAGATCCACCCGGTCTTCCCGTGTTGATGGAAGACTCCTTCCGCCAAGCCTATCGCACACGTCGGGGCTTGTCTCCTCTGCTGCTAGCTGCCGTCTACACGCTCACCCTGAAATACCTGGAGTTTGAACCAGCTGCTCGGTCCGCTCGGAAACCGGAAGTCAAGAGGATGGAGGACACGGCTATGAAATTACTCACCGAGTCTCTCCCGCACGCCGATATCACCACCATCCAGGCTGGCTTGCTCATCATGCAACGTTCTTCTCTCAACACATCCGCGCTCAATGGCCAGATCGTCACGGCCGCCTTTGAACTCGGTCTGCACCAGGACTGCTTCAACTGGAAGATCCCGCTCGCTGAGAGGGGCCTGCGCAGACGAATGGCATGGGCCTTGCACACCCAGGACAAGTGGTGTTCGCTTGTTCACGGGAGACCTTCACATATGTCGGCTGCAAACTGGACTGTGCGAGACTTGGTGGACGATGACTTTGTCGGGGCGTTTTCGACCAAGCCTGAAGAGAAAGACAGAGACCTAGGCCATGGAGTTCGACTATTCTGTCAACATGTCTCGTTAACCGCCATCCTAGCCGAAATCCTAGACACTTTCTACACACTACGAGCCGCGGAGCAATTTTCAGCTGCCGGTAGCAACAAGACGCGATACATTCTCGAGAAAGCAAAGCCAGTACAAATCCGCCTGAAAGATTGGTTTGCGCGTCTTCCAGCGAGCATGAAAATGGACTCACCCGTTTCAGGCTCCGAGATACTATTCGACGAGGTGACCGAAGAGTCTGCCTCCAATGGCGCATTGCATGTAGCATACTTTGCGACCGAAATCACACTACACCGCTGCATCATCCGGTCACTGAATAGCAACACAGCGGACAATTATCTATCCCACATCTGCCGCTCGGCAGCCAAAACACGCCTAATCAGCGCCATGGACTTTGTCAATCGTCTCCGCCCTGCCCATCTTCAAGCCTTTTGGCCGGGTTCTTCGCGAACAAACTTCGCACTCATCGGCTCGTTTGGCACACTACTACTAGCCACAGCGCCGACCAGAGAAGAAGCCGAGTTCTACCGACAACGGCTCGCAGAGTACAGATGGACCCTCAGTGTGAGCGTTAAGAACGCACAATTCCTAAAACACGCCATCGAATCTCTTGATCTCTACCATGCTAGCTCAAAACGTGCCCGAGAAGCCGGGGATAGAGGAATTAATGGCGGGCGTTGTTGCTGCTGCTGGCAAGAACAACCGTTCCCGAGGTCGCCCTGCTCAGTCTACTCCTAGAGCGGCTGGTAGTGGTGACGGTACAATAGACCTCACCCTTGACACGACGGGTTTATTTACCGGGGCGAAGGGGCGACCTCGTCTGTAGTGAGCGGATTGGCGTCTCCAGCTACAAGTCCCAGTAATGTGGATGAGATGAGCGATGACGATGGGAATGCTGGTGAAGATTACTAAAATATGCTTACCCCTGATAGACTTTCCTTTTTCTTCTGTTTCGGCCTTATATCCCTTTTGTTATGAGCCATGAGTTATGTCTTTCTTGCGACCTGGATAGGATAGATTATACCATTTCGGTCATGTACATATTACTTATACTGCTATCACATACAAACTCAAGTTGTGATTAACATTGTTCGTTTCTTTGACCAGATGTAAATTGTAGCCATCCAACGTCTAACCCACCTGCACTAGGGCTAATTATGTATTCAACAAGCCGTGACTCGAAACAAGGAAATCTCTATAAACGCCTATAAACTCCTTTTCAAATGAAATAACAGAAGAAACCCTCTTTATCGGTCGTCACGAATAAATATGTCCTTTGATTTGAGATCAAACCAGTAAAACGGCTGCATATCAGATCAGTATTGGACTGTATTCTCTTCATGTGGAGAAAGAATGAATGAATGGGAAGGAATGGGAAGGAATACCGTTAACAGTCCCGTCAAGATCAGGATTATTGCTGACTTGGGCGTATTTGCCCCATACCACTTTACCGGATGTAGTCACGAGGCCTATTTATATTAGTATGGTAGATATCCCATAGAGAGGGAGATGGGTCAATACCAAGTTCTGAGACATTCACTTCGATGACGGTTCCTTTGGTCAGCACGCCGAGCTGAGTGTATAGCGGGTTCTGCGGGTTCTTCTTCACGGAGAGAATGGGCAGTTGCACTGTGACGCCTAGTTCTGGGTGTGTGACATTGGCCTTTTGTATCGGAGACCCATGGGACTGACAGAATCTGTAAGATATAATATGTAGGGAAAAGGAGAGAGAGAGAATACCGAATAAAACGCTCAAACTTGGGATTGCGTCGAGTAAAATCCTGCCCGACAAACGTCGGCTTCGTAATCATCCTCTTCCACGACTTCTTATGCGTCTTCTTGCCCGTATTCACAACCGAAAACATCTCCTCCTCACTAATCCCTTTCACCTTTGGCAGCGGCACTGAGAACTTCGCCGCCTTCTCAGACCTCTTATCCTTAATTGCCGACGACAACGCCTTGGCATTGGTAGCCTGTGACCGATCCAAGAGATAGTTCGGTAACGGCGTAGTAGACTCGTCCGCCGCTGAAGGAGCGGCCGATTTGACGTTCTTCTCTTCCTGCGCGCGGATGCGTTTCTTCATCTGGATCTTCTCCGCGTGCCGTTTCTGTGCGTACATCTTGGCCCGCAGACCGCGCAGTTTCTGGGCCTTTTGCGATGCGAGATGGCCCTCGCGCGCTTCGCGTTTGCGGGTGCGCTCTTCATGGTCGAGACGCCGGCCGTGCGTTTTTGGAAGCGTCTGTTGTAAAGTAATTAGTACTTACAATTGGGGTTGGAGGGTTCGATATGGTGTAGTATATGGTGTAGTGCACGTACTCGATATACCTGCGTGTGAAATGTTAGCAATTAATACATTCTTATAGCTAGGACGGAGAAGGAAAATACGAACTCGTTCTGAGGCTGTTGCGGGAATATTTGTTAGCGTTGTCATGTTATATTTGAAAATTAGGACACACGTACCATCTTGGGCTATTTGTTCGATCAGTTTGTTGTGTTGACTCTGAAAAGTCATCTCGAAAAGTTCAGTGCCCGCTAAAGATAAGCCTATCGTAGGAGCATCACGTGGTCTGTGTCCGGCAACTGGTGCGGCAACTAGCGCAAATTGTTTGATTTTCTTGCAGACCCTGAGCCAGAAGAAGCTACATACGACGGTACAACCTCTGTATGGCGAGGTGCCATTAATCAGTCTTCCAATTGCCGATTGATTGATTTAAAGTGATTGCAATGTTCTCTCGACCGGCTCTCCGGACTCTGTTCAATCTCGAACGAGTAACCTGCCAACAGCCGATTTTCTCCTACGCATCGTCTCGACAGCAAGCATGTCTGCTTCACCAAGCATCAACCACGAGCAGTCCCCAGAATTTCCACGCGACACCCGTTGATGTCCCGCCGCCATCAATAACATCTCGCCCGGCAGAGGGAACGACCCCAATCCCTCCAAATCACAACAGCAACCCTCCTCAACATCGCCATCACCATCATCAGAAGAAGAAAAGAAAGCGAAAGAGAAAGAGAACTGCTATCCAAACAAGGACACGACAGCCGCATCCCTCGCAACAAACTCCCCTCCCACCAATCTTCTCCTCCAACCTCAAAATCACCGCGTCCCTCGCCTCCAAACTACCACATCTCCAAACCCAGCGCCCGCACTACATCTCCGCACACCTGCACGACCGACCCTACCTCCTAACGGAAGGCGACCACCTACGCCTCCCTTCCTAATGCCCAACGTGAAATCCGGGGATGTGCTGCGCTTCAACCGCGCGTCTGTGCTCGGTTCGCGCGACTACTCGCTCAAGGGCGCCCCTACATCGACGAACGCATGTTCGAGTGCCGCCTGCGCGTGCTCGGGGTGGAGACGGAGCCGCTCCGGATCAAGGAGAAGACGAAGCGGCGACGGAGGCATGTGCAGCATATCAAGAGTAAGCATAAATATACCGTTCTGAGGGTTATGCAGGTCAAAGTCAAGTCGTTGGAGGAGCTGCTGGCCGAGGGCGCGGAGATTGTGCAGGATGATTCTCTTGTCGAGAACGTGGATGTTATTGAGACTAAGGCTGATCCTTCATCTTCATCATCGTGACCGATATAGAGAGAAATGTCTGGTGGATGGTGTTGGTAAATCTGTATTTATATTCATCGTATTTCTTTGCTAAGCTTTTGAATATTGCATCTACATGTAATAAGAAGGTCAACGTATAGTATATGTGTTATATTTCTAATCTCTAACGCTAATCGACAAGAATGCTAGGCGACAACGTCGAATAGTGCTCAAAATAGCTCGCAAACAGCCGCACTGCATGTCCCACATCCTCCGCACCACCCGTCTCACGAATACTATGCATACTTAGCTGCGGGTTTCCAAGGTCAAGCGTTCTCGCGCCCAAGTTCGCCGACAGCATTGGTCCAATAGTGCTACCACAGGACGAATCGTTGCGGACCACAAACAACTGCAGAGGCACGACATCGCCCCCATCCTCGGCCGCCTTTTGCGCAACTTCCTGCAGCAGAACAATGCCGGGGAGTTGGTTGCGTAGCGGTGGTTGGCGTTGATCTTGATTACGGGTCCCTTGTTCATATGGGGTTTGTGGTCTGATTCGTACTTGGCGCTGTAGTTGGGGTTGACGCTGTGTGCCATGTCGGCAGACAAGAGGAAAGAGGTTGTAAGGCTTTGTTCGTAGGCGGTCGCGAGGTCAATTGACGAGTTGTCTCCACTGTCAGATTTGGCCGGTAGTACAGAAAGACGGCGGAGCACAGCTGGCAGAGTATCCGAGTCTGCACCATGTGCACTCTTGCTTCCAATTTCCTCATGGTCAAACAGCGCAATCAGTCGGATGGCGCTTTCGTTGTCTAGTGCGTTGGGGAGCGGACGGATTCGATGAGTCCCCGGACAGAGCAAAATGACATGTTGAGGTTGTCCAGACGAGGGGAGAAGATGAACTCCTCCGAGAGTCCGCCCAGACATGACTTTTGCGTGTCGAAGAGGATCAGCTCAAAGTCGAGGATGTCGGCGGGTTGGGCGTCGATTTCGGACGCAATTAGTTCGACAATGAACGGGTGATGACGCTCCGTCATTGGCTTCAACGGGGTCGTCGTCTTCGACGAGTCGGCATTCTCATCTTTGGTCTTGTTCAATTCAGCCTCGATAAGGCCGGCAATTGGGAAAAGCTGGGTTTCCTTGTTGAAGTCAAATGAATCCTTGCGTTCCAGATGAATGGCCAAGGTGGGAATGCGAAGGACTTATGCCGTCAGTCTATCTCAAACCAAAAAAGAGAGAGTAAATGCCATACTTGGTCGGTCAACCTTGACCAATTTCTGCCGAATACTTCCATCTGCTTCACGCACCATGACACGCCCAGCAACACCCAGATCCCGGTCAAACCCTGCAACAAGTTAGCAAAACAGCTAGCTACTGGAGTCCTTGGCCGTCTACTGACACGTATGCCAAATGCCGCCTCCATAAGTCTCAACTCCGACTTGAAGAAATCCGTCAGCCTGCTTTTTGCTGACGGGCTTGATCCTCAAGACAGGTGAATCGGTGTGGGCTCCGACCATGGCGACAGAGTTGCCAGGCTAGGCACGCCGAAGTCAGTAACTATTAACAAATTCCTTAAAACATACAACGTGCATAGCTATACCCTCCATTTCTTGCCAATGGCAAACGCAATTAGCGTAGATCCATTGCGGGTGAGATAGTACTTTCCGCCGGGCTGGAGACTGGATGCCCATGGATCTTTTCCTAGTGTGGGTTGGTCAGTAGCGAGTTCAGCTGAAAACGTCGGACGATACAGCCGACGTACTTTAATCTGTTCAAATCCAGCGGCAGCGAGCAATTCCTTACTAGACTTGACGGCGTGGAAAGCTGGAGAAGATCTATAAGCTGGTGCACATGCTCTAGTACTTGGGCAAATGTCTACTGACGAGTAGGAGAGGCGTTGACGAAGGACAGAAAGTCCAGCGCAGCCTGCTTGTGGTTGACCTTGACCATGGTGGAGTAGCGCAGCGACAAATGCAAAGAGCTGGAGACAGAAGGTTGAAGATGCGACGAGATGCGAGCGAGGTCTTTCATTCTTTCACTCGTGTCAAGCTGAAGTAAGCTTACCCAGGAAAGAGTGACTGAGGGCGGTCGGGAAAGTAATCTTCCCTTCCGTGGCAGATACTACATCAATACTTCACGTACCTACCTAGTAGGTACGCCTAGGAGCTGTTCAATTACGGTGCTACAAGTGTGGCCATTGCATATACATACATGGTAGTTGTAGTATACTTATAGACGTGGATAGGCTCCTGTTTGGGCTGTGTTGAGTACCTGCAGGGCGGTATTGTAAGGGCAATACGAGCTAATCAATGGAACAATGGCATTGTCGTACGGTAAAACTGTAATCGATCGTCTCGGCCAGTCCCGATGATACCGATCCAGCCAATCATATCAGTTCAGTTCAGTTCACCAGATGTGAACAAAGTGACTGTCTTCGTAATATCTTCTGCTTGAGTTATAGTGTATTTCTTGCCCTATCGTTCCCAATAACAACTCCGTAATCATCTTGTCCACAGGCGAAAATTAGTATGACAACAACTCGTTGGCAGCTGCTGCAATAAGCAGGCCAACGCGAATGTAAAACATCAGTCATTCATGCACCTTCATTCCCTCCCTCCCTCCATCTCTCTCCGATTAATCAATTCCTTGAGAAAGGCCTCAGCCTTGCCTATCTTATCTTCAATCCTCTCGCTGCTTTTCGAAGGCCGCTTCCAGGCGGAGCCCTATAGCCTTCAATCATCTTCAGCCACTAAACTGGCTGTCTTCGATAGTCGACGGCTTTCTGGATAGACATCCTCCGGAAGTTCTTCCCAAACATTAAACTCCCAGTCAGATTCTTCGATACTATTAACCACTTGTTCACACAGGGTCATGTCGGAAATATCCAAGTATGTATAGGGCGTAAACGAGGTAACCAGGTCTTGCAGCTCTTTATGGAACTGTACGATCTTTTCGAACTGACTCTGTCTCTCGAGGCTAACATGATCTCAATTGGGCTTCTGTCCAATAAACCCGATAGTGAGTATTCTCTTTCTCAACTTCTGTGTCCGAGTAAATCCTGCCTAGCCAGCGATAAACAACGGCTTCCTCCTCTCCCCGCTCATTGACTACCTTGATTCTTGTACTTTCACTCAACTGTCGGCCTAAGGTCTCCTCATCGCAAGATGTTACTTCCACGGACAGGACGAGGGCATTTCCGCGGACTTTTCCTGCGCGTTGTAGACTATTTTGGAGGAGCGAGTAACGCCAGGCGTTCGGTAAAACTGAATGCAGCGCGATAGAGGGTATGTCGAGTGAGAGAGCGAGCGTAGTGATACGTAAGGAAGAAGAAAAGAAGTGGTAAGCTGAGGGATGAAGATGTATTTATACTTGGAGTCCGTTTGTCGCAGTGAAGTGAGATGAGAGGTGAGAGACTAAGTGAGGTAGATGAGGATGACAGAGGAGGTCTGTAGGCGGGAAAAATAGAGAGGTGGCTCGAAGGAGTACCTGGCTAGTTTTCCTATACGAAGCAGAAACCCATTAGCAACCGAGCAACAGTCGTGACGACTCCAATGAATCGACTTAGAATTCGCAAGCCCCGTTTACTCAAACAAGTATGTTTCCAATAACTTACCTTCGTTTCGGTTGAACGCATGTATGGTCCACTCTCTGGCATCAGATCACTTGGATGCATAGGGACATCACTAAAGAACTTGCGAGGCTTTAACTGAGAAACCGATAAGGGATGCGAACGAAACAACTCGCTTATTTTCTCAGCGGTTGGCGCATCGCCAGCAGATCTTGGGAATGCACACAGAGCGAAGATGAGGCCAGGGCTTTATACTCCGGAGCAATTTCGGCTAGGAGTGAAGCGAGGTTTGTGAGATGTAAAAGATGCAAGAAATGGATGGTTTTGGATTTGTAGACCTCGAGCAGCAGGGCTCAGAACCATCGTGTTGCAGATTATGGTAGTTGCGAATTGTCATTTCAATATTTGTTGCATAAGACGATGAAGACAGGACTAGATTGTGGACGAAGAAGATGCCCATCTGGTTTGATCAGTTTGATCAAACCTTGGAACCTCTAGGACAAAAGAGCTTCAGTGTTCAACCGATAAAGTTGATATATCCATTTAGATATGTATGAGGGAGAGAAGAAGAAGTAAAGCGAGGAGGGAAGGATTTTATATTCCAGTCCCAGGCAGCCCCGCACCGACTTGTCCAATGAGAGCCTTATCCCTCAGGACAAACGAAAACTGCGGTTTTACGTCTTTGTTGTAGAAAATTTTCTTGTCAGGGACAAACGGAACTGGACAAACGGTTGGTTGGCGTGCCCTGTGTTACTCTGATTGGCAATGAATAAGAGCAATGATTGGGTATGCCCTTAGGGCTTACCTACCGCCACGACAGCAAATCTAGGAGGTGCAAACGCTCCAAATTCCTTTGTTATAAAGTGTTTGCTGGATACTATACCATGTGCTAGACTTGTCTTCGTCGCTCGTTTGCACGTAAACGAGAAGGTGATCTATACTCGATATTTGTGCTAACTTGCAAGCTGTCTATCAGTACGAGGTTCTCCTTAGTAAGATAACGTGACAGCGGAATAAGGGACCATATATGAGCATTACCACGGAGCCCAATAAGGGGAACCTTTTTGGTGGATAGGTGGTAATGATCCGCTGAAGAATGCCTATCATCAGTTGCTCATATACCTAGATATCTTCTTGTTCGGCTGATCCGGTATGCAATATCAGAAGACAGTCGAGGGTTGCCTCCGAGGCCCACCGTTGCCCTACAGTTAACCAGATTAGTCGGACTTGACAAATTTCCAGTCTGTATACTGATTGGCGAAAACAGTTACGTGCTCATTTCACGGGGCTGCATCGACTCATTGGAGACTTTTGATCGTCTCGTGTCCATTACGAATATGTCAAATACCCATTCAAAGGCCAGTATCGGATGCACCACCTTCGGTATCAGCCCACATTCTATGCATGTGAGCCGCTCTTCAGGCCGTTTAGTGCTTTGCCGGGTACCGTCTCATGTCGGGGCATTAAAAGCTGGGGCTCAGCCCCAAACCAGCAAAACGGCGTGTTCAGATTTGCGGTGATGGGACATGCAATCTAGATACGGACATAAATTGATGCGTCCCCAAGGTTCGTGCGAGTGAACAGTTGCCTTGCAGATGAAATCTGGGCATAGGGTCGATGCCGAGACACCTTCTAATCGTGCCTAAATAAACAAGGCCCAAGGTTCAATGTTAGGGATCGGAATCTCGATCTGCAGGCAACAATGGAGGGATTTTCGCAGCGTGAAAGTGATGCCAATGCCGATTGATACTCGTGGTAAATAGCAATTGAACGTTTGGAGAATCATCAACTCGCGGTTCGCGTTTATCTAGATTTTCGGTACCCCGTGCGTGGCAAGGAGAATAATCAATATAGCATTACTCCGTGCATGCATGCATGCATACGCATTGACGAGTGACGACGCGTGGACGACACTGAAACCCATATACACATACATGGTAGCATGTGATGTGATTTAGCGAGAGAGCCGTTCTGAAATTCAGATAGAAACCCTATTCTTATCTGAAGGACGAAGATGATGTGCATTGTGTTAGTTATATCGTCGTCGACTCGTCGTTGCTGTTGTCAACAGTCTATACCGCGTTGGGACTAGCCGCTTCTCCGATTCAGGACTAACTCTTGCGACGCGTGACTGCCGCCCTTTTCGACTTCTGCAGCGAGAATCGGCGGACAGCGCCTTCAAATCAATAATAGCGCCCGTTCGCTACGCTCCGTCCGACAACAACAACAACAACCACCACCACCACCGCCCTCGTTCGCGCCTCTGCTCTCACCACAACATCCCCGTTCCTGTCTTCGCCTCTCTCTGTCTCTCTCTCGATGAAATTCCCCTCGCGTCATTCGACATATCGCGACCCCCAAGTGCCTGCTCGTCGTGGCGCCTTGCTAGGTTCTTGAGTTGCGATTGAACGGGACCACCACGGGCACCTTCAGAGGCTGGAGAACGAACCACAGATCTGACGACAAACTCCTTCGCCCCTGCGCTACAACCAGAAAGCCAACTTGACCCCACGCTGTGACTCACTTGCTCTTCTTGCGGCACTAAAAGCTTCCCTGAGAAAGGCCTGCGACCGGAATTTGCGCCTGGGTTGACTCTTATTACTATATTACTCTCGGTCGCCAGGGGAACAGGAATCCCTCACATCACCACCACAATGACCGAGAACGACACAGAATCAGACTCCCTGGCTATCGCAGCCGATGCTACGGGTAATACCGCATCCGAAATCATTGATAATATGGCCAGGCAAATGGCGTCGCCGCCAGGCACCCGCACCCGCCCTCCAGACCTATCAAAAATACCTTGTCATTCCCAGAGACAACTGGGAACCGCACGCATTACCGCAATATTTCAGAGGCCGTTGACCCTGTGGCTTTGGCAAGCGCTCTAAAGGACTATGATGACGCTGGCCGCCGACGAGAGCGTACCCCGGGAACGAGCCCAAGCCGTAAGAGACAACGGGTCTATGGAGATAGGTAAGCAACTCTTTTTGATGATAACCCCTTAAACATATTTAAGCGATTTACGTGATCTCTTTGCAGCGGTACAATTGCTAACTTTTGTTCAACAGATTCATTCCCAATCGCGAGGGCCAAGATCTTCAGGCTACATATAGCCTGTTAGGGGAGGAGGGTTGCCCATCAACGCCGTCGCGAACAAAAAGCGGGCTCCACACGGTGAACTACATTTTCAGCGCAGTATGTATCATACAATCTCCTACCACAACTCTTTACAGTGACTAACCTCGTGTTTAGCCGAAGAAGCCAATCGTACATACTCCCGTGTTCTACGAAGCGAACTGTTCGGCAGCTCAGTGCCGCAACCTGACCCAGATGCAGATGCTTGTCTCAATTTCAGTACTACAGCCCATGACCCAACTCGCTCTCATACGCCGCCGCCTGCTTCCATGACGCCTTCCACCCCTTCCAAAAACATCCTCAATTACTCTTCGCCTCGGGCTGGGTCTGGTCACCTTACACCATCAAAAACACCACGAAGTCAGCGTGGTCCAAATTTAAATCCGCGATCCGAGCTTTACAGTTTGTCTCCGATTCACTACAACAGCCAGAGGATTCTAGAGACCCCGCGAAAACAACCCCGCATGCTGCACAAGGTTCCATACAAGGTTTTGGATGCCCCAGACTTGCAAGATGATTTCTACTTGAATCTGGTGGATTGGGGAAGTACCAATATCCTGGGTGTGGGTTTGGCTAATTCAGTCTATATGTGGCACTCCCAGTCGGGCCGCGTTACGAGGCTCTGTGAACTCAAGGATGATACTGTCACGAGCGTTAGTTGGATTCAGCGCGGAACGCATATTGCTATCGGTACTGGGAAAGGACTGGTTCAGATTTGGGATGCTGAGAGCTGTCGACGACTGCGAACTATGATCGGCCATCACAACAGAGTTGGTGCGCTGGCATGGAATGATCATATCCTGACATCGGGAGGACGCGATCGGTTGATATTTCATCGAGATGTTCGTTCACCTGACCAGTACCTGCGCCGGCTGTCGGGTCACAAACAAGAAGTTTGCGGTCTGAAATGGAATACAGAGGATGGTCAACTCGCGTCTGGCGGCAACGACAACAAGCTCATTGTCTGGGATAAACTGAACGAGGCACCGCTCTATCGATTTTCGGAGCATACAGCAGCAGTGAAGGCCATTGCTTGGTCACCACATCAGCATAACCTTCTAGCATCGGGTGGGGACTGCGGACCGCACCATCAAGTTCTGGAATACGAGCACTGGGCAACTAATACGCGAATTAGATACTGGAAGTCAGGTGTGCAATTTGGGCTGGTCGAAGAACTCCGACGAGCTCATTAGTACGCACGGGTACAGTCAGAACCAAATAGTAATCTGGAAGTATCCGCGTATGGAACAGATTATATCCCTGACTGGACATACCTATCGCGTGCTTTATCTGGCCATCAGCCCTGATGGGCAGACTATTGTGACAGGTGCGGGTGATGAAACCCTGCGGTTCTGGAAGATTTTCGACACGCAGAAGGGCCACGAATGGAGAAGGGGCAGCAGGCTGGCCGAATTGAGCACAATTCGATAGTCTCGCTCTTGTATTCTCACTATTAAAGATACGGTGCACGGCTTAATCGACAATTCCACATAAAGGCCGCGTTTTGATGCCGCATGCCCTGGAGATTGTCGAATCATGCGCTGTTAATACGATCTTACTTACTAATCCACGAGATACACGAATCTTGCATATGTTTCGAGATCTTTTTCTTGCACCGGATGGGGTTCACTAACAAAATATGGCGTATGCATGTAACGGGAGCAATCTATGGTTCTTTTCTTGTTTTCTCTCACATCTGGTATTTCGGGTGATCTTCACATGGGAGTTGTGCGTTTTGTTGGGCATTTCACCTCAAATTTGAATCTTCTTTTCTCTCCGAATTTGCATATTCCCAAATTTTCCTCTTGAGACATGCATCCACTCATCTGATTTTTATGGCATCGCCAATGCCAATGCCAATTGCAATGGCGCTCGCGAAGGCGTTTTATCCTCTTTCATGCCTCTCTCTCGCTTATTCTATAAGGAAGGTGATATTTATATTAGGGATCGGATTATTATTTATGATCCACGGTAGCTGGGTTTTGAGGGAAATAGGCTTCTTTCACTAAGGTTCTCTTTGCTTTGGTTCTTCTTGTATTTTAGTTTTACATACTATTTCTTAAATGTCTGTTTTGGTGAAAGTGTGCACCTAGCCCAGTGATAAAGACTGATAATCATGGCCATTTGAGAAGAGGAACTCGATAGATACGGCAAGGAAAAGAAAGACATAGTAAGTATAAGGACTTATAGAAACAAGTCCTTGGAATCTATCTAGACAAAAATGTGACATTGATATTGAATAATAATTAGAATCTTCTCTTACTTATAGCACTAATCGGCCTGGATCAACGGTAAGTACAGTACTCAACCGATCCAAAACGTCTTTGCCCTCCGCTCCTCTTCAACAGGGACAGTGAGGCTGAATACATTGAGAGCGGCAGGAGGGAAGGAACCCTTCGAAGGAGATACAGGGATATCGCTGCTAGCAGTAGCAAATTTAGGTCGGCGGGACACGTTTCCAGAGAGAATATCAATGATATCCTCCTCCTCTTCATTTGCTTCAACAATTCCTTCGTTGAAGTCTTCGAATTCTTCAAAGGGGACTGTGTTGATTTCGGGAATGTAGTTCCCACGCGTAGACTTCTTAGTGATGGGTGCAGCACCAAGGATTTCATCAAATAGCTCGCTCGCTGACGGCTTGGATGTCGCGGATCGCGGTAAGTCGTCGTTCGCGATTTCAGTCGCGCGCGCAATGAATGTGGATAGAGGGACGGTGATGCCAAGGGCGCGTTTGATGCGTTTCTGGGTTGACAGAACAGATTCCAACGAAATCGATACCGCGATCGAAATGTCTGACGGAAGTTCTGGGAGCATCTCCTCTGAGGGAGCGGGTGCTTCGGCCTTGGCGGGAGGTGCAGGAGGAGGAGGAGGAGGAGGAGCGATCTTGATATTGCTGAGATCTAAATGTGCCATCTTCGCAATGCGTGCTGCTTGCTCCGCTGGGTAGCCAGCCTGGATGTCGCCGGTGTATGCGAGGACATCGCCCTTGAGGAGACGGCCCTTAGGTCCTGTGGCGGGATTTTGGAGATTTCGGAATCTGGTATGCCTTTTGAAGTAGGAGTTGGCTGACGGATGGATAAAGAGGGTATCCCGCGTTCTGCGTGTGGGTTGTTGCGGCGTTGGTTTGGAAGCCTATATAGTAAGATACATGAGATGGAGAAGATTAGCATGCCGGACTGGTCGATATTTTGCATGTGAAGACATCACATACGTCTAGTTATAGAATTGACCCTAGGCTGTCGTCGGACAAAGCCCAGAGGGACTTGCTTCAACGGAAAGCTTGCGGCCATTGGTCCCTAGTACCAAGTATGGCGGAATGCGCTGCTCGTGCCTGGATGTAGTTATGGGCAGATAGGTGAACGAAAGCTACGGCCTCTTGTCGATACTAGTAACTAGTAACTGGCCGCAGGCATGGTGATTGAGAGGGATGTGAGTTGGAGGAGCGTTTTTTCCTTCGAAAAGGTTGACGTTGAGAAAAGCTCCGGAGATGGATAGGGCCGGTGAGCGTTAGCGGATGGGAGCTTCTCTTCCCTTCCGACGGAGCCAAGGACCAGGACCGTTTATTATTTGGCGCCATACATTTTCGCATCTGCTATTAACTGAGCTAGACAAGGTGAGCAGTCTATGATATGTAGTTGTACATAATGCAAGTATATTCAATACGGTTGATTGATTTTTTCCCCTACAGACATGTTCGCATTTCATCCACGACCTTAACTCAATGCGCATCAATCGTGATTCTCGACCGAAATAATCCAATTTGAAATTTACGGCACGATGTTCACGAGATCGTTCACTTTCATATCAGGCGCCCCAGCCTGCCCTGGCACATCATTCTTATTGTCGTCTCGAATCTTTACGTTCCAAGCTGCTCGCTTCTCTCAATCCACCGTGCGACAAGCCGCTTCCAAGTCGAAAGTGAAACCAATCGTTAAGCAAGCCACTCGCAAGCCAGTCCAGAGCAATACTCCACCAGACCTTAGATTCATAGGCAGACGGTCAGAGTCTCTCGCAGAGCTAGATCGGAAAGTCACTCGACAGCAAAAGTCGTTCTTTTCCAAGCCGCGTCGCAGCGAGCGTATATATTCGGCGCATACGGCGTTGCTGCTTTTCATTCGGATATGCCATTATCAATTCATCCATGGGTGTACAAAATTCTAGCGTGCAACTTCCTACGTGGCAGCAAAGTCTCTATGTCGGCGTATGCATTATCATGAGCGTTATGGGCACAGTCTTTATATCGAGGACGTCGAGGTTAATCAAGAACATAATTGCGGTGAACTCAAACGGCCAGACTCTCATCAATGTCACTGTGCGGTCGACAATTCCATTCCGAAAGCCATACACAATAACGGTGGCACCGCAGCAAATAATCTTCTCCCGACAAATTACTATGGGTTCCCAGCAGCCCGGAGCTCCCAGGGCCCAGGAGGTCAAGATATCATTCTTCAGAAACCCCTTGCAAGCGATTAATTTTACGTTTTTCAAGATTTTCATTGCTGTTCGTCGGATCTTTACCCAAGAAGACTTCATTATGATGGAGATGCAAGGTCAAAAGGGCGCTTTCCGGGTGGGAATTGACGGCTATGTCTCGCAGGATCTGCTTGCTATTGGCAGTATCACGGGGAGTGCTCCCAGGCATTGAATAAAATCATCCATCCGTGTATACATGCGTTGCCTATTCTTTGCCAGAAGAACTCTTCCAGTGGCTTGTGTTAGTATTTAATTCCATCAGCGCCAGCCAAATGCTGGAATGTCCTTTACTCGTCGAGATACCAATATACAAGCTTCGAAACTTGTTAATATTGCAAAGTATTTCGAGTATGTAGGGTATGTCTAACTGAATACCTTTCGTATAATCATAAGCAGCCTCCCTTCGGGCCAATCAGGCGGCAGGCCGAATCGCTCCCACGTGATCCAAGGCAAGCGCGTCTCCGGAAGGCGCGTAAGCCATATGGAGAGTCGGGACTGAAGCAACAGAGCGCGAACCCCTCCCAACACCATCACGGTTTCCAATCTCAAACAGCGCACTAAATTTGCCAGTGGTCAGGGCCCTGTTGTGAAAATGGGGAAGCTCGTCAGACTCGAGCTATTTAGTATGTTGTGTACTCAGTACTGTCGGATTGGATTGCGCTGACCCCGACTCGCAGATTTCAAGTCTTACAAGGGCCACCACGTCTTACTTTTCGGCGATGCTTACTTCACCTCTATCATCGGTCCCAATGGATCGGGCAAGTCGAACTCGTGAGTTTTCATAATTTTAATGTGATGGTACTCTTCTGATTTTGTGGGAAAAAGGATGGATGCGATCTCGTTCGTACTCGGGATAAAATCGTCGCATCTTCGATCGACCAACCTCAAAGACCTCGTGTACCGTGGCCGTGTCCTTAGAACCTCCAAAGTCAATGGCGACGGATCCGCGACGGAACCTCACGCGACCGAAAACGGAAATGACGCGCAAGATGGATCTGATGTCGAGGACTCGCAGACGCAAGGCGAACGCGGCGACCCACGCTCGGCTTGGGTGATGGCAGTTTACGAAGATGACGCCGGTGAAGAGCAGCAATGGAAGCGATCGATTACCAGTAGTGGAGTTAGTGAATATCGTATCAATAACAAAATCGTGACTGCGCAGCAGTACAACGAAGCGCTGGAGGCCGAAAACATTCTCATCAAGGCCCGCAATTTCCTTGTTTTCCAAGGTGATGTTGAAGCCATCGCATCGCAGTCACCGAGAGACCTGACTCGCCTGATTGAGCAAATTTCCGGAAGTCTGGAATACAAAGCTGAGTACGAGCGCCTAAAAGCCGAACAAGAGGAAGCCGCAGAGCAACAAACTTTCCAGCTCAATCGCCGTCGCGGAATCAATTCGGAGATCAAGCAATACCAAGAACAGAAGCGGGAGGCCGAGAACTACGCACGAAAGGCAGAAGAACGGGATCAAGCAATCATCACCCACATTCTTTGGAAACTATTCCATTTCCAACGATTAATCGATGAGTCCAGCGCAGAGATACAAAAGCACCAGGACGAGCTGAAAGAATATCGCCGAGGCGTCGAGAAATACGAGAAGAATCTCGAGGAGGCTAAGAAGGAGCATGCAAAATGGGCAGAGAGGTGTCTAACGCGGAACGCAACATTGTCAAAAAGCAGAAGGATATCGAAGATGCAACCAATTCGCTTGTCCCTATTGATGAAAAATTGAGATCACTTCGGCCAAGGTGCAGAGGTACGGGTCGAGGATTTCTGATATCACCAAAGAGCGTGAATCCCAAGCAGCAAATGTGACGCGCCTTGAGAAAGACCTGAAGGTGATAGAAAAGCACGAGCTCAATGGGAAGCTGATTGGCAAAAACGATGAGTAAGGCTGGCGGACAGCTAAGTGAAGCGGATCTCCAAGAGTACAACAAGCTCAAAGAGGAAGTCAACAAGCGTTCCTCGGCTGAGCAGCTAAAGCTCGACAATCTTAGACGCCAAAAGAAGACCGACGCTGAAACACTGAACAGCTTGAGTAGCAAATTTGAGAGCGCACAATGGCAGCTTCAGACCCTAGAGGCCGAAGCGAAGACTGTAAAGGCACGCAAGTCCGAAATTTCCGACACCATCAAAGATACGTCTGCGGAAATCGACCGCAAGAAAAAAGAGCTTAATGCTGTTACCTCGGAACGTCTACGAGTATCTCAGATGCGCACTGAACTTGAAGAAAAACTTCAAGTTGTCCTGAAAAAGCTTCTTGAAGCGGACGATGGTAGGAAGCAGAGCGAGAAAGAGATCAGGATGAAAGAAATGATATCTACACTAAAACGCATCTTCCCAGGTGTGAAGGGGCGAGTTAGCGATCTGTGTCAGCCCAAGCAAAAGAAGTATGCAGAAGCTGTCAGCACTGTCCTGGGTCGCCATTTCGACGCTATTGTTGTAGACAATGAGAAAACGGCAAAGGAATGCATTCAACATCTTCGTGATCAGCGAGCTGGGCAAGCCACCTTCATCCCGCTAGAGACTATTCAGGTAAACGCTTTCAACTCGAACCTCAGGGGAATGCATCGCAGCATGCGTCCGGCGATCGAGACAGTTGACTACGATAACTCGGTTTCACGTGCGATCAGCTACGCTTGCGGCAATGCCATTGTTTGCGATGACCTGGACACTGCTAAATATCTTTGCTACGAGAAGGGCGTTGACGCCAAAGCTGTCACATTAGACGGGACAGTGATTCACAAAGGTGGTCTTATGACTGGTGGTCGGGGCCCTGGACAGCAAAGCTCGAAACGATGGGACGATTCTGAATTAGAGAATCTTCATAAATTGAAAGACAAGCTACTTGCCGACCTTGCCGCGTTGCCCAAGGGTCACCGTCGAGGGACAGATGAAGAAACCTTGCAAGGTGATCTTGTCGGTCTCGAACAGCGGTTGGCTTATGCTAGGGATGAATTGAAAGCTCTCGAGCGCAACCTGAAGAGCAAGGATAGTGAACTCCAGTTTGCTAAGAAACAGGTAGCGGAAGTTCAGCCAAAACTGCGCGAAAAGGAGAAAGCAATGAAACAGCTGGACAGTGCTATTGAATCTTCAGAAGAGTCGGTGGCCGGTGTTGAGGACGACATTTATTCTGATTTCTGCGGACGTCTTGGTTACGAGAGTATTCGAGATTATGAAGCTCAGCAGGGATCTCTGCAAGAAGAGGCTGCTCGCAAGAAGTTGGAGTTCACCACTCAAAAGAGCAAGGTTGAAAACCAGCTCAGCTTTGAGAAACAACGTTTACAAGCCACGGATGACCGCATTGAAGGCCTGAAAGCACAGTACAAACGCGATGAGGCGCAGATCAAAGAATTCAAAGCCAAGCAGGATAGGATTCGCAATCGTCTAGATGAGCTGGAGGCCGAGCTTGAGATCTTGAATGAGCATCTTACGGAGCAGAAAGATGCGTATGCAGAATCACAGGAGAAGCTGGCTGGCCATCGGCGAGAGCTTCAAAAACGTTCAAAGAATGTTGAAGACACTCTTCGGGCAGTAAACGCACTAGAAAGTGACATTCAAAGGAATTCTTCCAATCGCTATGCTCTTCTTCGTCGATGCAAACTAGAAGACATTGATTTACCGCTCTCCGAGGGCTCGGCGCCTCTGGATAATCTGCCAATTGACGATCTTGTGCAGAATGCCGACGCGGATGCCATGGATATTGATGAAGATACAACTATGACCGGACTGGAGGCTCCTGCCGTCCAGGACTACGGTATCGACGTCGACTTTGATTCCTTAGGTGAAACTTTGAAAGAGGTGAGTGTATTAAATGCAATGCAGTGTATCTAACGCATCGATTACTAACTCATAGACAGTCAGCTGAAGAGAAGCTTGAAGAAGAATTGCAAGAAAGGATTCGCGCTCTCAACAGTGAGCTCGACAAAATGGCACCCAACACTCGAGCTATGGAACGATTGGAAAATGTCGAGAACAAACTTCGTAGCACAGAAAAGGACTTTGAAGATGCCCGGAAACGAGCTAGGAAGGCTAAGGATGATTTTGAAGAAGTTATGCGGAAGCGTTCAGAGCTGTTCAATAAGGCATTCTCACACATTTCCGAGCAAATTGGACCCATTTACCGGGAGTTGACCAGAAGTGCCAATTATCCGCTTGGCGGTCAAGCGTGAGCTGCCCTCGAATCTGTTTTTCTTAACCACTCACTAATATATATCGCAGCTATCTCGATATTGAAGATTCCGATGAACCGTATCTGGACGGTATCAAATACCATGCCATGCCTCCCCTCAAACGGTTCCGGGACATGGAACACTTGTCCGGTGGAGAGAAGACAATGGCCGCTCTTGCTCTTCTTTTCGCAGTGCATTCTTATCAACCGTCTCCATTCTTTGTCCTCGACGAGGTAGACGCTGCTCTTGACAACACCAATGTGGCCCGCATTGCCAACTACATCCGAGATCACGCGGCTCCTGGCATGCAATTTATTGTCATTAGTTTGAAGACAGGACTTTTCCAACTGAGCGAGGCGCTTGTCGGTATTTATCGGGATCAGACAGAGAACAGCAGTAATTCGCTTACTCTGGACGTAAGATTCGCCTCCCCTTTCCCTTGGCTGCCATTTGCTAATTCTGGAATAGCTCCGCAAATACCAGTAGACAGGCAGGCTACAATGCAAACTTGAGACGAATTTCTTTTCCGTTGCTACCAGCTTAGGGTTTTACTGCTTTCAATATTCAACATTTATAATTCAATTCCTTCTTTCTTCGTTCAATGCTTTCCCTCGCGTTGTGTTATGTCTCAAGGGTAACTGATATAAATAGAGGCACTATGTCCAGCAAACTTTCATGTTCTCCAGGACCTTAACATTTGACTTCTCCTTTTTCTTTTCTCTCCTGTGCTTTGGCCTCTGATATAGCTAGTTGCAGTGATGGTTACACAACCAACGCGCATAATTAGCCAAATGGAGTTATGTCTGTTCCAGAAAACAGAGTGGGTCTTTTACTTCTCTATTTGTGTTTCCATGCATGCAGGACCCGAATACTTAGGCCACACAATTAGCGATGACAACCTCTCTTTGGAAGTTACCTGGTGTTGATTTATGAGAAGAAGAAAAGAAAAGAGATGGCTTTGTCTTTTATCTTTTAACTAGAGCTATGTGGATCACATACGTAGCTGTAGGTACCTAGGTAACTACAAGGTGGTCTCTTACTAAATATGAGTGAGTATATCATGATACGCCAACATCAACACCAGAACCAACATCCCGGAAGAATAAGCATCTAATCTGTAAGGGAGCCAAAAAGAAAAAAAAAGACTTATAATCCACATGTAAATAGTGGATAGAGACTAGCAGGGTTATTATAGCCTCATGGTTTGATTTCTAACTAGCAGTTCTAGAAGGCGTCTTCTTCCAAGGTTGGCCCCTGAAACACAAACCCTAGAAAAGGAGTGGCTTTAGATAGATACCGACACAGGTCCCAGCTTTTCAAGGCTGTCTAACCCCCATGAGTGAGTAGGCGTTGGTTAAGTAGAGGACTTCTTTTTGTGACATGTAACAATCCAAGCGCTGCAGAAAGTTAACGCCACATGTCCGCTTTTTAACTTGGGTTGCTCCCCTTGCTAATGTTGTGTAAGCTGATTAGTATATGTTTATTAATTTTTTGGCATGAGAGCAAATGTCTCGTTTTCAACTGCCCTACTACGAATTGTCTGTGACGGGAGGAGCCTGTTAAAGCCGCTTTCACAGCAGATTCTCATGTGTCATATTCCCTCCCTACCCCTTTTTTATTTGTCTGTCGATCATCTCGGTACTCTTGCCTCCTGTAGATGATATCGGTTAAGAAGATCACTCAATTAGTTCGGTGATGACTGACTTGGACGAAGGCGCGACTGAAAAATCTCGAGCTGGTGAAAGCGAGAAGGTTAATTAAATGATTGTTACTCAATTTTATTGGAGTAGTTGGCTAATATTGCTATACTTTTATTCTAAAATTAATAACTATCTCTATCCACATCGGAGGGCTCATCCAGTTATCCGTTTTAGGGTTTCGTGCCCTAAAATGTAGAAGGTACCTAGGAATCCGACGAAAACCATTATCTAGAAGCTGACCGACTTAAAAATTTTGCTGATCAAGTGATGACCTTCATAGAAGTTATGCATTTTCTTTCTCTCCCTTTTCCCTTTTTTCCTTTGGTTCAATGAATTGAATCCATTCTGCCAAGAAGCAAATCCCTCCCTATTAGGGCGACGTACTACTTACCGATGATCGATAAACAAATATTTTTTTGGGAACCTTGGAATGAGTGTATAGAAACATCAATATGCTCTTCCAACATAAATACCCGAAATACATGCTCGCTGCACAATCATCGCTTTGTAGATGCCATGCTACTACGTCGTACGTAGGTACGCTGTAGTTCAATTTAGGTGGAGTTATGGATATACCTATATCAAGACTTGCGCACAAGACCACATTCTTGGTAGGTCTGTGAATACCTATCTAGGCCTAATACCGTGTCTGAAATGTGCCGACTAATCGAAACAAACGTTTTACGACCAACTATTTGGCCTGACTTGTGTATGGAAATATGGACGTTTCCATGCCTGCTTCTTTGTAGATAGACGTGGCACAGACGTCAACTCTGCATACTCCTTGTCTAGGTGCACGTACGCATAAAGTGGGACTTTCTTTCCCATTAAACCTATTAGACTGCTTGCTATTTACCTCCTCAGCGCACAGTGCACACCGAACTCTGTAGTAGATCTTAAAACCCAAAAGGGAACCTTATCCACTTGATATGTCACATCCTGGAAGCCCGTGAATAAAAACTGCCACAACTCTCTCCTTCACCATGTAGGAGCAACTTGCAGTATTTTCTTTGGCGGATTGACAGAGCAGAAGAGTGGGTAAGAATCCGGAAGAGATTTCCGACAAGTAAGGTTGATGATTTGTATTAGTACCTGAAAAGGAATCCAGCAAAACACGGTAGGAACCAGGTAATGATCAAAATAGGCAATGAACACAGTCGATATAAAACGCGTTTGGAAAAGACGAGGCTCGTTTGGGGCTTCAGTTGGTATAAATTTGGGAAAACATTTTCAAATCCAGACATACGTCGTCCAGTAGGAAAGTCATGTTCCCTCGAAGTTCCCTTCTCTTCAAACAGATCGGGCCAACTATGCCTCTAAAGCAAGCCAAGACGATGCACAGACTTTCCTAGATAGAGAAAATTATCCGAACTGGAATTTGCCCTAAAAGGTATCGCAAGTCGTGTAACAACATCGATAGCCACAGGCAGCAAGGCAAACCAGCACTTAGGACACATCCTGTTCTTAATAGCTCACTTTGATTGATTCTCGCTTATCTTAACGGACAGCCAGGGCAAAAAAGGGAGCTGAGAGAGTGGCGAGACGAAGGAAAGAAAAAGTGAGACAGACAGCGTTCGCTTATTTTTGCTTTGATACAATCTGCATACGATATTCACAGCTATCCTTTTATCCTGAGTAGACATTAATGATAATGCTCAAGCTGAAAAGTCAGATTTACAATCGAGCAAGCCCAAAAGAAAAACCCTTCGCTTTCAGTGTGGTGTGCGTAATTAGTAATTATTAATTACCGATTGATGCGGGTTTTTCTATTTTAGGGCATTCATTAAGTGGTTCGGGTTTGCGGGCCTGCGGGCCGGGCCTTAATAAGTAGTTAACTTAGAACTTAGCGGGGAAGCTCTAACTTACTTAGTATGTCATTAGTCCCCTGGGCCTAGGCTCTAGGCTCTATTACGTAGTCATTCCTAGACTGTAGTTAACTAGTTACTGCTCGTATAGGTAATCTAGACAAGTTGTTCCGGAATCCGGGTTCAACTTCGCAACCTTGCAACTAAGTACGCTCGTTGTATCATTCGGATCGAATGGAACGCATCCACGATGCATGATCTAATAGGTAATCTCCAATGAATCTCGACGGTGGTCAATCGTCAATAGACTTAAATCCATTGCATACATATTACTACGGCATAACTCAGTCAAGATGCGAATCGGCAAACAACCAGTGAACGAGCGGACGGAGGCCGTGGAAACTATTGCTTTTCTTTTCCTCCTCGTGGCGAATCGGATATTAATTAAATCAAGCAGTCTGGCGAAGAGTTGGGCGGGGAGAGTGGAATAGAAAGGCTAGATTGTATTCTCAAGACCAAAGGATTCGTGGCCGTCGCTCGATATGCAAGCGTTCAAGCTTGGACAATGTCTATTGCACCGAGTTGCAGCCATCTGTATATTGTTCTCAGTCTTACGACGGGAAAGCAAGCAAGCAAACAACAAGGCTCCTCGTCGCCTTGGGAATTGGTCTTCCAGCTTCGGCAATCCATGCTCTATTTGCATACAGTAGTTAACGTGTGGTACAGTGAGTAAATAAAGAATTCTCCCAGATAGCCTCATGCCGGCACACGTGTAACTACCCTTGAAGTGGGAGACAAGGCAGCCATTCATCAAGCCCATCTTGATTGTCAAGGGTGACTCGCTCATCGAGATTGTAATTCGAGTTGTGCAGGCCGATACGCCAAAACGCTTACCGCAATTCCTTCCTGGCCCTCTTTCAACTTGCATGCAAGCCTTCGCTTCACTGATCATGACATTACCTTGCTATAACAACCCCGAGGCTACATGCCCCAAGCCCTGCAGTTGGACAATAGCTAGTACCTAACCGCCTGTTTGGTAGATACTCGAAGGCCATCCTGAACAAATGCATGCATGGGCGTAATGTATGAGGTACGCCTTCGTACTTACTAAGATCTCGGACCTTCGATCGCGAGGGTATTGACCAATAACAGCTTGGTGATGATCCTGACGATGAGAGCGCGGAAATAGTCCAGACTCCATAGTATGACTATGTATGCATGCTATGCCTAGACTTTTATGTAAGTACGTACCTAGCCAAGTCAACAAGAGACGATGAATAGCACATGAACCAACATGCTGTTCACCGCTTCAGCCGACAGCCGTACACTGCATAGCCATGCTACAATATGTAAAATGTAGGCACTTACGCAGTGGGTGTGAAAAGCACTTCCTCCGGGGAGCCTGGGAGTGAACCGGATTAGTTGGTGGCAAGCAAGCAAGTGGTTGGATTAACAATCCTCGAGTCCTCGCTCGACTCAATAACCAACCAAGTGCGTCAGATAGCCATGCGTCTAGGAAAAGCTCGAGCTATTATGCGTAGATATGCTAGTGCTTTTTCACTTTCTTTCTTTTGGGCCAATGCGAATGCTAATTGGTAGGTGGTCGTCCAGCCTTGCATAAATACGGAGTAGATCGGGGAAGCATAAAAAGAAAAGCAAAAAGGCTAGCTCATTGAGGCCTAATGAACGAATAGCGGTGATTCCAGCACTGACGAAATTGTTATCTTTCGCGTGTGCTTGTATTCTGTCTGTTTGCTAATACGGGCACTAACATGAATATCGGCAGAATTGAGGTCGGAATCTTGACTGATTCCGGAAGAGGGCTCTTTGACGGGGTTCGTTCCATTTCAGAGAACAGTTGATAGTGTTTTAATTCTTTTCGGCAGTTTGAATGAAACGCAGACAAAGTAAATCTAAGCTATCTTCTGCAGAGGATGGCGATACAAACGGAGCCATTTTGCCGGGACTGCAGATCTGGCAAACGTTTCAGTTACCTACGTAGTTAGATTACTCCGTAATTTGCACAGGTCCCAGAGGAGGAATAACTGTGGCTTTCTCTGGACCGAGATCTGACTCCCTCAGTTGCAAACTGAGATATCCTTCGCTTGAAATAGTAACGGTGGTCATTATAGTGGATACAAGTATTACCCACTGCTTGGGTACCACTACTCACAGACCTGAAGAGGCTGTGGCGGGTCGATGTGCCGCCGTCATTTAAATCTTCAAGCCAATTGCTATTATAGACGAGGGTCTTTGGCATTTGCCCCTTCAGCTTAGACCTTCTCACTCCGGACGGATGAAGGCGCCCTGCTTCCCCGAATCCGCTTTCTCAACCCATGAATGTACTTACGTGTCTCTCTAGTTCCCTTCCAGAATGATAGTCAATATCTTTACTGCATATTGGCAATGTCGTTTGCTAGGTCCGCTTTGACCATAGGGAAGCTACTCTTAATTTTTTCTTTCCGTGAAGAAGATATGAGTGGATTGCCGGCGGTCCACTGGCAGACATATCTAAAGCCAAAGACAGACATTGGACGGGTTCGTAGAATGGCTTGGAGCCCATGCCATGGCTTTTAGAGTTTTGCATGGGGCCATGGGGACTCATGGATTGCCTCCTTGCTGACTGACAGATAGCTTGGGTCTGAACATCCAATGCGGTTCAGCCATTGTACTTCCCCGGTGCTCAGACTTCAAACTGACCTATCAAGTAAAAGGGACTATCAATCTAGATGCTTGCCTTTCACGGTACTTCTCCGGTTACGCTGCAAGACATCGATCGTGAAAAACCATTGCGTTGGTGCAAATCGACTGTTCTGGTACCCTGTCATACCTCAATAAGGCGCAGGCATTTAATATGAGACCTCGCCCCTATCACATATCTGATTGTTACCAGTCTCTTATCACTGTCTTGAAGCTGCCGTGGAGTTCATTTCAGTGAAGGGACTCTTTTGTTATAACTATACTTTTCTACTTCACAACCCCGTTGTTAGCAGGTCCGTACAGCATTGTCTATAATCGAGTTACGACTCTGTGCTGAGATTCAGCTTGGCCATTCGATCTCGACAAGGAGAATGAATGAGTCTCATAGCGTAAAGACAGAGCAGAATCGCACTTCGCTGTCATACAACAACACTGTTGCTCCATCGCATCACACGGCATTGGTTTGTTTTTTCCTTTGCTCCTGCTAGGGCTTCCCGGGCTAATCCATTCTCCACCAACAGCACAGCACATCCACCACGCCAGGAGGGTCTGGCATCAATTACCCACATTTTGCTATGATATACAGTAACCAAGATGGCCGAATTGCTTTCGAGAGCTCGCCGTCCATTGCAGATTCAGGAAGGGCTATTTTACTCCAGATGTCCAGGTGAGGTTCGCAGAGTTGGTCTCTTTGAGGCACCCGTCACTTGCGAACTTGTCCGGTTAGTACTTACAAGTACCAACCCTTAGCGAAAGATTGTAGCCTTCGACTTACATGAAAGCAGTTCCAGCTAGGCCGGTGCGCACCGAACGTAGCCGAGGCCCTTCTACGTATTCCAACATGACCGGAAGGATAGGACATAGGGAAGCTGGAGTCCGATATGTGGAAGTCCCACGCCACTGATCCCGTGTAATTGGCAAGTCGGTCAAAACAGGAGTCAAAGAAGGAGAGGCGGCAGACGCCGAGAGCTCGGAATGCCATACCTTTCGATTGCTACAGACTATGGGGGATGCTCTGAGTCTGCCCTCGGCTGCAGGCTGTGTCATCCGTGTTGATGACGAGGTTCGCCTGAAAAGTACTATGAAAAGGCCTTTGAGGCGTTCCAACAACTGAACTGCAGAGTGATAGCCAAGGCTTTCATCAAGCTTATCGAGCCGCGAAAACAGGTCAACTATCCATATAACGGACGACGGGCATCGGCCAGTCCAGAGGGTGAGAGACGTGCAGATCCGGAGCTGACCAAGCCGCCATGGTGGCCCGCTGGCGTCACCCACAAGGAACCAGATCATCTTCTCAAAGCAGGTGCGTTGTTGTCAAGAGACTCATATGAGAAGTAAGGCGTGCTGATTGCCGGGCATAGAGCGTATCCAACTGCTCATCCACATTCTTCGAGATCTCCGTGACAGCCACGGTATCACGGCCGAGAGGCTGCGCGATGCCGGACAGGACGTGCGGCGATCTATCAGCCCTCCCGAGCGGCTCCAGATCCTCGACGAGGTATACAGCATCCGACATATGGAGGAGCGGTACCTGAGGGGCGAAATATGTAAGTAGCTACCTACTATCACCCGCATCCCTCCGCTCTTGACGGTTGTTCTGACTGGACGTAGCGGGCGATGTACTAATCCCGATTGCCCAAGTGCACCTGTCTGGGCCTGAATTCGAGGGAAGCGATGATTCCAGCATGCGCAGTAGCGATACGCCGTCGTCCTGGGGAATGGACTCTCTCGCGGCGGAGAGCAGCAGCAGCAACAGCAACAGCAGCCCTGCCGGCACTTCGTCGACGCGCGCCAGCTCGTGGGACAGCAGCATGACATATAGCAGCGCAACGTCGGGCGTCCTGTCGCAGGAAGCGTCTCCTCATTCGATCGATCACCGGCCCTCGTTCTCGAGCTACCTCAGCCAGCCCATGCTCGCATCTGTCCCTGTCACCACAGGTGTCTTGTGGAACCCTGTGCTTCAGGCTCCAGCTCCTCCCTACCAGCCCCGTTCTAAGAACATGACATCCGTCGAGATCAGCTGCTTGCGTCATAAAAATTATAATAACCACTATTCTTCCCTTATTATTTAATGTTAATTCTTTATATAGATCTCGGCAGCTCCTGTTCGGCATTGCTCACCGCATGTTTGTTAATCTTGCTTGTATTTCGGGTGTTCTTCGTCAATAGTTGCGCGTGTGGATGGGATTCTTTGTAAATACGTCTTATTATAATAAACGATATGATAATAATACGAGCAAGAGCAAGCAGTAGCAAGCGTAAGCTGTACGGAGTATGCTCGTGAGTTGGTGCCTCGGAGCCTCAGGCGCGAGGCCTCAGGCAGGAGCACGGACGCTCGGCCAGCCAACCATTGCCGCGCGTTCAAGCACGAGAGAACAAAACCTCATCCACGGCGCTCGCTGCGTGCTGGATAACGCAGACGGCTACACCGAGTCACTTGACCACGGCCTTTTCTGCTGGTGAGTGTCTTCGTCCCTACTCACACAATAACACATATTCAACCCCATCCTTCTCCAACTGTGCTGCGGAAGACGGCCTGCGAGATACCTGGAGTACTGCAGTACTGGATACTGGCATTGGAGTCTCTTGGTGTTTACTCTCACTGCAACGCGCGCGATAAGAATCAAAGATCACGAGACTATGCTGACTTTAGGCCGCTTTATCAGTCGTCCATACATTATTCACTCGCGAAGCAGCCGGACTCTGCTAGATTTTCAACAGAAAGAGGGCGCGATGGAAAGCGGTACACACTCGGCCCTGCAGGGCAAGTCCGCTCCGGCCTTGTCTGAGGAAGCCGTCTCTGCTCCTCTTTCTCCAGACCTCCCGCGAACGACGAAGATGGCATATCGACTCCTGCCGAGGGCTCTGCGTCGCCCACATCAACGCCTGGAAGGCTGTCGCGAAATCCCTCGTTCTCCAATAGCAGCTCGTTTCAGGAAGATTGGGAGACTTTCCCACCGTTGGACAGGCTGACCTTCTTTGAATTGTTGGACACCTTTTCGTTTTCCCAGAAGCTCGAGAAATGGAATCAAGCGCTGAATATGCAACGCGAACGAGTCCGCCGTCAGCGTCAGAAGCTCAAATCTGTTTCTGGCTTGGCGAAGGACCGCGTGGTCGACGAATGGCGAAAACGTATTCCGACTGCTGATGAGCAGCTGGAGAAGTACCGGCACAGCATGCGGCATTCGGTGGATCGATTAACAAAGCAATGGAACGCGATAGCAACAGTCACCCTTCGAGAAAAGATATCGTTCATCGCCGGTGTCATGAACATTTTCATCAGCGGGTACATTATGGGAGCGTGTCCCGAGTACTTTTACTGGTGGTACACTGCTCAGCTCGCCTACTTCATGCCTATCCGTCTCTATTCATACCACAAACGCGGCTATCACTATTTTCTGGCCGACTTGTGTTACTTTGTGAATTTCTTGGCTATGTTGAGTATATGGGTTTTCCGCAATCGAAGCGACTTTTGATCGGAACATACTGCCTGTCTTATGGAAACAATGCCGTTGCCATCGCTATGTGGCGCAACTCCTTGGTCTTCCATAGCATGGACAAAGTGGTTAGGTAAGTCTTTTCCTTTTGCCTTCGAACAAAATGAAAAACAACCAAAGTGCAGAACTGATGTTTAGGAAAGTGTATTTATTCATATAATGCCGCCGGCTACTTTCCATTGCCTTGCGCATATGACGTCTCCAGAGTTTCTGAAGGAGAGATTCCCAGCCATCTACGACGTTAAATTCAGTCAGCCGGGCGCGCCTGAGCATTTTACGCTTCCAGCAATGATGTTCTGGGCTTCTATTCCATATGCAATCTGGCAGTTGTCCTACCACCGGTTGATTACCGTTCGTCGCGCGGAGAAGATTGCCGCGGGGCGGCCTACCAGCTTTACTTGGCTCCGACGTTCCTATGCAAAAACCTGGATCGGCAAATTCGTGCTTAGTCTGCCTGAGATCCTCCAAGAGCCGGCCTTCATGTTGATTCAGTATCTGTACGCGCTTTTGACCATGGTCCCATGCCCTCTTTGGTTCTGGTACCACTGGGCTAGCTCGGCTTTCATGGTGATTGTGTTCATTTGGAGCATTCACAACGGAGCGGCTTACTACATAGATGTCTTTGGAAAGCGTTTTCAGAAAGAATTGGAACAGTTGAAAAGGATGTTGCCAAGTGGCAAGCCAGCCCAGATTACACTACTAGTCCGCTTCTTACACCAGGGCTCCCTGCACTCGCAACGGAGCAGGGTTCCAGGTTGCTGAACGATCTAGCTGCAGCACCAGCGGAGGATGCAGACAAATCCAGCCTCGACCGCATTCCAACTCTTGATGCCCTGTCTGAGACCACCGGCGCTCAGACTCGTGCACCGATACAGCCTCTGAATTGCGAGATCGAACCACATGAAGAGGCCACGTAACTAGGGCCCAGCTGCATTAGCCGGCAGCTTCTTTTCTTTGTCAAGATCTCAGCTTAAAGGCTTTATTCTAACGTTCGCGACCTGTCAGTTGGAGCGGTTGTTTTCACTAGTTCGGCATTGCGTTTTAACCATATTTGATTTTAACCATGATACCACGTCTGCGATGCTTATTGTTTTCCTGTCCTGTACTTTTCGAAGATGCTCTTCTTTCGCATTCCAGTCATATATATCCTAATCCTTATATACGCACATGAGTGCAGATGGCATGTACTACAGTAGAACCTAGTTATAACGAATGGATGGCTTAAGTCAATATATCCTAGTGACGTGATTTTTGCCAGGTTTGACCAGGTTCTGTTTCAAATGACAATACACTAAATTTTACTAGAAATTGGTACTATTTTATATGAGCAGAAAACGTACTCGTGAACAAAAGGTATTTGCATTTTATGTAGAGGGTTTGTACAGGGTACGCCCTTAAGGAGTTATGTAATGCAGATACTTGTAGTATTGTTATAATGAGTGGTGGGGTGTAAGCCAGATTAGTCTGCACAGACATTTAGATTGCAGAAAGGCATCGGAAGTAGGTAGTATGTGGCGTATGGTAGAGGTATCGCGTCCTGTGGTCAGCAAGAAGCTCAGGATACGGCAGGGGAGTATATCGAAGGAATGGACGAGACGCAGGTTATTCAGTCTCATCTGGTGGACAATGATGGTACGACCTGGAACTGTCAGGCGTGGGCCATGGAAAGCCTAGACAATCTGGGACCTTTCAAACGTTGCAGGTCGCCGAAGATACGAACGCGCAATTACAGCCTAACCTCTTTGTTAATTGTGACTTGGCCCTTGCACGACTGGCCACCTGCATTGCTCTTCCCTCATTTCCTTTTCGTTTTGCGTTTCCGTCAAATTTCGCTGGTTCCGTTGTCCTGCTTTCATTTGATTGTTTAGTTTGTTATTTCATCCCTGGGTTGAGTTAGGCCTTTGTATATGGCTGGGCTGCCATTCAACCGTGCCATCTGCTTAGCAACGAATCAACGCCATGTTCCTAGGCCATATACCGATTTGTCTTGGCAAATAGGCCCACCAGTCACTCAAGGCCCCAAGGTTAATCGTATTGAGTGCCTTCACATATTCCCAGTATTCCGGGTACCAACCACACATTTCCCAGTCCAGTATAGCTGTGATAGTAATCGGAAGTTCCGATTGATCTGTATTGCCATCTGTGATGTGGTGTGATTCTTGAGGTGGAACAAATCCTACGTCTGAATCGTGTAGTTGTCGAGGAATAGTTACCATAATGTTTCTAGGGTGCAAGTCACCATGAGTGAGTAATATTCTGTGATCGTTACTAAGGTAAGACTTGATCATAGCAATGTCATGGGTCTGAGCCCGTTGAGGGTTGGAAGTTATGAATTCATTAAATTCCTGTTCATTGCTGATGGGCCCTTGGGCAACACGAATTTGGCGTCGTGCATCTTTGCATCGACGAGGGTTGCCACCACCAAGCACAGCCTGGGTTTCATCTGTGGCTGGGGCAGGTAAAATCGGAAGCTTCCAACAATAGCATCTAACTGGCCCTTAATTGAAGCTTTTGGTTGTCGTTGAGATGCTTCCACACAGAATCCAGAGGCTCCCCAGGCACTCGCGACATCAGCACGAAAGTGCGCTTGCTGTCTGCCTGTTGGAGTATTCCATAAATTTCCGGTATCGGAACATCGGGCGCATGTTGTTTGATATAATCAAGAGTAGGGATATGATAAATGTCAATATCATTCCCATCACGATCTCTGAGTTGAGACCCAACACTGCACGAATCTGGCTGTAAACGGCCAGATGTGATGATTGTCGGTGGTATTCCCTACTGCAACCACTGTTTCGCTATTCCACCCTCCGAAGAGATCACCACAGATGTGCCAACTTTACATATCCCACGATTGACAAATCCAGAGCAAATGAATCTTACTTGGCCGTCCACTGTTAACTACGTCTCCGAGAATTCAGGATCTGATCATTCTCACCCTGTAAAACCTTTTGTGTCTCGACCGACAGACTTATCAGACCCAGGCGGAACTGAGGACGTGTCCAACAGTACCATAATCCTCGTACTGCTCAAACACGGCCAAATTGATAGCCCAATCCATGTTGAGATTGAGAGTGTTTCAATCGAGGAGAGTTCACTTCCACAGTATGAGGCTTTGTCATACACATGGGCGGACGAGCTTGGCGATTGCTGTAGGAGCAGTGTGGTTTTCTGTGGTCGGTATTGGGACATCAAATATGTGACTAAAAATTGTGCGAAGGCACTTCAAGTTGCTAGACGGCAGCAGTCTGACAGATTGCTCTGGGTGGACTCTCTGTGCATCGACTACGATGATTGCCACGAAAGAACGAAACAGACCGGGCTAGTGAACAAGATTCTTACAAAGGCATCAAAAGTAATAGCCTATATTCCTGGTCATCAGCCCGAAACAATTCCGGCACTTGACTTTCTCAAGAAAATGAAGTATCGTGCTCTTGACGGTCGTACAACGGCAAGTCAGGAAGTCAAACGCAGTTTAAACATTTTGTTTCAAGAACCATACTTTTCCAGACTCTGGGTAATTCAGGAACTTCTACTAGCCAAGGAAATAGAGCTAGTCTCTAGGGAACACTCGGCTATCCTCGAAGCAGCGTGCTTCTCGAGTAAGTATTCCGTGTTTCATACAGCTCCTGGTACATAAGAGATCAATCTTGGTACGGATTCACAGGGCACGACCTACTACGCATTTTATTGAAGGGATCTCAATACAATTGCGCCGATCCGCAGGACAAAGTCTTTGCAGTCCTTGGACTGATATATCAAAATGATGTTCGTCCTGCTTACGACATTCCCACTGAGTGCGTATATACAGGAATTACGGCATATATTGTGAGCTGTTGCCGAAATATGGACGTTCTCGCGCTCGCCGGTACTCGATATAAATCGCTCAACGTCCCATCTTGGGTTCCAGATTGGTCTCAGCGGTTAAGTTTGTCATTCCCAAGTGACTTCCTGAATCCCGAGAGCTTTCCGAGAACAAACGATGATCCGATACGAGGCTCTCTCCTTATAATCTTTGCCGCCATGTTAAAGTTCGACAACAAGATTCAGATGAGTCGCAATACAGGATGCATGCATCTTCGTGCAATCAAGCTCTATGATATTACTGGATGGATTAGTCGATCTCATGACTGTACAAACGTCGTCATGCCAAAGGGAACAAGGAAACTTGATCATTACTATTCCTGGAATAACATATCAAATAGTGTCCGATCACCTCTATCTGTTGAGTGGGTGGGATCATCCGGTTATATTGAGACGTGAAGACAAGTCAGGCGTCTGTTCATTGATATCTGTCTGTGCCTTATCATTTGGGCCCCTTCATCACGAAGATGGTTCAGGCCATGGCACAGTAGTTCACATGTCTCCAAAGATGGTGTGATTAGAATTTTACCATTTTCGAAGGGAGAGGATGACATGATACTACGTTTACATTCCAACTTGATGGACCTATGCAGATTGTCCGCCGATTCAGAAGTTTATAGGAACGAAGTTGCCCCTCCGTTGTCTACAGTCAGGAATCACATAATGAACTTCTCACTCCTTGTCGCAACACCACTCCCTGATCTTGAAGCGAGACTTAGAGACAAGTGGACAATCCTGAGTCACCGGCTGAGGTGGTTGTTCTCCGATAAAGCCGCTGTTCGGACATTGATGAACGATATCGACGACGGTATGTTTGGACACCACCGCGGAGAAAGTAGGATAGAATTAAAGCCTTACGAAGATATGTTGTTTATCAAATTTTGCGGTGTGGAGTTTCCACTTGTCCAGAGTTGGGACCTCAGACAATTTTGTTGGTCGTTTTTACTGCTGCTGAAAGTGATTCAACACTTGTCGGCGATACTCCGTCTCCTGTACTTGAAGAATTGAGATCCCACATCGATGAAGTTAAATCCTGGTCCGAGGTAACTGGACAACTCTTTGGAGTCTTCGAATTCACGGGCATTGCTTTCCAACATGCATCTGTGCAGTTTCCTGGAATAAATTTACAGCAAAAGTGGTATCGAAACTATGAGAGATTTTGTGAAGTCAACGCTCAACCTCAAGCTCCAAGAGAACAAGGCCAGCAAAATCGAGATATTCTGTTTGATACGACATGTTTTTGGGACTGGTCAGAATTTGAGACTCATTTAAGAGTAAGAGAAATAGTACGGGGTCAGAAATTACCTGCTGGGCTAAACTCAGCAACCAACACCACGATGGCGGCACATATGGGACTAAACGCTCTGGGTCTAAGTCTATACCATGAAGAACCAGTTAATATTATCTAATTTAACCTATCAGCTGTTTGGACTGAGAGCATATATCTCTAATCGGCGCCTGCCCAGGTGGACATTAGGTCTGGAGATATATATAATATAAGTGAACATAGAAACATGGGACACGATTAAAGTGCATCAATCTATGTGCGACGGATGTACACTGCAAGATTTCCGAAGTATTTCCTATCGCCAGGAAATTCCACCTCATCATAGTGATTACTCAGGATTCTTCTTAAGTGTGGAAGATGGATCGGTCCTGGTCGGCGTCAGTACTCAATACAGGTGGCTCTTTAGAAAAAGTCCTACCCCGGAGTTTCAGAATTCTCGTGAAGAATCCTAGACCAAATCATGATAACTGGCTGGGCTATGTCCATCACGACCTGCCGAATTGGGACATTTGGCGAACATGCGATGACGAGAGTCGAATCATCGACTTTTATTAAACCATCAGGGTCATCTAGGACATGGATTCCATATGCACCCAGGATTAGCCTATCACAATTAGTATATACTGGATCTTGGACATAGCAAGGAATCTCCTCAGTGCCAAGTTTCTCGCAGAATAGGTCCTTCAATGTCACCATGAGGGCATGTTGAAATGCTGATCGGAATGAAAGATCGCATTCAACGTCGGTAAGCGCAATAGAACCAAACGAAAATCCAACGATTTTATTGACGACCGTACTTGTGGACATGATCGTACACTTCAGCTGTTGATATGCCTGGCTTGCTCTCCATTGTCGTAGGCGAACCTGGAAAAATTCTTCGGTATCCTCTGCTGATTTTATAGGACAAAGGCCTAGTGGTTCTTTGGTAGAAGCATTTCGCAACACTCGATAGTGCAGGATTTGTAGATTGCAACATGACAGATCCGTGGACCGTGAAGCAAGTTGTGAAATCATTCTCTGTTGAGACATATACTTGATAAGTGGTGGTCTATTCCCAAAATACAAAAAGCACGTACACAATGTATTCAGCCCCAGGTTCTGGCGAATCATGTATTTGCCCGGTTTCGACAGGAAACGCGACTGTAACACCGTCTAGTCCCTTAACGCTTATTTCCTGAATTTCACCCTTGTATGCTTGTTTCAGCTGTTCGCTGACATCCTGCAGTGCTTCCCTGGTGAAAAATGGGCCACCTTTATCGAGCAGAGACTGCACTATTGATCTTGCTTGTTCGTGTGAGATTCGAGGGCCGAGTCTATTATAGTTTCGATGATACATCCGAATTGGACGCGTCGTCAGCTCTTCCATCATTGAAGGATCTTTAAGATATTAGTTTCTCGCGTTCGCCAGTTAGTTGGAAGATATACCAGAACATGCCCATGACGTCCTAAAATAAATAATGCTCTGATTGGTAGAAACTTGTGGGTCCAAATAGGCGTCTCTGATTGGTGGTTAGAATTTGCGGACACATATTAGGCATAGCGCATTTTCACCTAGACTCGTTAACTAGATTCATCTACTAGTTAGAGATTCAACGTCAACTAGATTCACCTAGATTCGTCCGCTAGAGATTCAATTAGATTCGTTAACTAGATTTGTCCACCCTAGGTATTGAAGCATCTGAGGCCCTTAGAGAAGTTTTGACTGCATCACAAACAGCAGATATTTCCCTTCCCTTCTTCATGTATTTCATTCAAGCATCTCTGTTGTGGTGGTCCGAAACAGACCCTTTGTCTAGCATTGTGAACGAGAACAATCATAACGGTCTGCTAAGCGGGAAGTTGAAACTCACATTGCCTGTGATACAAAGCCTTTTGCAAGGGCTTTGTGTGGCAGAGAATACGGCTGAAAGATTTGGAAGAAGAAGGATTGCAAGCATATATAGCGAGGAGAGCCTCCAGGGCTCTTGACCTCATGTAGTTCAAGCAAGAAGAGGCACAGTGCAGCTCTTTTACATGTTGTCTCCTTCCACGTTTCTACCACCATACCTAGGTAGGTATAAAACAGCTGGCGAACATGACTTTCGAAGCCCATCCATCCTCAGCACTTTTCGATCCTTCCATCTGTCCACACTGTCTCCAAAACACCAAACTGCCGCGACATGGCAATGGCCAGACTCTTCCCATTTCGACACCAAATGCCCACATCGATTTCGCCGACTTCAGGAACAGGGCCAATGCAGCACTGAAATCGGAGGCCGAACAAGACGGCTACTATCAAGAAGTGAAGGCGTTACTGCTCACCTGGGAAGACAATGACATAGGTTTAAAACCCTCTGGAACAGACTCTTACATCCTTGATGAGACCCGGCAGTTGATGGAGGTTTTCAAGAATACCTATCACTATGATACTGAACACTACTTGATTCCTTCCAATGACCCAACGGAGGAACTCGCGCAGATACTTATTGACAACGTACTCGACCTGACTAGGAAGAATCGTGCCGGGAAGAAAGTGCTTTTATTGTGTATTACAACGGTCATGGTTTTACAGCAACGGCAAGCTCATTTGGTCAGCGTATGTATTCTAGTCTTCTTTTCAACATTTCTTTTATGGATTACATGAAGACTAAGTATAAACTAGCCGTGGCGCATATGATTCGCAATCTCCGGCCCTATCTTGGTACGGCCTCCAACGTCATCTGGAAAACGCTAGGTTTGATATTCTACTGGTTTTGGATTGTTGCAACGCTGCCGGTTCCATCTCAAGTGAAAGTACGGAGGGTACAATGGAAGTACTTGCAGCGTGCGGTCGCGAAAGCTTTGCTCCCGGCCCAGGCGGAGCCTCTGTTCCTGGTTCGCCTTTCACACACTGCTTGACCCGACATTTGCAAGAACAAGCCTCGAATCCGGATGGATTGCTTACGATGAAGCTGCATCATCTACTTCAACAGGATCGAATCCTTGATAACCAGTCTCCAATCCACTTGCCATTCAAGCAAAACCGAGGTCCGATCGTATTGCGACCTCTCCTTACGGGTGCTGAAACGGCTCAAATCTCGAAGCGAGAACAACACGCAGGAACCGACCCTGTAACCAAGGTGCTTGTTGCGGTGTCTTTTCACGGAGATGTCTTACCAGATGTCCAGGAATTTGTCGAGTTGTTCAATGCGCAGCGTCTCAAGGAACTATCCAACATAGAGGTTGTTGACGCAGATGTTGGGGTAGAAGGAGCTTTCGCCAGTGATTCAACACTCATACTGTTTTCGATTCCTTTCCCTTTGTGGGCGCGGCTACAAGGAATACCTGGTCTTTCCTTCGTAGGATACGTCAAGTCACGAAACCTCTGGAAGGAAGCAGACGGAACATCTCCAAGATGTATGTAATTAATGTATTTAGGAGAAAGTGTATCATACAATCAATCATTGGCAGACTCTGAACCTTTATAAAACATTGATTGCACCACTTCTGAGACCTAATAAGTTCGCCAGGAGTGAAGCATTCCACGAACCATTTTTGAATAACACGAAGAACCTCCATAAATATAAATAAAGCCATATACCTAGGTACATGATGAATCAAGGTGAATCTAGCTTTAGCAAGTATATGAGAATGAAGAATCTTTTTCACTTCACTGGACATTCAATTTTTCGACGCTATGACGAAATTGACCAAATTGGGAAGAATTAGGGCTATTAAACAGCACAAGAGGGAATTGGCTCCGTAAAGCGTGCGCGAAGGTAAGAAATCTCCGTTGGGATAATTGTACCCTGGACCTATGTTAGGAATACTACTGTTCTTGCCGAATCATACTTCTCGTCACTCTCTTACACCTATTCCTTACAAGAACAAAGCAATTAGGTCCTGAATAAATGTTCTCGCTTCACATCGTTTGCTATGTTTCTCATCTTTCTCAACGACGTCAAACAATCTTCTAGGAGAAGCACCTGAATTTGGAGATATATCTCCTATCACCAGACCTATGACTTGGTCCTGTTGGGCATCCATCGCGACATCTGGCTATCAAAACGCCCCATTCTCCCACCGAATGGGCTGCTGGGGATTCCGGCTGCGGCTGACTAGCGACAGTGCTGCGAGATTCATTCTGGGGAACTTTCCGTGTTAATTTATCCATCGCCCACTGCAGCTGTGCTTCGGAGGCACAGCTGATTGCAGACTTCTGATCTTTGGCTTCGATGGACGGATCGGCTCCTGCTGATAGCAGAGTATCAAGAACTCGTTCTCTCGACGCTTGATCATCGACTTCTGGTGGCATCTGCGGCTGGCTCCGAGCTTGCTGTCCTACCGCAGTAATGAACACAAACAATGGCGTCCTGCCGTCCTGATCTTGCGCGTTGACGTCGGCCTGGAATTCTATAAGTAGCTTTGTAACGGCCTCCGCGCCTGTCCTCGCTGCTGCGATGTGGAGTGGAGTCCGTCCAGCGCTGTCTCGACAATTTGGATCCGCCCCTCCTTGTCTGAGGAGAATCTCAACAGTTCGCTCGGCGTCCTTGACTTTTGCCGCGATATGCAGCGCGCTCTGCGAGGTATTGCTCTCGTAACGTCTTTTCCAGAAAGATTGAGATGCCTTAAGATTGGCCATTGCCCGAGCTGCAGTCACAGCTCCGATAGTGGTTTTCTTGTTGGCATCTGCACCTCCCTTGAGTAGCGCCTCCACAATCTCCTCCAGCCCTGGTATGGCGACGGCTTTGTGGAGAGGTGTGACGCCAGAGCCGTTGGTGGCATTTGGGTCGGCATGGGAATCTAGCAACGCCTGCACTGTTGCAACGGAGCGGCCATCAACGGCATAGTGAAGCGGTGTATTTGAACCTTGTCTTGTTTGAGCCGTGGCTTTTGCACGCCCGGCGAGCAGTGTTTTGACCATTCGGGGACCAGCATCAGATCGTTTAGAAGCAGCAAAATGCAGAGCCGTACGACCCGGATGTGGGTATCCCATGGTTTCGGCATGCACGTAGGCATTATTTTTCAGGAGCCACTCTACCATTTCCACGGCCTCTGAGTCTGCAGCAATATGTATGGCACTCCAACCGGACATATCCGGCGTGCGCACATCGACGGGTAGCGATCCAAAAGATTTCCATGACGTTGCCTGGTCGGCGAGCCAAGGAAGATTGAGTCTCGCTGCCACAAAAGCAAACTGGTACTGCTGGAGAACCCGGAATCTGACAAATCGGTAAAGGGATGGTCAGGATGTGAACGAGTAACAAGGATGTGTACTGCACAACTTACATTTTCCAGTTGTCCATCGCTTCAACAGGTCGTACGATCGGACCCAGGTCAGCAACGCTGCCGAATCGGCCTTGAAGAAGTCCTTCATGCCAGGGATATCTGTTTCTTCTTGAATTTGGCTCTCGCGAAGATGATGTCCCAAAACTCGACTGCATACTGCAAGAAAGGAAATCCTTCAACGTATTGTTGTCTCACCGTCGTAAGCTGCATCTCATATATCTTTCCGTCGTTATCGACAGGGGTTCCGGCACTTGACGTTTACGGACGTCCTCGAGCTGGAGATACGTTAAGCAGGCAGTCGCCATCTGCCGATGTGCGTCCAGCGTGGACATTCCGTACCCTGGGTATTGGTTTTCCCTCGCTACTAAAGACCTCGCGTAAGAAGTCCTTTACCGACTGGTGACTCAGGTGAACTGTGCCATCGTGTACAAGGAGTAGCGCACTCCAATTGGTTTCAACGCTGCGCCGTAGTGCACCAATTTCTTCCTCTGCGCTCGAACTACCGGTATACCCCTTCTCGGTTTGCAGGGCCATTACGGCATTCAGTTCTTGCAGTGTCAGTGGTCGGCATGCAAAGTACACCCAGATTAGTAAAGTTCGTAATCTGCTGGCAGAATCTCGCTGCTGTCGTTCCAGCATAGCTTGATAATACGTCGCTATATCTGAAGGAATATTGTGGAGTCTTTCCTTGATCTTCATCTCAGTCCAGACACCATCCCAGGTACTCAAGTCCTCCAATACTAGCGAGAGCCACATGAACATGCCGCGGGAGCTTTCTTCCAGCAATCTTGTGGTAGACTTGAGAACGGCATCAGAGAAGTCGTGATACTCCTGAATCATTTTCATCTTCTTTTCCGCAACTTCCGCGATATCACGCTTATTGTTCGTGGGCATGTCGATGCTGCATTTGGGAAGCATTTTGTCGCGGACGACCTTACTGCCTCGGTCAGAAACGATGCAGCGCAGACTGAATTTTTGCCTCCTTGCGAAATGTCCTGGAGGTTGACTCTTGTTGAGAGGTCGTTAATTAGACGAACAACTGCCGGTAGATGAGGACCGCACTGATCTAAACCATCCATGATGAAGTAGAGAACCTCAACTTCTGGATCAAGAATGACCTCTTCCAAAATCTTGTGTAAGACATCAAGAGAGTGGAATTCGTCCAGGTCACATTCGGGATCGTCAAGATCGTCAACGCTCTGCAAATGTTTTAATGCGTACTTGGCCAGATTGCGATTCTGTTGGAAGATTTTGTATATGAGAGTCCTCATAATCCAGACCGGCTTCTGTCTTTTTCGTTCTTATCGTCACAGAAACATGCAGCCACAATGGTTTTCCCCGGCACTCCCAATTCGGCTGATAGTGGCTTCTCGATCGATGAATCCTCGGACGGCGTGCTTACGCGCATTCGTCGCTCCAGATCCCTGGCAAGGTACTTCAGCAAAACACTTTTCCCGCTTCCAGGAATCCCTGGATGTAAAGCGGTGAGCGTATTGAGGTATCTGCTGCAATCCAGCCACGAAAAGCCTCGTGCTCGAAGATCCATTCGCACGTTCCGGGCTCAGCTCGGGCGATGTCGCATCTATCTCTACCGTCACCGGCAATGAGGGTGTTGAGGAGCTTATCTTCAACACTCTTCCTCTCGCCTGACGATTTACCATCGAGTCTGTCAGCCTTCGACGTTCATCTCCAAGATTTGTCTCTTTGTATATACCCATGTATACGGTAGCGCCCGCAGCAATGTTTACGCCTGAGATAGAATCGCTGTGGAACGAAGCCTCCATTGTGCCATAATTCTGGCCCATTTGGAGTCCTCTATTCTCGGACTGCGAAAAGTCTGCATGCGCTGCCGGCGCTGGCGCTGCTTTCTGTTCGAGTCAGTGAGCCATACATATCATTTTTGTGTATATCTCTAGCAGTCATTTGAATGGCTTCTTACTGACCTGCGCCTTGGAACCTGGCAATTTCAACATGACGAGTCCTACCAAATGTCGTATATACTCAATTGCAAAGTAGATGGGATAAAGTTACTGAAGGATTTGTTTTGGGAAATAGTAGCAATGTGCCGTGGGACATGTGGCGTACTGTTATAACTAGCTCACTGGTATAGTGACCTAAACACCCAAGCAACATAGAATGGCCAGGCGTGTTACACCGCGCTCTCAGCTAAGCCTCGAAAGTCATGAGCCAATAATACCTTCTCCAACATTTCGAGAGTGATAGTCAAATCAAGCGTGTCCTTGCGTCTAGATTCTCCTCGACGACCTGGATAGCACCTCGCGTTTAGCACTGTTCCCGTGATAGGCTTCCTGCAGCTGGTGACTTTTCCATTCGACTCCTGTCGCTGGCTGGATGCATTCAACTGACCGGGATCAAGAGGATGTTCTTCGGAATTAATACATTAGCGTACGCACGGTGAAAGGTAGTTGCAACCGAACTCTGGTTAGCACTAGTTATGCAAATGGTGGCGGAAGGATGGAAGGATGTATGGCTGGCTGTAAAGGGAGGTTTTGCAAGATACAGAGTGTCAGAGTCAGAAACAAAGTGCTGTGACCCCGCATCCGACGTGTTCAAGAGCACTTGCCATTTAACTAGTCAAAATTGAAGACAGCTGCACGTTTGTACAGCTAGTATATTTGATTTTGATCCGAGAATTGACGCTGTGGCACAGGGCTTATACGCCTCAGGTCAATCGATTGTGCCCACCCTCGGAAAAAATTGGCTTGTAGGGTTTAGTCCTTGACCTACTATATATCAGTCTAATAATTTTTCCAGTATCTTAGCAGTTCATTGCCTTCTTCCAAGTGTTTGTATTTATTCAGTAATCTCGGCCATCCCGTGAAAGCACCACAATCATTGGAAACGTCCAGAAGGCTGCAGTCTGCCAAAATGTCTGTCAATATCATTAAGGATCCCTCAGACGCCAGAGTAGAGTATGATATCTCTTCTCCGCTCCTTTTTCTGCAGAGTAATAGTTAAACGAATTGATCATTACAGTATTGTCCTCGTACCGGGCTTGAAAGTCGACCAACAAGCAGATTGGACATCTACCGTGAATTCTATCTTTTGGCCTGAGAAGCTTCTTGCACCACAGATTCCCAATGCACGTATCTTGGTCTTTGAATATGACGAGCCTGCTTCCATCGACGCATTTTGGAATAAGCGCGACCTGATCTCTAGTAACTCGGACGACCTGGTAAATGCACTTATGGATGAGCGCCGCGCGGAGAAGGTTCGTTTTTGGCAATATGTCAATATTTAGCGTTGGTTGAATATTTAGCTAACCATGGTATTGCTGAATACAGGCAGACCGGCCAGTGATTTTCATTGCACACTGTCTGGGGGTTTAGTCGTTGAAAATGCATGTTTTCCCATCTGAGAATACATCCTCAAACATCACGAGCTGACTCGGACCGACATCCTTCGCGTTCATAGGCTCTTATCAGGGCAGGAAAGAACGAGAAAAGAGAAATCTCGTCAACAACACCGCTGGTCTTTTGCTTCTTGGAACACCCCACTACCAGCCTGGAACATTGTCTGAGGCAAAGAAATATTTCCAGCTCACGCAGAAAGATGTCCCTAACGACGCCGACCTGCAAGTGCTATCGAAATATGTTCTGGCAATCCCTCAGGCGTTTGCCGAATTCCAACGAGCGAATCCCATCCAAGTGGAGAGTTTCTATGAAGGATCTCCTGTGCGCATCAATGATCAGGAGGTCGAGATTGTTGTAGAATCCGTGGCCAAGTTTCCTGGAGATTCTCCGGATCCTACCATGCTCAAGGGAGATCACCACCAAATCGGCCGGCTTCAGAGTGAAAAGACAAGGATTTCAAAAATATCTCTCGAGTGCTTTTGGACTGGGTGGGAGACCTGCCTGAGCCAGAGGAGAAAGGGACCACGAACAATATCTCCAACGCATCATTTGCTGGTTCCACGAATTACGGTTACCAGCTTGGACAGAATACGGGTAACCAGACTGGATTTACGTTCGGTGGGAGATAATAAGAATTTTTCCTTATTCAGTTTTATGTTGCTTGTGTCATGTCATGTGTCTCCTTGTCTGTAGTAGGTCTTTCCTTTCGTTGCTTAATGCTCTTTCGGTTCCCTATGCAGGCGATTGCATGGTGGACCACCTTGTGATGTAGGGTTATTTCAGGTCAAAAGATTGCAATTGGGGCTTGGCCACGTCATCGACAGCCACAAACAGCCAAGACGGTACAAGTTGTGCTGTTTTCGACTGCAAAAGTGCCAGATAGATATATGTAGCACAGTCTTAATTGGGCTACTTGTAGGCCGCTGTGAGCTCCATTGCGCTCGTGCATATTTTCATGCTTGCACATCAATAATTTTCCCACCAATTACGTGATACACTTGCATTGCTTGAGTTGAAAACTAGGGCGATGGGGGCGCTTCCAGCTACGCCACGCTTTGGTGACCCCGAGCACATTCCGAAGTAGCAGGGTCGTACACATCGTAAAGCCAAATAACGACCAGGGAGTGTATTAAAATGTGCCTAACTTAAAATAGAGAGCAATCCGAAATAATGTTATGAGTATTTCTTTCTCTCTATTCACGTTTCTGTTTACGGCATCAAACTCCCGTCCCGATTTGAGGGCAGTCATCTGGCTCATTCTACTTCTTCACGACCTTTGTATCAATACATCTATATTAGTTGCCTGTCTCAACTGGCAGCTATGGCTACTACGTCAGATGTCTCTGAACTCACCCAGTTATGGCAGACAGCAGTGCAAGACTACGAGAGATCGACGGAAAGAGTCTTCGCCTACGGCAATTTAGGAGTATGGAAGAAGTCATGGGTGAAACCGAAGGCCTCGCAAACAGATTTAAAAGCTTTCGTGACGATCAAGGGAAGGTCGCCAAAGTGCGGACAGCTTTCAAAAATAATATGTGGTTGATCCAGGGCATTGTCAACACCATACAAACTGTGGAAATGCAGTATCGGTGAATTTTGGTTACAACCCCGAAGATAAATTCAGATTAATGATTTTTCTTATGTAGGCCTTTCCGCCGGCCATGCCCGCAAGTTTGATATTCTCAGCCTTCGGACAGGTCATGCAGGTAAGCGTGACTGAAGAAGAAATTCGAGGCCGTTTCTGATGACACATTTAGTCTTTCGCTGATGTCTCCGCTGACTACGACAAAATCATGGGTTTTTCGAATTTACACATCGTTTTCTCGACAGAATGACCATCATTGATCAGAAAATACCAGATCTGCCTCAGTTCCACCGCTGCGTGTCGCGCGTGTTTTCGAGCATTTTGAAGATCTGCGCCATTGCACAAAAGTACAGTGCAGAGAAAAGACTGAGTAAGTAAATAATTCATGTTCATAGATTATCATCATCCTTCATCGTGCACCATCACTGAGCTATGGCTAATGTCCTTGATCAGAGAAGTGGTTTGAAAGTTTGATGGCCGGCACTGATGGGGAACTGGCCGGAGCAAGCAAGGATCTTGAGGAGGCTGTTAACGAGCTAAGTCAAGCTGTCGGTCTGAGCACTCTGAGGACTGTCCAAATCCTTGACGAGGTCGTTCAGAGAATGAACGGCAGCCTTGAGTTTCTTGTCTCGAGCACGAGTCTCATAGATGAGAGGACAAAAGCCATTGAATCCAACACAGACACGATCGTTCAACAGAATCAGGGTCTTGCATCCAAGCAGGATGATATGGCAGATATGCAACGAGAAACGTTGCAAAATTGGCGGAACAATCTCGAATGCTCAACGGCGTCGTCACATATTTTGGATCGATCCAACTGGGCCAGGAATTCGGCAAGAACTTCCAGAACAGCCTGTTGAAGCTGGGTGTGGTCCGCCTTCGGCTGACTCGATGGAGTCAGTCAGTGGGATTGGCAAATCTGAGCGACGCAAAAGCACTCGAAAATGTCAAGATATCTCCTGAAGATATTCCAATGGTCAAAGAGCTCCTAACCAGAATTATGGAAAGCTTCGAAGACGCGGAGAGGACTTCTAATCGCATTAAGAAGCGCAATCCCTCCGTTGGCGTGTTGGATCCTGCGAAGGAATTAGATGAGGCGGCTGCATCACTTCATCAGAATATGGACGCACTTGTCAAGACACGGCAAGGAGAGGTTGAACTTGAAGAGCAGCCCGGACTGACTCTATATGAAGAAAAGAACTTCGCGCGACTGATTGAGGATATCAGTGACTCGGTCAATGACCTGGTCAATCTCTTCCCGGCAATCAAAGAAGCCCAGCAAAGACTGTGCGAGGAAGAGGTCTCAGAACTAAACAAATCCGAAAGTTCCTTGCCACTCCTGAAAGAGGCGGCGGACGGTCAGGATGACATACTTCGTCAGACGGTCACGAAGGTCATCCAATCAACCACAACATTCAATAACAGCGTCTTTTCCAAGGAACCAATTCCGGCTTTCAAATAGGGAACAATAGAGGAAATATTAGCAACATTCGTTTTCGCTAGGTGTATGCAAAATGGTCTTCTGGAAATAGCAGCTGCCTGTCTGGATTCCATGCGACTGTATCTCATTTGATGATGATGATGAAGAAAAAGACTACCCCTCTATATCTTATTCTAGCTGCATGATTGGATGAACTCAACGATATGTAAAAACATGAAAGATATGAAATGTACGAAGGACGAGAAACTAACTAAGCGTCGGCCTATGCTATTATGAAATTGACCAAATTGAGAATAATTAGGGCTACTCAACAGTATAGAGTGCACGTGACTATTTTGGCCTAAGGCAGTAACAGGCAACCATATATATCACGTGATGTGCAGCCTAAGGTGTCCATCCGGAACATCGAAGCTCATCTTTTCTACCAGCCTTTGAAATATCTACAACTACTCTTAAAATCGTCCTTTTCCCAATATATCATTTTTGTTTTGGGAGGAACATAATAATTTCGCTCATTTGCCTTTTCCCGTTCTATTTGTCGCCATACACCCATTTTCCTGCTCGCAGGGCGAGCCCGTTTTCCGCTGCACTTAAACGATCATCATATTAGCTTCGTCATGATGAGGACCGCAAGGCTTTCCAATTCTGTTTCGGCGAGCCGGCTTTATCGAGCATGTAAGTGATATTTTATATTATTATACGTGTTTACCTGTGCTTGGTGGAATTCCTTTTCAAATGCTAAATATCATCCAGCGCCGGCGAACTTTCCCACTATTTTTGCGGCCCGGTCGATTGCTCAACTGCAACGCAACAGTCGCGCTTTTCCCTCCCATTTAAATGCATTGGCAGTGCTTGTTCCTTACCAGCGAACATATGCGACCGAGACTTCCACATCCTCCAGCTCCGGGACTCCTCTACCACCTCCAGGCTTCGACGCCAACAAAGCTAAACAGCCTCTCTCCTCGCAGCCGACGGATCAAGTGGCGGGCAAAACTGCGTCTTCCCAAGGGTCTTCATCATCAGCGACTTCCGATTCTCAGCGGACAGTTGCTTCGCTGGAGAAGAATGTCGAGGGCGGCCTCAAAATTGCGGTGGAGCCGGAGAAGCGAGCCGTGGAGAAAAGGAAGAGGCCAAAAAGATGACTATCGGACAGAAGATCAAGCACGAGATACAACATTACTGGGACGGGACGAAATTGCTTGCGACGGAAGCACGTATTAGTGTAAAGTTGGCGATGAAAATGGCGGCCGGCTATGAGTTAAGTCGTCGTGAGAACAGACAGGTATGCTATGCTCATTAATTTACCTTGTTTCTGGAGGTATTGTTAACCGTTATGTACTTTTGATGTAGTTACAACGCACCGTTAAGGATTTAGCACGCTTGGTGCCCTTTTCTGTCTTTGTCATTGTCCCTTTTGCCGAACTGTTACTTCCTGTTGCTCTGCGACTTTTCCCCAACATGCTCCCCAGTACCTACGAAGGACAGAAGTCGCGTGACAAAAGGCCGAAACTCTGCGGGGAACTCGAAAGGAGGTTTCGGCGTTCCTGAAGGACACTTTGAAGGAGACTGGACTTCCGCTGAGTGCCGAGTATGCCAGGAAAGAAGAATTCACCGAATTCTTCCGGAAAATCCGCTCAACGGGCGAAAGGCCCTCAGACGAAGATGTTATCAAGGTCATCAAGATTTTCAAAGATGACTTGACATTGGATAACTTGTCTCGACCACAATTGGTTGGGATGTGCAAATATATGAATCTTAACACATTTGGCACGGACGCTATGCTGCGATACAATATTCGTCACCGAATGCGCCAGATCAAGCGAGATGATCGAGCAATCTCTTATGAGGGCGTGGACTCTCTTTCGGTTCCTGAACTACAGATGGCTTGCGCATCGCGAGGCATACGCACACATGGAATGTCGCCAGCACGCCTCCGAGACGATCTTTCGATGTGGCTAGATCTGCGTCTCAAACAAGGAGTCCCTTCCACATTGCTAGTTTTAAGCAACGCTTATCAATATGCTCAGCAGTCTTCTGATCCAGAGATGTCTTCTCAGATTGACGCTCTCCGCTCTGTTCTGTCCAGTATTCCTGAGGAACTATTCCACGAAATCGAGTTGGAGGTCCACAATGCCGAAGGCGCAGCCACCAACCGGCAACGTCTTGAGGTTATTAAGGAACAACAAGAGTTGATTGAGGAAGAAAACGAGCAGAATACAGAGCACGAAAGCAAGGGAGTTTCGGCGCCAAAGGACACCGAAGACATCGATGATAAAGAGGATCAGCATAAGCTCGAGGCAGCTGACCAGCAGGCCACTGAAGCTAACGAGGCTGAAGCTGACCAAGTCAGCGCCGAAAAACAATCTAAAGAAGAAGACGCCGAAAAGAAGAACCAATAAGGGGAAAACACCGCGTCTTTATCTGTTTTGTGGAAACATGTAAAGACATATACTCGCACGCACTAACTCATGCATGAACTTATATCCTCTCCAGCTCTTTTTAAACACCGATATGAAAATCTTTTAATATAGACCGTTCGTCGCGAAACGCCTGTACATTCACTTTTCTCTCTACTTTTCTGCCTTTGATATAAATGGGTTGGATTTTTCTTCTTCTTTTTTTTGGTTGGTTGAAAACTTCAAGAACCGAGGCATAGAACGAGCTCTAATGATTACTGTTGGTACCTGGTGGATGCATTTCTATATCTGCTGGGTTTGCTCACGACTCCTAGGACTACTCCATAGTCAGGGATGGACCAATGGCGGTCTCTCCGCCTTTTTCCCTTTTGCTTTTTCTTTTGCTGTTGTTGCCAATGTATGATATTTGTGTCTTGCAGTGGAATATAAAATATGTAAGAAGAAATCTTAGATTGTGTTGCACTTTATCCGACGTGGTTGAAGTTATACGTAAGTTCTGCGGCTTGCCTCGGCCCAAGCGGCAACCTTCGCGGTGGATCGCTCAACCACCTGTGGAACTCTTCTTCCAAGATGATCAAACAGTAAATAATACTACCATTCTGTTCCTTCAGCGCGAGCTGGCCATCTTCTCCACATTCTCATACTATCACACCATTTCTCTCACGCGATCTAAAACTAGACAAATGAGCACGCCTTGCCTGGGCTCTCGAGCTACTAGTCTGCTCAGAACCAACATTCGCTGTCCAACTCCAAGAAGACCACATCCTCTGTCATCACGGGCATTATTATCATCAACAGCACGGAGCACGACCATGGGACGCTTATCTCCAGCTTCCGAGGTATGCACGTTTTCGTTTTGAGTATCTCTGAGGAAGGAACAGACGAGTTGTTTCATGTCAAAATACCCACGTGTTGTGTTACGTCTTGAAACCCGTCTGATAATAACTGTCTATGTACGTATATGCGTACTATAGAAAGCAATCGCTCGACTGCGCGCGTACAAGCCTCCACCTACCAATTATCATTCAGTACCACCCAGCCGGAGAGCTGCCGTATTGCTTCTGCTCTATGCTGATTCGGACGGGGAGTTGAAGACGGTCCTGACTATTCGAGCGAAGACTCTTAGTTCATGTAAGTACTCCGAGTAGCGTACTATTAGTTAGCTCCTACCGGCTTCTTTGAACAAAGGAAGAGTTCGTCGTATATGTTCCGAGGCTGATATTTTTAGTCGCTGGCCATGCGGCGTTCCGGGAGGTATGCAAATTATGCAGTCCATTTTTTTTTCTTTTCTTACTGAAGTCTTAAATAGGAAAAGCGGACTCGGAGCAGGAGACTCCGTTCGAGACAGCCCGGCGAGAAGCCTCAGAAGAGATTGGCCTCCCTAATATAGGCGAGCCGATATTTCCGCCGTTTTGGGTAGAGCATCTATGCGAGCTGCCAGCCAATCTGGCTCGGAATGAGCTTGTTGTCCGGCCCTGTGTAGCCTTGTTACATTCATATAATGAGAAGACAGGCCAGAGTGCTGATCCGGAGGTAGCCTTGATTCCACGATTAGATGCAAAGGAAGTAGCAGCTGTCTTTGCGGCGCGATTTTATAATTTCTTAAAACTAGCGTCGAATGCCATCTTGACGATGGTGAGCGACAAAAATCAGGTGATTGGTATCGGGGATCGTGGACGACATGGCATGAGTCCGACTGGCGAAGTACGACTGCCTAATTGCTTACCCTCCCTTTCCCTTTGTTCATCCGCTTCGGTCCTTTTGGTTTCCTTCCGATGCATGTTTCCCATGCAAAGCTAATGTGCTAATGCGGGGATCTGCAGTGCATCATTTCTATGTTCCCACTTCAGAGAGGAGTGTTATAAAACCAAAATCAAGACGCAGTCAGAGCCAAAAGGCTGCCATCAGCGAATTGGAAGAACGCGAAAGGTCTGGCGAGCTGACTCGCTATAAAGTTTTGGTATGACAGCGCGTATTCTGGTGGACGCGGCTCGACTTGCATACAACGAGGAGCCGGAGTTCGAACACAACAGCCACTTTGGCGACGAAGAGATAATTGCTAAGCTGCAAAGGATCGGTAGACTTGGTGCGCTTAAGCGCCCTGACGATGAACTGACTCGTGAAACCATGCAGAAGGCTGCGAAGCTCAGCTGAGAGAAGCTTCGGAGTATCTCTTTCTCCCCTTTTTCCCTTGATGGGGCCAAAGAGAGAAGAAGGGGACAAGAATCAAAATCTGGCATGGATGATTAGCATTCCGGAGAGAATACTTGCAGAAAATCCCTGTAGTATGTACGCAGTTATCTTTTTTCTTTACCCCTTGCATGCAGATACAGCCGTTCTTTGTCCCGCATTGGCTGCATCTGGCCGCCACAGCAACCTCTGCATGACACTATCAATGCACAGCAGCAACAGCTCGCCAGTTCTTGCTGTTCTTGCAATTTTTCCAAGTTCCTGGTGCATATCATCCTGGGCTGGATGTATGGTTAATATTTCCCTAAGATTCTTGTCATGACTTTGCTGCCGATCCATGTCTTTGTTGCCCGCATTAGCCAAGACGATGGTCCAGAGTACAAAGTACGGAGTACTAGTACTTCATGCAATCTGATATAAAGACCAGACCAGGTCAAATTCTAATTCTCCGTGACTGCTAGTCATTCTTCATTTGCTTGACTCATATGCATACAGTCATACGCTGTCCAATTGCTTTGCTTTGCTCCTCACCAAGTGGCAGTTACCTAGGTACATACAACCTTGGAAATTATGGCAATCACCGTGGCCATGGGTTCACCACCAGGCACATATTTCAAGAAAAACTATCCGCCCCTGTAGCAATCTCTACGTCGCTGGAGGGTCTAGAGATAGGTGTTCCGCCGCCGAAGCGCTCTTCCCCTGGCTGGAAAAGCCATTACCAAAACTTCCAGACCGAACATCTAGTATTTACAGCGAAGAAGGCAGCGGCGGAATAGTGCTAGTTGATTATCACAACCATAGTCGTCATAATAATCATCAATATCATCGTGACGATCATGCGAATGGACGAAAACGGGCAAATACCGAATCCCCAGAGCCCTCAGGGCGATTCTACCAGCGACGAAACGTCGAACATCGAAACTCAGTGAAACGTACTCCGGAACGCGGTTCACCCAGCTTCAAAAGTTTCTTGATCGAAGAGCAATCTGGCGTCAGCACGCCTGTTTCAAGACAAACCACTACTTTCGTGAAAAGAAATGGGACTTCTTTCCCGAACTTGCACCGCCGCAATCGCAGTCGGCCTCACCTGTATCATCAACTGCTTCTAATAGTGCCCACAAATCACCAAGGAGAACCCAAACCGGAACAAAACTACCCCGAAGACTCAGCATGCAACAGTTCTGTCATCAAAGCGAGGCCTTTGGCATAAATCTTAAGCCAGTCGCTACTCAGATACAGCAGACCCTGGTGAACAAGACATCGCAGTTGCGATTGCGGAAAAAGACGAACCAAGAAGAGGAAGGAACAGAAGCTAGTAAATCAATGACCTGGCGATGCCGGAACAACTCTTCTACTACGAATGACTCGGACACAACCACTCTCGTCGGTATTGTCGATGGCTCTGATATTAAACGCGGTATAGCCGCGGTGCGACAACGAATGCGAGATATGTCGTCTTGGATACGCCCTGAGTCTAATGGAGATGATGGCAACAGTCATAAAGGGCCAATAATATCGCTATGCAAAAGCCCCTCAGCTTCTGTTCTCAACGTGGTCTCTCACCAAGAGACCAGAATGCAAGGGTCAAAATTGGCGAAAAGCTTTAGCCAGCCTGTTGACGTGCGGTGGAGCGATGCAGCATCTGAAACAGCATTTGATCGTGAAGATAGCGATAACCACGACCGTCACTGCGACGATGAACCTGAACCAGATACTCAACCTCTTTACAGAGTGGCAGGACGGCCGATACTTGCCATACAAACGAATTTTGACGCTTCTGTGGTCTCGCTACCTGAATACTCCAAAGCCATTCAAGCAAAGAGCAGCTACGCTGTCATCGCCTTCGAGGGAGCGAAGAAGAAACTTGCTGCGATACAAGCAGCACGACGACGGGCCGAACTCAAGAAGAACATCCGTGTCATCGGTCCAATCGGTAAATATCCCGACGGTTCAGTCAACCAGTGGGTTTGATGTTTCCTTTTGGTTTTATGTGCGAAACCTCCAGGATTTCGGCTTCTCATTTTCCAATTCATTTGTCTATTCCCGGCAATGTACTTCTTAGTATGTACCTAGGTAATTTTAATCAAGAATCAAAAATCCAGTGCTCTCGCATCTATGTGAGTAATACGTAGCATTGCATTCGTGTCAGCGTTTGAAGTACGCTTCCAGCAGTCGATTATTGTGCCTCAGGCAGTGGATTGCTGGCCTCAGGCTGCCAGATACTCCGCAATGCCAAGCCTGCGTCATCGCGTATGGGGAAGGTTTAGTAGCGCAACCTGGCTGACCAATCACCTCGGTCCCCGCCTTCCATCACTTGTTCCTTGAAACATAACACAACACGGCCTCAGTGCATCACTGCATAGTACCACTATCGCTATCGTGTTTCTGTTCTTGAATTGAATCGAATCAAATCTCCATTTGCCTGCCTTCTATTTTACTGCAGGCCAATTCCTTTCCTTTGCTTCCGCCTTGTTGTCCTGTTGGCCATTCTTCGCCATGGGTGGAGAGGCGCACCTTGGACCTCCTCAAAGCTCTTATCCGAAGCTGGTCGAGCGCCCCGTGGGCCAGCATATCAAGAGCATCTACCTCGACAGGCTACGCCAGTTTACCGACGAGGGCTTGTATAAGAACGACGGGCTTGCAGGGTATGTTCTCCATCCCACCTATATCTGATAGTAGCTATATTGATGATGGAATCCCTCGTCTTGCAGCAAATACCACGATGCCGTAGTATCCGACGAGAGCCATGTCAAGCTATATGTCTACTCTCCACCCGGTTTATCGCGACCAACCTTTGAAGAGGCAACATCGCACGAGTTCAACCCGACTAGCGTCGGCAATGCCTTTGGTCCCAGTTGGGCCACGCATTGGTTCAGAATCCACCTGACAATTCCCGGGACTTACTGAAGAAAGAGCGACTGGAATTTCATTGGGATGCTGGCAACGAAGGCTTGGTCTGGACCGAGAATGGCCATCCGTTACAGGGCTTAACCGGCGACGGAGAACGCATCGAATGGATCATCCCGGATAGCTTTCGCGATGGCAAAGAGCATGTCTTCTACATAGAAATGGCTTGTAACGGAATGTTTGGAAACGGGAATGGCAGTTCCAATGCGCCTCCTGATATGAACAGATATTTCACTCTGTCCAAGGCTCAGATTGTCGCTGTCAATTTGGAGGCCAGGGCATTGTACTATGATTTTGGATCATTGGCGGTAAGTCTTGCCTCAGTTGACCAGCCTTATTCTTATTCGTCCTTTTTTTTAATTTGCTAATGAACTACGACTAGATGCCGCAAGGGAATTTCCACAAGATTCTTGGGAGCAGCATGAAGCGCTCATGGTCGGAAATGCTATTATGGATGCCTTCATCGCGGGCGGTGGGAGCCAGGAGTCCATAAAGGAGGCCCGCAAGGTTGCTCAGCGATACCTGGGCGACAAAGTTGATTCGCACAAGGTATACGAAACAGGAACGGAGGCCATTGTCTATGCAATCGGCCACTGTCACATTGACACCTGCTGGTTGTGGCCATTTGCGGAGACTAAGCGCAAGGTCGCTCGTTCTTGGTCAAACCAGTGCGACCTGCTGGATCGTTATCCGGAGCACCGTTTCACATGTTCTCAAGCCCAACAATATAAATGGCTCAAAACATATTACCCATCTGTCTTTGATCGTGTGAAAAGCTATGTCAAGCAAGGGCGCTTTCAACCCATCGGTGGTAGCTGGGTTGAACACGATACCAATCTTCCCAGCGGCGAGTCTCTCGTGAGACAGTTCTTGTATGGACAACGCTTATTCGAGAGCAACTTTGGTGAAAGAAGCCGCACATTCTGGCTGCCTGATACATTTGGATACTCTGCTCAGCTACCACAGCTGTGCCAACTAGCGGGTATGAAACGATTCTTTACTCAGAAACTAAGCTGGAATAACATCAACAATTTCCCTCACACAACCTTCAACTGGGTGGCTCTCGATGGCAGTCAGGTTCTTTGCCATATGACGCCCGCCGAGACGTATACCGCGTCTGCCCACTTTGGTGATGTAAGGCGCAGCATCACTCAGCACAAGTCCTTGGATCAAGATAAAACATCGCTCTTGGTCTTTGGTAAGGGAGATGGAGGCGGCGGTCCGACCTTTGAGCACTTGGAAAAACTACGTCGATGCCGTGGTCTATCTGATAAGATTGGCTTGCTTCCTCGTGTAAAATGAACACGTCCGTGGATGAGTTCTTCGACCAGCTAGAAGACAAAGTTGCAAAAGGCGTGAATTTTACCACATGGTATGGTGAACTCTACTTTGAGCTGCACCGAGGCACCTACACAACCCAGGCCAACAATAAACGAAACAATCGAACATCCGAATTTTGCTTCGCGAAATAGAGTTTCTAGCAACTGTTGCCAGTCTTGAGACTGCCAATAGCGGTTACAAATACCCCAAAGAAGACATTGACAACATGTGGGAGTCAGTTTTGCTCTGCCAATTCCATGACTGTTTGCCAGGTAGCTCTATTGAGATGTGTTACCGTGATTCGGATGAGATATATGCCCAAGTTTTTGCTACCGGTCAAAAGCTTAAGCGGGAAGCTCTGCAAGCTCTTGAGATCTTTGAGCCTAAATCTAAGGAAGACCTCGGGTTCTTGAATACTTTACCATGGCATCGTACTGAAATTGTTAAGGTCCCCGAAATTTTGTGATACAAAAGGTTCAAGCTACGTTCTAGCAAGTGGCTATCCTGGCATAATGACTATCCACCAACTACATCCTGCATTTACATCCCAGGTTTCTGTCAAAGAAGTGAGAGCGGGAGTATTCCGTCTGGCCAATGACGAATTGAGAGTTGATGTTCAGAATGGTGTAATCATCTCACTATACGACGTTAAAGCCGAGAGAGAAATTATCCCCGAGGAGGCAAAGCTGGTCAACTCGTTATCTTTGATGACAAGCCTTTGAACTGGCAAGCCTGGGATGTGGAAGTTTTCCATCTCGACTCACGCAAGGAGCTCAAGTCTGGGACCACCTCGGTCGCTGAAAATACTCCTCACTGCGTTAGTGTCGTGACGGAGACTCGAATTAGTGAAAACAGTTGGATCAAGACTACCATCAGCTTGAAAGCTTCTTTGACCGATTGGCCTTCGCTTGTCGAGTTTGAGAGCGAAGTCGAATGGCGCGAAAACAAAAAGTTCCTTAAGGTTGAGTTCCCTGTAGATATTCGAAACACCGAAGCTTCATACGAAACCCAGTACGGTATCATTCGTCGTCCGACGCACTATAACACCAGGTAAGTTATTTATACCCTATGCTCTTTCTGGTGTGATCTAACAAGTCCACAGCTGGGATATGGCCAAATTTGAGGTTTGCGCGCACAAATGGGCGGACCTGTCTGAATACGGCTACGGCGTATCAATTCTAAACGACTCAAAGTATGGATTTGCCACTGTTGGTAATCTGATGCGACTATCACTGCTCAGGTCACCCAAGGCTCCTGATGGACATGCCGACATGGGCCGTCATCATATTCGCTATGCTATACTGCCACACAGTGGACCTCTCGATCACCGCACTATTCGCACAGCCTACAATTTCAATCAGCCCTTGACAGCCGTTTCAGTGCCCAAAGCTGAGGGATCTGAGTGGGACTTGGAGGCAATCTATGCCTGGAATCTCAGGAAAATAAGTCTATCCGGATCGAAATCCTTGATTCTGGACACCATCAAACGAGGCGAAGACGACGAGGATGTGTCACGCGGCGAGCTTCCCAAACGAAATGGCCGGAGTGTCATTTTGCGCATCTATGAATCGCTAGGTGGCAAGAGTCGTGGCAGGATCGAAACCGCTTTACCCGTCAAGAGAGTCTGGAAGACGAATATCTTGGAAGATGACGAGGCCGAGTTCCCGATCAATGTCCAGCACAACCAAAAGTATATTGATATTGAATTGAGACCGTTTGAGGTAGCTACGTACAGATTGCAGCTATAGGGCTAGCAATGTATGTTTGCTATTGTTTGCTTCGATATCTGTTTGTATTGTACCTATGTATCGATTCGTTAGTTTTGACAGGATACGATGGAAAAGAAGAGCACGAATGAATTTTCATGCTTTTATATCATTCATAAGATATTCTGTAGAGAATAACCACCACCCTTCAAAACGCCATTTCATCCCGATATTTTTACACATATGACCAATCCCGATGCTTGGAACGCAACACAAGTAATCTCAATAATACACACAAAGAGCTCGAAAAGAACTGTCTCAATCACGCCCATAACTTATCTTCAACCTCTTCGCGGGAGGCTTACTTGAGCCATTATCGAAATCAGCATCCGACTCGTCCTTGGTAGCTCCGGGGTAGACACAGATCCATTATTGTTATTGCTTTTCTTCTTATTCTTCGACGGCCCGCCCTTTAATCCTTCTGACTTAGCGCCGCCGCCACCTCCACCGGCGTTATTAGAAGTGGACGAGGGACCGCCCTGCGAAGACGTTGGCGTCGGGGCATGGGACGGTGTGGTTTGTGCGGAAGACGGGGCAGGGGAGTCCTTCACGGGAAATCAGTAAGATCCATTGAAAACAAAAGAAAGAGAGATAAAATCAAAGACAGACAAGCCAAACATACCCTCATAAAAGAAGCCGAGCTCCTACTAAATACTCGATCATTATCGGAAACCATTGCTTTTCGTCGTGCTGTTCCTCCCGCTCCTGCTCCGGCTGATATTGCGAGACTGCCTGCCCCTCCTCCGAGCCCAGAGGAGCCACTTGAGCCTTTGATGTAATTGTCGAATCCCTTGATTATGTTCCCTGCGCTTGTGTCTTCGAGGTAGGATTGTTCAAAGCGAAAGATTTGGTCTTCTAATTGCATCTATTTTTTTGTTTTAATCATAAACGTTAGTCTTTTGTTTTTCTCCATTCTATATACTCTGTCGCTGTTTTCTTTCTTCTTGTTATTCTTTTTCTTATCAAACATACCATGCTTTTATCCATAAGTCGTTTCTTCTGTAGAATATCGCGTAAGTCACGCCGAAGCTTTTCATAATAGGGCAACCCGCGGTTCTCGTTTGTTGCCGTTGCAGGCGCGCCGGATGAAGGAGTGGCAGGGTTTGCGCCTGGGTTCTTCGAAGGATTTTGTTGCGATTGGCTTGAGTTATTGTTTGTATTGTTGTTTGCGGTCGTGCTGTTGGAGCTAGCTCGGTTGTCGTTGGTTGATGCTGAGGCGGCGGTTGGGTTGTTCGGCGCGGTGGCCGAGGTGGATTCCGCCATGGTGGGAGAAATTTGAAGCCCTGATAGATAGGAGGTATATATTTTAAATCAGGAAGGGAGGGTAGTGGAGAATGGTTGGCAATGTGTTTTGTGAAGATGGTTTATGTCTGTTGAGCAGCGAAGGAACAATTCCAACTGGAGGCACTGTGTTTGCCATGTTTGCATTGAACTTCGCTATCTCGTCCGAAAGTGACGACACCTGGTGATCTGCTCAAAATAACCAACGCCCATTTCCTCCGTTTTGAGGAGGACGATTATCTGTGTTGCAGAAGGTGTGATCGCCTTGCAGTAAATAGTTTCTACCGACTGCGTTTATTACCATTGATTGTCGAAATCTACCAAACAATGGATCACTCACACATGGACCATGGAGATATGGATATGGGCCATGGCGGCGGACAGTGTGTCACGAATGTACGTCTCAAATATACACATGTCTTACGTTTTATCAGAAGACAAGAAAAACCTAATAACAAAACAGATGCTTTTCACCTGGTCTACCACAAATATGTGCATAATCTTCCCTGAGTGGCGTATACAAGGCACCACCTCGCTCATCGCATCCCTCTTCGCAATCATCCTGCTCACCTCTGGCTACGAGGCTGTTCGAAGCTTCGCGCGTCTTTACGAAGCGTCACATTCCCAACGCCTCAAGGCCTTTTCTTCCGCCGTTTTAATTGGTGCGTGTCTTCTTTCCTTTTAAACATACCTCTCTACCCCACCCCTTCTTCATCTCCTCCCTCTCCCCCATCAGCCTATTGCTGAAGCTCGGCTATATTCAAAAGTCGATGAGAACGCGGGCCCTGAAATTACACCCGGTGATGCAAACCCGGAAGAATCCGGAAGAGGAGGTCTTGCTCGTTTCACGAACTCACTGCTTGTAGGCAGGGATAGTAAGCAAGCGGTGGAGCGGCGGGGGCGGTTGATCATGGCGACACTGTACGCGGTGCAAGTGTTTTATAGTTTTTCATCATGTGAGTAACTTCTTGTTCCGGGTTGAAAGTTGGTTTTGTTGGTTGTCCTTGCAAAAATAAAGACTGACAATCGTAGGCTTCTCTTCATGACATACAATGGATGGGTTATGCTTTCTGTGGCTGTCGGCGCGTTTGTCGGATACCTTGTCTTTGGCGGTAATGCGCCTGCAACGAAATCCGCGGCGTGCCACTGAAGATTCTCGAATGTATATCATCATCCGGGCATTGTTTAGGGTTTCTCCTTTGGATGTAGCATCTAACGAGGAAACAAGTATGCCCGATCCACGTCCTTTGGTGCTAGAACTTCGCCTTCAGACCAGGTGTATGGAAATCTAGCTAATCCACTATAGTTAATTCACCTCACCTATATATCAATAAATATTTAAGTACACTAGCAGCTAGGAAGCATCTACATCGACCAGAGTTTTATGCTCCTAATGCGGTCTAGGGCGTCTTTCAACCTCCATGTGGCATGCTGCTCCATGGTAACAACAGCTTCTCCTGATCACATCCTTTAGCGCAAAGCGTAAAGAAAATCTCGATATTATCCCTCTCTCTCTATGACTTCTATGATTTGAGACTATGAAGATAGAATGGAACTTCATCGATCCCTTATCCTGGACAAGGTGGTCAAATTCGAGGCATCTGACGCCTTCAGCGCCAAGCAGTGGAAGATTGTGATATGAGGATTATTTTCAGTACTCCAAGAAAGAATTGCATGTATGTAGAGATATACCTAGGCATGCATGTGCCCTATTTGAATGCGTCAATGACGTGGACGCCAATAAATCTGCTTTCACGAAAGTCTATATGCCATCTGTTCAATCAGGGAACTTCAATATCGCTATCGTCACCGCCGAAACCAAAGCTAAACTCGCTAGTTTTCCCATTTGGATCATCAAGTTCACGAGTAGCATGCACAATTTCATTCCATTTCCGTTTCCTGCCTTCTTTCCGCTTTTGCAATTCATCAAGTGCTTTGTCTAGAAGCTCTGGGTACGATTGCCTCATTTTCTCGACAAATTCCGAATAAGGGTCAGAGACGTCCTTACGAAAGCCAGAGACTTGATCTGCTTTGTTTTGGAGAAAATCCAGAGCCGCAGGTAGATGCGCTCTAGGGACGAAGTTCTGTGTAATTGCAATTGAGAGCTCTAAGTTGACTACCAGATGCCACCAGCCTGACGGGACATGCAACACCTCGCCCTCCCCACAGACTCCTTCGATGCAGCCAGGTGTGCGTCTTGCTTCGGCATGAAACCCCAGCAGCCATTCCGCAATGCTAAGAGGGATGTCACCTCACTCTGGTCGGCTGAGACGTAGACACCTGGTGGCGGCGAAGAGGAAGGAAACATAATCCAATATTTGGAGCCACGGATCACAGCATTCCATGCGCTCGTTGCGTTTGGATCTTTGTGGAAAGTGCTTCCTGACCGCTCAGGACCTATGATCAGCCAACGGCTGTCTGGCCGATCCGATTCCAAAACAGCAAATAGGTCCTCCCCAAAACATGGCGGTGGCCAGTATGCGGCATCGGGTATAACCGACGGCCGTCCTACTTTGAGCCCCATCTTTGAGACAAATCCGCGGTCGAAGAGATACAACGGACTTTCGTCAGCGTTGTTCTTTATGTAGTCTACGTAGGTCTTGAGAGGCCAGTCCACAGCTTCCGCACGAAAGACTGTACTGCTGTAATTTTCTAGAAGTTTTTCTGTAGACCACCGCTGATACGCTGGCCACTCTTTCACCGGCTCGGTTAAAATGAATGGTTGGTTAGTCCACTTTTCTTGAAAATCTTCCGCCGATAGGTCCCGGAGTCGAGGAATCCGATTGTGAGAAGGGATTCCTGTGACATAGGGCTCCAAGGATATGTGCGCACAATAAAAGGGCCGGTGAAGAGCGTCAGAAAACAGCGTTGAGCAATCTATTGTTGGAATCTGTGATGGCGACAGGTTCAGAAAGGTAGCCCGCCAGGTTCCCCGCCAAACCAGTGGCTGACGAGATTGCCTATGGAATCGTCAGTCCGAGCATTCGTTCTCCATCCTTATGCTATCTACAATACTATCTTCTTACCCAACGAGAAAAGCCTTCCACAAATCCTCAGACCGTGTGAATGCATACAATGCCTTGCAAGTACGGCCGAGTTTTAGCAGACTCGCCGCATCAAGAAATTCCAAGCACATCAATATAAGCTCATCCGGCAGCGCATTGAGCGTCCCAAGCGCATCGCGGAGATTCGACGTTGCAACCAAGGCGTTGCCACTCGGTTTGACGCCGAGTGGATGGCAGGGAATTGCTTCCTCGCCAATGGCCTCGACGTGATGAGGTACGGGCGGGACAACTTCCGTTGCTGTCATTTCTATCAGTTGTTATCCCATATTTGCTTGGAGAAATTATTGCCATACGACTTTCGATATTTCGATATGCAAAAGAAAATAAATTATTTAGAAATTAGCCCTAATTCGGCTTAACGTTCACGGCGCTGATTGGCTGACAAGGGGCGAGGCTGCGTGGAGACGCTAGCTTATTGAGCCAATTAAAGCTCTGAAATTTTCTTTCACGGTGGGTCCCATAGCAAAATCTCAGCGAATCAGCGCAGCGAGTGCCAGGCGGCAGAGAGCGGCAGAAAAGAATTTGCGGAAGGTGGCAGGCTCGCAGTTGCCTCGCGCTAAGTTAGAAAATTTCACGGCGAGTAAGGGAAAAAACCAAGAAAGAAAAGCCACTGGCTGCTTCCTTCTCTTCTCTCCTCTTCCTTCCTCGCCACGTCCTTTTCTCAACGACCATATTACTTACCACTTCATACACCACACAAACCCTAGAATCTCTCAGCGCTCTCTTGATCGAGAGCCCGTGATTCTAGTTGTTCCTTTATTTATTTTCGGCGTCTTAACCACTATTATATCCCGCGGGATTGTTTGTGGTTTTTTTCCTTCGGACTCGCCAACGTCAACCCCACTGTCAAACCCGATCACAGCGCAGCGCCTGTGATCACCCCTGTCTACATTCGCAATCATGGCTTCCAAAGGCGGCTTGGAGGAGGTTCCTGAGGGTATGTTTCATCTCTTATTTCCTGCGTTACGTCCTAAGCGTCTGCTGGGTTTTCTGTTCCATCGATGATATCACCAGATGCGATCTTGTGGTAGTCGCTTAACAGCCCACTTTGCGCCAACGTCTTTCAACATCCAGAGACTAATTCATCTGCTGTGTACAGGACAGATCGAGTCTAACTATGACGAGGTCACCGACTCCTTCGATGCCATGAACCTCAAGCCGGAGCTTCTTCGCGGTAAGTCTGGGCGGCGGGGAACAAATTCTTAAGGTGGCAAGTCGAAATGTAGGAAAGGCTGACAAGAGAACAGGTGTCTATGCTTATGGTTTCGAGCGCCCATCTGCTATCCAGCAGCGTGCTATCATGCCAGTCATCAAGGGTATGTTACATTTTCGTCCTCGATATTGGCCATGCAAAGTTTCTAATATTGGTGTAAAGGCAACGATGTCATCGCCCAAGCCCAGTCTGGTACCGGTAAAACCGCCACCTTCTCCATCTCCGCTCTCCAGAAGATCGATACCAGCTTGAAGGCTTGCCAGGCCCTCATCCTGGCCCCCACCCGTGAATTGGCCCAACAGATCCAAAAGGTCGTTGTTGCCATTGGTGACTTCATGAGCATCGAGTGCCATGCTTGCATCGGTGGTACCAATGTCCGTGAGGACATGAAGGCCCTCCAGGACGGTCCTCAGGTCGTTGTCGGCACACCTGGCCGTGTCCAAGACATGATCCAGCGTCGTGTTCTCCGAACTGACAACATCAAGATGTTCGTTCTCGATGAGGCCGATGAGATGCTTTCTGTAAGTTCAAAACGGACCTGACTAAAGACCCTCGAGTAAGGACTCTTCAGCTAACTCAATTTCGTAGCGCGGTTTCACCGAACAAATTTACGACATCTTCCAGCTCCTTCCTCAGTCGACCCAGGTCGTCCTGCTTTCCGCCACCATGCCCCAGGATGTCCTTGAGGTTACCACCAAGTTCATGCGTGATCCCGTGCGTATCCTTGTCAAGAAGGACGAGCTCACTCTTGAAGGTATCAAGCAATTCTACATTGCTGTCGAGAAGGAGGAGTGGAAGCTCGACACTCTGTCCGATTTGTACGAGACTGTCACCATTACCCAGGCCGTCATCTTCTGCAACACCCGCCGCAAGGTCGACTGGCTCACCGACAAGCTTACTGCCCGTGACTTCACCGTCTCTGCCATGCACGGTGACATGGAGCAGTCCCAGCGTGATGTTATCATGAAGGAGTTCCGTTCCGGTTCCTCTCGTGTCTTGATTGCCACAGACCTGTTGGCCCGTGGTATCGATGTCCAGCAGGTTTCCCTGGTCATCAACTACGACCTTCCTGCCAACCGCGAGAACTACATTCACCGTATCGGTCGTGGTGGTCGTTTCGGTCGTAAGGGTGTTGCCATCAACTTCGTCACCGCTGATGATGTTCGTATGATGCGTGAAATCGAGCAGTTCTACAACACCCAGATCGAAGAGATGCCAATGAACGTTGCTGGTATGTTATAATTCCCTTCATTCCTGTATAGGTGGATAAGAGGAGCTTTTTGCTAACGAAACTTGCAGACCTTATTTAAACATATCCCTTTGTCATTCTTGTCGTGTCCTGAAGATTAGATTGAATGATCCACAAGGTCATTTGGGACACCAAATCAGTTTGGCCTGGATCCAGCTGGTTTTGGAAAATAATTTCAAAAGTGGCTTTTCTTATGCGATTAACCCTGCACAGGCTTTGTTGTTGCAAAAATATGCAATAAGCTGTTGTCGTAATAGTGTGCTGTCCGGTTTTCATGTCTCCTATGTAACTTTTCTTGTTCTCGCCGTTGAACATTATGCTCTTCATTCTTCTTGTTTCAGACATTTACGGATTGCGTTGAGTCTTCATTTTCTCTTTTCCTTTTTCTTCCTTTTTTTTCCTTTGCCGTTATGTATCCTGGCTTTGTTCTTGCATAGGGTATGTCCTTTTGCATACTTGAATGTGGGACAAAGCAATGAGCGATGTTGCCTGAGCTTCCTCATTGTCTTTTCCTATTTGTTCAAAAGAAGGAGCGATAGACAACGGAGGCAGACTGGGCAAATGGACGAATGACGATAATGACACGGGGTGGTTGTATACCGACTTGTTAGCAAGAGATAGAGGTAAATGCCATTTCTGTTCTGTTATTTAACATATTGGCCAAGTATGGTAGACTGCCTAAGTCGGTAAGCTCCATAGCTCCTTCCGTGCCTGTAGGTAGACAGTCAGACCTCACCTGCACCATCAGAGTTGAACACTGCATACCCAATCAGCCAGCCGCCAACCATACCGACCATGCCTGCAAACACGCAGTCCGAACGCAGCGATGCCGGCGGTGGCTCTTCGTCCAAAACTTCGCTTCTTTGGGCCTACCAACTACGCAGGGAACACGTCCATCTCGTGGAGCGCATCGATGGCATGAACTTCCAGCTCGCCTCCTGCACGAACAAAGCCGAAACGCACGAACAGAACCTTGCCAGCCTAGAATCTCTTGTCAGAAGTCTCCAAACGGAGAATTACACTCTGAAGAATGAGGTGACTCTAGTGCGCACCAAACTGGCGACCAAGATCGAGAGTATCAGTCAGCAGATCTCTGCGATTATCAGCGATGGCGCCATGGAAGATGCCACGAAGAAGCTGGAGCTTGGATTTCGAGACATGGCGCTTCAGGTATCAGAATTGTCCAGTAGAATGTCTACATTCCAGGCAGATATTGCAAAGGCTAGCACAGTGGTAGATCGGAATGTCAAACATCAGGCAACAAAGCAGATCGTGTTGGAATCGACGCAGGACAATATGGAACAAGAAAAGACTGAGCCAGAGCCGGTACGCATGGAAACAAAGCGCCAATTACTTATCAAATTGCAATACAAGAGGCAAAAGGGTCAGTTTGTTACTTATTTGTATTACCAGCTCTTCATGCCAGCTTACGAAATTAAAGATATAGTTTTGACCAGACAATCAGTTGAGCCACCGACTGAAGCCGTAGACGCTCCAGATAGTATCATCGACCAAGCTGCTATTTCCACAATGACCGATTCATACGTGCCGGACTCAATGCCATTGCCGGCAAATGATCACACGTTGCAGCTTGAAGCTATTTTCCAAAAGATACGACAGGACGATCAAACTCTCAGCGACTACTTTGCCTACACTTCCGAGCTCCGCTGTCAACTACCTCGGCGAAAACAAGAGGGCCATATAGTCGAAGCATTCTTTGACGGCATTACGACAGACGATGCGTTCAAAGCATCCTTGGAAGAATATCTGGATGAATTCGGCTGGATCTGGTCGAATATTGAGATCTTTTGTAAACCTCGTGCTCTTCGAAAGAAGCGGAAATCTGTTTACAGCACTAGGTCGAAAACAAAAGCAAATGCGCAGGCGGAGGCAGAGGGAATGCCCCTTTGTATGGAGACGTGGATTGACGTATTTCGTTGAGTGAGAGACGTCTCTTCGATATTTCAATATCATTTATCGAGATCAATTCAACATATGTAATCAGCACGAAAATAGTGGTTTATACGCAATCTTACTAAGTATGGAAAGCTAATTAGACAGGGTATCTCGCCATGCTAGCTTATTGACCTCGTACATGAAGATTGGTAGTATCCTGGCTTGTCTGCAGCAATTCTCTTTATATCTATTTACGTACTTGGGCATATACCTCGACTGAATCAGCCGGTCCGACACTTTACCTATATACAACCTTGAAATAAGAACTCAGCGGTCGTCAGCCCTTTTGCGGAATAATTGATATGTACAAATCAAGTCTCCTTAAACTCATACCTCCCTCCAACCTATCCCTAACAGCAACCTCGATACTCTCCACCGTCTTCCCATCAACCTCAATCTCAGCCCTCATCACATCCCCATTCTTAACCTGCCCGACCCCTTAGGCGTGCCCGTCAACACCAAATCGCCCGGTTCAAGCGTCATCACCTTCGTAATATCCGCCAACTGCCGCGGAATCCTGTAAAGCATCAAATTGGTAGAATCCGCCTGTTTCACCTGGTCGCAGACGGAAAGTCGCAAGAACGCGTTGTGCGGGTCCGGAATCGCCGATTTCGGTATCAATTCGGATATGGGACAGAACGTGTCGAAGCCCTTGGCGATAGACCAGGGAGTCCTTTCTTCTTCGCTTCGTCTTGGACGTTGCGCGCTGTCATGTCTATTGCTAGGAGGTAGTCTGCGTAAAACGACTCGGTTAGTTGCATGTAAAGAAAAGAAAAAGAAAAGAAAAGTAAAAACCTAACTGGACACGGAATCAAGAGCAGTCTTGTCATCCTCTGGGTCTAGATCACGTATAGTCTTCCCAATGACAAGACCCAGCTCGACTTCGTAGTGCGCATTGACGCCCTTGGGAAGAAGAACGGGACCTTGACCGGGCAAGAGAAGCGAGGAGGGAGGCTTAAGGAAGAAGAAAGGTTGTTTCGGTGTTGCGTTCTTCAATTCTGTAATGTGGCCTCTATAACCAGTATGAAAGAAAAATGAGTAGGGTACGTATTTTGACGGGGTTTGATTTTGCTTGCTTACGCATAGTTTCGGCCAATGCAGATGATTTTGCGGCAATTATTTCTGAACGAGGATGCCATTGCGAGTTTCTTCTTTTTCTTTTTAATTGACAAGGGTTTGTCTCTAGCCGAGGCTGGTTGTGAATTGGTCGAGGAAAAACAATTTGTACTTTTAGTCTTTCGAATGCGGAGATGCCGCACCGGTGATAGACCGCGGACTATTGTGCCGATTTGCGGAGGATACAGATACAAAAAGACGAGACCGTAAATAAAATAGGTGGTTAATTGATTGACCTATCAACAATCCAAGAACAAAATAAAAAGACACAAACGTAGCTCATACAGATTAAAGAGAAAAAAAAGCAAAGCTGACGCCCTGGCCTGGCCGACAAGCTTCTTAAATATTAACACAGAATCGAATCATCAAGTAGTCCACTGGGAACAAACAAGCCTACGCCAAACATTCCAGGTATGCTGGTGTGCAAACAAACCATGCTGCCCAAAAAGAAGAAATGAACAAATGAAATATGGAAATGAAAGGCTAATGCGACGCTTGAACGCAAAAAACAAGCAAGTTACACAAACGATTAATCCAAAAGAAGGAAAGGAAAGGAAAGGGGAGAAGAAGAAAGAAAAAGAAAATAAGAGAAATGCCTCAAGACAGAGGTCCTTTTATTTCTGTCCCTCCTCAACTGCCGCTTTGATCTTGGTGAAGAACCCAGCTGGCCATGCCGCCAGGTCTTCCTCTTTAGGCACACCGCGAACTCGACAGTGATTCACGACATTTGTCAGAATGCGAGCGATCATTTCTTGCGTTACGGGAACGGTCCCTTCGAGATGTGCTTCCGGATATAGGAACGGGTCTCGTTCACCGAGCAATTCATCGATTGACGGGCGAAGGGTTTGGTCTCGCTGCAAGCAACGTTTCAAGGTTCGCACCAAACCTGGCGGCACAGTCACACCACCAATTGCGAACTGGGGAAACTCAATGGGCACTTTGGGGTTGGGAATGGCCATGATTCGTTCGTAGTATTTGGCAATTCGCGCAAACGGTGGCTGCCCGTAAACCATCTTGTACAGAATACAGCCTAGACTCCACACGTCACTTGGCTTGCCGAGTTTCATCATCTTCCCAACGCTTGCTGGCAAACCGGATGACGCATTTGAATCGATAAGCGCCTCCGGTGACATGTAGTTGGGAGTTCCAACTTGTTGCTCGCGGTGCACATTAACGGTGTCATCTTGTATCGCGTTGGCTATACCAAAATCAATAAGCTTCAGACGTCCCTGAACAAGGAGAAAATTCGCCGGTTTCAGATCTGAATGTACAATGTTGAATTTGTGAACCGCCTGAACACATTCCAGCATTTCTTTCCAATAGAAGCGCGTGAAAGTTGGATCAAACACGGCATCGTCCGCGTTCAATCGATAAGTCAAAATCTTTTCCAAGTCAGATTCTCCAATCTCCATCAGTATACTGAGAACATGTTTCTCAGAGTTGATCTCCCAATCAAATAGTCGCACAACGCGGTCGACGTTTTCCAATCTCTTGAGCAAGTCAATCTCGCCCTTATAGCCTGCCAAAGTAATCCGATCGACATCCTCCAAGTTCACACGCTTCAGAGCAAATATTTTATAGTTCTCTGCCATGACACGATAAACGCGAGAGGTGCCTCCACGCCCGACGCAATCCATGCGAGTAAAAGCTTTGTGGTTAATTACCACTTGGCTTCTCTTTTCGGGACTGTGATGCTGTAGTCGCTGCACCCCGTTGCTGTGGCTGTTTCCAAAACAGACATCTTGGGCGGCGGTGGAGCTGTTTTACGTGGCGTGTTGTTACTCCTTGAAGTTAATGGTTTTCGAGGGGATACTGTTGCGGGTTGTTGTTGTTCTCGTTCCTTGTTATCATCGTCATATATAACAGAATATTTCTCGGGCTTGTCCAGAAGGCTGAGTCCCGATGATTTGGCCCTTTTGAAAGTAGGCGGAGGGTCATTTTCTTGATCTTGAGCAGAAGGCAATTTCGGAGGTGGTACACGATACTGAGGTTGCTCACTTGCACTGCCCGATCTTACAGAGCCTTCTGAGGTTGTCCCCGGTGGATCTGGAGCGAGAGGATTTGGGTGATGCAGGCCTAGAGAAAGGCATATCCATATCAGAACGAGCAACGGCTGGCGCGGGCTTTTCCAAAATTCGTGGGTCGGAGTCTATCCAAGATAATTTCGGTGAAGACGCTATTCTAACGGGTCGACTGGATGAGCCGTTTTCTTCTTTGCATAAGCCAGAGGACCTAAGTTCTCTGGTGCCTCCTCCCTTTCTGGAGTTTGTCGATCAGCTTCAGGCTTCTCCTCTATTTCTTCACTTTGCCTGCGCAGAACACCCCGTCTAGCGGGACCATTCAAAAAGAACCAGTAAGTCTACCAACTCGCTTTACTCGAAGAGAGCTATGCATGCCAGCGTCTTCACCAGCACGGGATCTCAAAACTGAAGAAGTCCCCAAACGTGGAGCATAATCATCATCTAGCAGGGAGCGTTTATCATCATTCAGAGCTTCTGCAGAGTTTTGGCCGCTCGACATTTCTTTGCCGGAAGACTTGTGGTTTGGTGAATTTGAAAGTGGAGAACGTGAAGCACTTCTCGAGCCCGTGATGCGGACACTGCGTGTTCGCGGAGCCGGAGTAATCACATCTCTCAAGTAACTTTGCTCATCCGAATTGGAGTTCTCAGTCTTAGACGATGAGACTCTGACAGAGCTAAGTCGCACAACCCGGGAGCAGGACTGCCATTTGATGAATCATGAGGAGAGGCCACTCGGACGTGCCTTTCCGGTCGCATAGACGCAAAGTCTCTAGTGGCAATATTGTGTCGCTTCGCACTCGTCTCCTGATTTGGTGAAGCATCCATAACATCTCCTTCTAATAGCGCCTTGACTGAGGCACTGAATTTGGGCTCTGGAACCACTTCATCGTCTGAGCTTTCTCCATTGTAGTTCTTCCCATTGACAGAACTCCCGTTCTGCGTCGCAGCTGAATTACGGCCTGAATGTTGTCGCAGTAGAAGCGAAGACCTGGATAATCGGTGCTGCCCACCGCCGATTCTGTGAGCAGATGATACCGGCGTGGGCGAAGCCTCGGCGGCCATTGTGTTGTAACTCAGCGCGTCCGATTCCGCATTTATCGCATAATCCAAGTATACAGGCCCCAATGCGCCGTTGTTGAGTATCCAAAAGCCGATCTAAGAATATATGCTGAACAAACAACATTGAAACCGAGCTCTGCCGCCATGTTGCTTAGCGCGACGGCAAGGTCACGTGCCGCGAGGCGTCAACATTGTTGTCATGGAAACCCAGGTCGCTTAGTCATCGAGTCTGAGACCACGTGACATCGGGTGCGGTCAACGGCGAAACTACGCGTCCGCGTCTGACTTCCACCTTATCCTGCCTACGAACATCGAATGCTGGCAAGTAACGATCTATTGAACGCCACGGCATGGAAGAGAACACTATTGATTCTTGAACAATCCCGCCTTTCACCTTTCTTTCACTTCAGCGGTCACTCGTAACTATTACCAGCACCATGGAAAGCTCGAGCCTCGGAAAGCTAGCAACATGATCCATCCTTTGCTCCGTCATCCGAAGCTTACCCCTACACAGCGCACGCTGGCGTACACGGGTACAACTGAGCCTCTGAGATAAAGCCAAAGCTGCAAATGGGGGCTAGGAGTAATACATCATTTTCACTTGCGCTCAGTGAAGAAGGGTCAAAGCAGAGTTGCGGTGAATTGATATGTATAGATTAGTTCAATAGAACAATGCGTTCAAATTGGTTTACACTACCCAGTAAATGACCCAACCGCGCATAACTTTTCCTTCTCTTCATTACTAAGATTCTCAGGAACAGAATTCATAAGAACCATTGTGTAAATTGCATCAAGTTCTTTTTCTGTCGAGGTTGAAGGTGGTTGGGTCGTTGCTGGGAACATGGCTGGCGATTCTGCGAAAGATTTCTTCAAGTAAATATAATCAAAGCTCTTCTCCAATCGGCGAGTCAAACTCTATGGCAGAAGATTTCATGAAGATGTGACTTTGATCCCTTCAATTTTCAACCACGCCTCTAGAAGCCCTGCTGGCGGCTGCTAAGTGTCAGGGCTAGATACAATCGGCTTGATTGGAGACAACCCTTTGAACCGTTCTCCGGCTCATCATTGCCCCCTCATTGGTGATTTAGCAGGAACTTTTAACCGTACAAGATGAAGGCGGCTGGACTGGAGGAGATTGCGTTTGATCTGGAAGCAGATACCACGACACAGCCTCGTCTACCGCGCTATAAAACCACCTTAGAAAATGCGGGTGTTATCTCTCAACCTCCTCAAATTTAGCTTGATCTTAGGCGCATATTATAAGCAAATCAGACGCGGCATTATAACCATTAAGAAGCAACCTCTTACAGAGCATAGACAGGTGGCGGCGCTATTTCATCAAATTAGATCGTGTGTCACACTAGGGATCCTAGCTTCTAAGATCTTGCCCAGTGTCGAGTGTGACAATCTACTCTTCTCAAGACTTAGGGACGTTTAGTTCTTGTATGGCTGTTCAATTGGGTTAAGCTCCACATCCTCTTCAATAGAATCCTCATCCATATCCATATCCTCTTGATTGAGAGCCTCATTATTCAGAACCTGCTCATTCAAAACGACATGATCCGAATTCCGCTCATCCATGTTCTCTTCATTCATATCACCCTCATTCGTATCATCCATAGTGCTGTACTTACGATCGGCAGCGACACAAGCAATGCTCTCCATATGTGGGAGACTCAACAAGTGCTGCAAAGTCCTCCGATCAATTGATTTTGGATTATACGGGCTATATGTATCCCAGTTCGAGGGCCCACGGGTGGCCTTGACATGCAAAGGGCCCTCCACGAGGGTGGAATCGGCTCCGTGTCGAGCCTCACCTTTTCAGTTTCTTCAGATACTTTTTCTCAAAGAGCACGGGGAGATCAAACGATTTCGTCCAGACGCCGTGACCCAAGTCAAGTTCCTCGAGGTTCTTAAGCCTAGCAAGTGTCACGACAATGACTGTATCCGAGCCGCGTAGCTGTATGTCCTGCTTTTTCCTTGTTTCGACGCATCTCTTCTTTTGGGCGAGGAATTTGATCGAATAACCATTCATCTTCCATCCCTGCGACGCGCATTTCTTCCTCATCTTCAATTTCATCGATCCAACAGAGAAGCTAGGCCTGTATCAATGACTTGTGCTGCCACTAATTGTCGTCCTGTAGTTTGTGACAGTATTCGCCAAACGAAAATTGCGCATGATAGTAATTGAATAACTCGAATTGTGCCGAACTGCACCTATTACATGTCTGAACTATGAAAGAGCTGTTTTCTATAATGAGTCTTCACAAGATCTTATTGTATTACATCCCTCTTTCTAGTTTATTTCAAATCACAAGGCCGAGCTTCTTGAAGTTTAATTCCAACATAAATCTATCTCAAACTCCCAGTTCAAACACACTATCACCCATAAAGACAAAAACAAAAATGACATGGCAAAAGATAGACAAAAAGGAAAAAGGAAAAAGGTTGCTATCGGCGCATTTCGTGGTCTCTCACGCTATTGTAGGGCTTCTGGACTTGCTCGTAGTCGGTCCTCACTGCATCCTCTGGATATGGTACTCCATTTGCCTTGATGGATTCTTCCCATTTGCGCCTAGCTTCGTCGCACTTCCATTGTATCTGACCTCCCTTTCTTTTGTGTCCTGAGAACCATCTGAGAAAAGTCACATTCCCTCTCATATTCAACATATCAATCAGCTGTTTCGGTGCTTTGCGAAGCTTGTCGTAACTGAGAGAGTCCCACTGGAACCCATAGGCCTTGAAGAATCCTTGCGATGCGGTGTTGAATTGGGCGAGATTGTTGGACCAATCTGTGTTCTTCAGGGCTTCATAGTCGTTGAAGACGTCTGCACCATGGACAATCGCATTTCGATTAAAGCGGGGTTCAGCATTGGGTGTTGTAATGAGTCTCTCTAGCTCAGCAACGCGAACTTGCCAGTGCGGCCTGTTCCGAGTCTCAGCCAATTCCGCCTGCTCCGCCAGTTGCTTCTCCAGTCTGGGTATCCGTTCCAGTTCCTTGGACTGTTCCGCCAGTTGCTTCTCAATTATGGGCATCCGTTCCAGTTGTTTATCAAGTTTCTCCATCAACGATAAACCCCGGTTGTTCCCGATCCGCCGCTTTTGTTCTCCATTTCCCAGACTTCGCTTGTTGGTGTTTTTGTGATTTCGTTACGAAAGTATTGCTCGACGTCGGCTGTGACTCTAACTCTCTTGCGGGAGATGGCATCCTTCTTGTAGTAAATAACATCGTACCATTGATTCGTTTATAGCCTGTTAGCTTTTCATTCTTTCTTCAAAATTCAAGAAAACATAAAAAGAAAATGCCAAACTCACAAGTCCCCTTCCTCAGACTTAGGTTTCGAGTCGATCTCAGCGAGAAATTGCCCATTGTTGGCCCTCCGTGCCGTTTCAGGTCTGCCCGAGCCGGTCATTGTCGTCTCTCTGTCCATAGTTTCGAATGCTGGTGTCTCGTCTACTAAGGAATGTAGATATCAATGTGGAAGAAGGCGTCGGTAATTGAGGAGCAAGCAACGCAGTGTAAACAGTTACGAAATCAAATGGGAAAACTGCCAGGATGTACCAATGCCACGTTTATAGAGAGAGAGAGAGAGAGATATCTTGTCATGATAGAATCTTTTGAGTTGATTTTGCCATGAGCTGAGTTCACTTAGGAGACATTGTGGTTCAAAGATCAACATCCTTTCTTTACAGCTTTTCGTGTTTGCATCGAAAGGAACGTCAAAGCCCAAAGAAATGCAAACAAGGGCCGGCTATAGCAAAGCCAACAAATAGATAAAGAAGAGCTGTTTGAGTTCATTTGTGTACCTGGACATTCTGACACAAGGAAAGATGGCAATCCATTCTTCTGGTCTTTCTTACCCTTCCCACCGGAAACTCAACATTTGAACAAGGTCTTTGTTGGTTTAGCACGGTCCCAGAACGCGAAGCTGAAATTGGTGCAAGGCTAATCCAACTAGCCTACAAATGTTGAGCCTGGATCAATAATATAGTTGAATTCCTTTGATGACTGATTTCTAGGACTAACTAACCGAAGATAGCCCATAGTGATCTCTGTGTAGGAGCTTCCAACCATGATTGTACGTACAAAAAGGGGCATTCCACAAAGAGAGCGTATTCCGTAAAGAGTTGATGCTATTCCCAGCATCCGAGACATGTGGATAAAGCGTTCCGGAGCGTTCGTTTGAAAGTTGCAGAATATGCGCTGTTCCAGCGCCGGGCGCGCTGGATACGTACGTAAAAGTACGTTAGTCCGACAGTCTTTGAATAAACAACAGTCGAAAACCTTGGAACCTCAAAATCTTGCAAACTCCTTCAAGTTAATAAAGCGGGACTGTGCATAATTCTAATTCAATCATCCTTCTTAGCCTTCCAGTGGGACGAGGACTATCTTCACTACAAATGATGGTCATGCAGTATCTTTGCCATCCAAGATCTGTTGTCTCGGAGAATATCATCCGAATCAGCCCGGTTTCAAACTGCGCGAGTTGTCTCTGAGATTCATCCAGTCCATATTCCAATGGCCGTTAGTTCATACGTGCCTGTCCAGCACGGGAGATTTAGGAATTCCGTAAGGATATTTTCTATATCCAACCTTGTTAGATTATTTATGTCCTGATTGATATCTGTTTTGCCGTGCTGTTACTTCTTTTATCCTTCTGATGAAAACGAGCAGTGCATTCCTCTTTGTACCCTTCAGCTGCTTCAGCTTCTTCTGCGTAAAGAATTCAAACTCTGCACGTGCCTTGTCGTCAAGTAACTCAACACCAGCGCCGTTGTCATGTAGTACGGTCCAATAGATGGTGTCCACGTCAAAGCTCTTTCTTGCGGCATAATCGAACCAGAAACGCCCGGTCCTTCATGAGTCGCATCTGGACAGAAAGAGGTAGCCTACTTAGTTTGGCCGCTAACACCGATTCCTGTTCTACTCGGTCCAACACTCGCAGGAAATGTTCCATTCTGGGCTCATAAAGCAATAAGTATTCCTCCGCTGAACAGCGGTCAAGCGACTCAAGCCACAGCAGCATTACCTCCTAGGAGAGTCCTCTGTAATCCATTGAGTCAGCTGTTGGAATCTGTGAGCGGACAGCCGGAGGCGCGAGAGAAAACAGGCAGACACGTTGAAATTTGATTCAAATATAGTAACGTAAAGCTATTCATTAAACAATTTTCATACCAGAGCTACGCTTCCACCACGTTTGGATAAAAGTCTAAACACTATCGAATCGGCTTCTTGCAATGGGCATAGGGACAAGGATACTTGAACAAGGAGCCCTTGGAATCAATGACCTCCACACAGTCTTTGCATAAAGTATGGCCACAATCCAGAATATCCCAGCTCTCGTTGAATGTTTTGTGACATAGTACACACTTCAGAATACTGCGCCGCTTTTGTTCGTCCACTTGTCGCTGTAGATATTGAATCTAAAGTTGGATCTTTCTGTCTTTTTCCATTCGTCTCTGTCCTTCTTCCATCGATGTCTTTCTTGGGCTGTATTCGTTGCTTGAGAGGTAAAGTTATCCTCCACAATGATCTATTTACTTCATAAACCCAGTGCTTGCAGTCTCTTGATCACGTCGTCGGGTGTAACATCGTCGGGTGTAAATGGCAGTGGCACACGAGCTAAAGGAGGGATTAGATACATGATCTGGAAAGGCATTGAAAGGGGCATGCTTACCCTGCTTTATCTCATCAAGAGTAATCCTTCTTATAATAGTGCGAGGGGTATATGGTGAGCAACAAGGTATTCCTTGGAAATACTCGCTTTTGCCTTCTCCGGGACGATCAAGGAAAGGCTCTCTACAAGCTCCTGTGCTTCATAGACATATCCTAACTGAGTTGCGTCGATCTCAAGTAGTGTGCAGTTCCCACACTCGCGCTTTGAGTGTCTATCCAATAACCAATTTTCTGCATGCCTCTTGTCGGAGAAGAGTGAAATAAAGATGCTTATGTAGTTGTTATCCCAATTCAGGTGTTGTTCTACAGCACCTCCGAAATCAACAAATATATCGTACCATACATCGTAGAATGTATCTGTGTCTTGCGTTTTGAGACCAGTTCCAATCTCATAAGTTGTCTGGGACTCATCGTACTGAACACGATAAAGTCGAGGGAGTTGTTTTGTATCGAGATCGTAAACATCCATCTTCGTTTTGATACCTCCAGGCATGAGAAGCTTGTATCTCGCTCTCCACAGTTTTGGCGGATTCACTGTATTGGCTCAAACTAATATTCCATTAGGCAGCTTGCACGAGATAACTAGTGAGGAAAGGAATCTCACTAGGGGTGGGAGCTTTCTATATATTTATAGACTTCCCACACGTAAGACCATACAGGATTTGACGGTAATCTCCGAACAATAGGAAATAACATACAAATCAGATCCTTTGTTGACAGGCGCCCGGTGATACCGAAGCGGAGCTGAATCCGGTAATCCCTGCCTTAGAGTCATAACCCTGGGCGAAGCCGTCACAAATACTAAAGAATATATCACCAGCATCATTTCCTTGCTTGATTTGAATCTCATCTACGAAGTTCAAAATTTCGACAGAGCACTTTTTCCAAGGTTGTTCGCCATCATAACAACATGTGTCAAAACGATATCATTCTCTGTATCGTCACGCTTGTGACACTCATCTTCATTACTGCTATCTCAGCACGTCAACGTGTCCAAATCCTCGCTCTAGAAGCGTTTAATCGAAAGGAAACTTATTACAGACCAAGTGATGGATATACGTTCACTCATTGCGGCAAAACAAATCCACGGTCGAGAAAATCAGCTTACACCACTCAAATCCAGAAGTTCGCCAAACGAATCGCTACAGCGAACATTTGGAATTCAAAATGCTTTTACAAGTGCAGAGGAAGGCTACGTTAAAGAGTTCGTTAAGATGTCAAGGGGTCTTATCAACATCTCGAGTGACAGCTGGGATATTATTGCTTCAACGACTCAAGACGCCGTGGAGTGATGGAAAAGCGATGTCCAAGGTGCTTGCGAATCTCGATGTGAAGTTGAACTCGTACCTATAGTGCAGTCATTGACATTGAACGCTGTTCTAACGGCACTTTTCTTCCTCAAGAAAGAAGCTGCCACCAAGGATGTCCCATTGAAAGTCCTTACTAAGCTGGCTAAGGCTATTGACGACTCATGGATTATGTCAAAACAAAAGGACACCTTCATAGCATTTGAACATAATGATCAATTACGAACGGCTCTAATTGAGGTATTGCCAGATGAGAATATCTCGAATCCACGCGAGAACCCGTTAAACTTGATATTGCCTGGTTTCGAAACTATGTGGCGAATCGTCTTACGATGCTTCCTTGAGGTCGCGTACAAAGCAAGTAAAGCGCATTCCAACTGGAGAGAAGCGCTCGTGAATTACTCTGAAAAGCCTACGGCAGAGCAATTCAATCGAGTCTTTTACCGGACGGGGTATCTGGCAAACAGTCTGGTCAAAGATACCCACCAACGAAACGGTTATATAGAGCCTGGAAGAAAGCAAGTTCCCTGAACCGAAGGAGATCGCCGCGGATATTGAAGCTTGCCATCTGTCGACGAGCATCTGGGGACTACTAACAGCTGGACAATTTGACCCTTTACGCTGGGAAAAGTGACAAAGGAGCAAGAAGAAGCATTTTACCTTTTGGTTCTAAACTATTCGAAATGCCCGGCGAAACCACTGTTTGGACCACGGCAAGTAGATTTACTGGTTGGAACTTTACTGAGTGCATTTTCACATGACTGGACGTTGGTTTCAGTATATGGAGATACAGTAGAATTTGGAACGGAGAGACTCAACAACGAGAGGAGCGGATGCTATGATTTGTATCTAGAACTGGTTCGTGATTAAGTTAGTGATTTCGCTTATGGCGTTAATTGCAAGTACCGAGAGGATTTCCTGCCCTCGTTGATTATTCATGAGCCTACGGATAATGGCCACTATGCCATAAGATGCTTGAAATGCGAGACAATGATACTATTTCGTCAATGGGAAGTTGTACATATCCTATTCGCATTCGTATGTAGGTAACCATTAAGTATCTACATATGTGCGCTCCTGCCGAGGCGAATAGAAAAAGGAAACCGCTGCCATATCAAACAGAAGGACGATGGGGGCAAAAAGGGCGCAGCAGGGTCATTCGTCGATAATTGGGTTTACATTCGTACATCTGATCCACCATGTCCCCATGTTGTTGGGCCAAGAGCTAGTTGCCGATTTGGGTTGGTGGTGATTCCGGCTTTCAAGTTGGCGGTTTGGCCGGCACTGGGCAGCCTACGACTCTACCCGACGTCTTAAAGCTCTCAAATCATAAATGTAGCCATTCAAGAGCTACAGCGCACAGTAGCTTGCCCACATAGCTTCTCAAAAGACGAAACAAGCAACAATCGGCGGTCCACATGGTGCAACGGTACAAACGGAGCTGAAGCCGTTAGCCCTGATCCGTTCCCGGAAGATCGACATCAATTTGAAGTACGGAGCACGGAGCCGGGCACGAAATACGAAATACGTACTACAGCTCCGGAGCGCTGGTAAGTAATAAGCACTAAGAAGGCAGACGGTGCTCCTTACGGGCCGGCCCTGAGCAGTGAGCACTCCGTAAATGCCTTCAGGTTCGTGCCGCATACTACGTACTCCATCGCAATTGGGTGTCGTCAAGAGAAGGAGATGCTTTCAACTCAAAAGGGGCCAATCCACTTATCGTTCAAACGATCAACTATATCGATAATTATTAGGTGTGATGGCACCCAGCCTATCGGGGTCATGCCTGAGGACCGAGGTCAACCCATCAACCGCTAAGCCGCATACAGCAAAGCGCCTCAGACTCTTGGCACTGGGCAGTGATGCTCATTGCTCCGTACTCCGTATTATTAGTTATGGCACTTACAACAAAGCCTCAATGGCAAATGCTCAAGCAAGCGTTCGAAATAAGCGACCAGCGCCATTGTTGGAGTTGGTCTGAGCTGCACCAGCAAAGGGCCGCCTTGAACTTTCAACTTCCTGGCGAGTCAGCCAAGACCACTCTGATTCCAATGGTCTCCAATATCAGTTATCTTCCGAGAGCTAGGGCCCAGCTCTCAGTAGGACTCACAAGTTGGAACAGGACAAAGGCAAACAAGTCTGTTCTCCTTAAGCGGGGCGGCATCCTAACATTGAGTCAAAAGTAAGACGACTCAGCTCGTTCGCTGATGCGGAAACCGATACAGTGGTGGTAGAAGCGGCCTACGCACCGGCTCAAGAGGAAACACTGAACGGCGAACGTTCAGGTGAACAAACAACTAAGATCTACTCCGTACCCGCCTCATCAAACAGTGGACATTCTAGGTTGCATCCTGTTTGACCGACCCTGCAGGCTGTCTCAGGATGTCTCAGTCCATGGAATTTGCAAGTCGATCAGGATTCAGGAGAAAGCAGACCGCAGGGCCTACGGCCTCAGTTGCTTCCTATCCGGACATGCACTCACTCTGATAGGGCCAGGATCAAAGTTGAAACCAAACTATCATTTTAACCACAGAACTAAGATCCACTCGTGTTTTCCACATACGGGAATTGACATGCCCGCTGCGGCGCCGCCAACCGACTAGCCCTACTTTTTCTCTGTTTACGGTATTGCTCCGGGCCCTGTCAAATCCGTAAAGAATGGCATCTGCCATCCCCTGTCTAACATATATACTGTAGACGATGCCCCTTTTGTATAGCCTCCTGTCTGTCTTCCCTCTTCACACACACGCACACTCTTTTGTCAAGTCACTCGTTCTACTCCTTACTGCCTATCGAGGTAGTAACTTCCCTCGTTTATAGACATCACTTCGTTGGACCGTGGTAATTTATTCGCTCTTTGGCTTTGCCCGTCGAAAACCGTCGAACATTTCTTACACATCACTATCTACTTAATTGATAATATCTAGTATTTCATTCGCCATGCGCTTCACAACTCTCGCCATCTCGGCATTGGCAACATGTGCCATCGCTCGCCCTGCCCTTTGTCCTACGCCCCGGCTCCAGTTCTTGCGAGATCCTCACTGATAACCGCAGCTGTCGACCTGCTTGACCCAGCTTCTGCCTTGGACGGACTCTCTGCCCAGGAGCCGCTGCCTGGGTTGGAGCCAGTCTTGGCCTGGAGGCCGGTGTTATTGACGTCAGCGCCAGAACCGAGCTGGCTACTTGGATTGGCGGTGCCTCTGTGAACCTGGATGCAGGTGTGGTAGCTGCCATGAAGAATTGGTGCACTGGCTCTTCCTCTGCCGAGCTAGATGTCGACGTTATCGCTGAAATCTCCTCTTGACTCCCTTCGCCGTTGCCATCGCTGCTGCCGGCGACCTTGTTGTTGATGTCGAGGGCATCGTTTCTGTTGGTGCTGCTGTCGGTGTTGTTCTAGATGCATCTCTTCAAGCTGCCCTCGACGCCTTCATTGCCGCCAACGCTAAGCTTGACGCCGATGTGAAGGTTGCTCTCAACATCTGTGCTGCCGGTGGCCTTGTTACTTCTCTCTCTGCCGATGTCAAGGCTGCCCTTACCGCTTACCTTGACGACGCCTCATGCGGCCTTTCTGCCTCTCTCAAGGCCGCCATTAAGCTCTGGCTCAGCGGTACTGTCGGTGTCGGCGTTGTAACCCTCGGAACCGTCTCCACTGCCGCCTCAGTCTCCGCTTCCCTTGGTGCCGCCATCGATGCTGCTGTCGACGTTTCCGGCATCGTTTCTGCTTCCTACATCAGCGCTCTTGAGGCCTGGATCTCCGCCCAAACCGACCTTGACGCCGACATCAAGGCCTTCCTCTCAGTCTGCACCGATGCCGAGTCTGCCCTTTCCCTTGACGTTGACGCCGTGATCAAGCTCACCGCATGGCTCTTCGACTCGAGCTGCACCCTCTCCGCCCAACTCAAGGCCGTTGTCTTGCTCTGGTTGAACGTTCGCGCACACCTTGCTGATACTGTCTCTGTTCTCGCTGCCGCCGACATTGCTGCCCTCACTGCCTGGCTTGGCGGTGATATTGCTGCATCCCTCAGCGCCACTGTCAAGGGTGCTATTGCCGTTGCCATTGCCGGTGAAGCTGTTGTCAACGTCTCCGTCGATGCCATTGCTGAACTTGCTGGTGTCCTCACCGGCTGTGTTGGCGGCATCGATATCTCCATCGACATTCAACTCATCCTCGGCAAGTGGATTTCTGGTGAAACCTGCGACTGCCACAAGACTGGCAGCGCCAAGAGAGCTCTTGCCTTGTACGCCTAAAGAGTTCACTGATATGAGTGCATGAAAGTCTCATTCTGCACATCGACTTTCATTCAATTTATCTTGTTCATATTTGTATAGAATACCTTGGGTGTATGTGTGCCAAGACTGCATCTTGTATTATTAGTTAACTGCGCAGGTAACTACCTAGGTAGTTAATATCTATTATCTAATAAAAGGAATTAAGAATCACTTGCAAGTGTATTGCGAATGTCCATTTACTGGAGTTGCGATTATAATCAGCTAATAAGAGTAACTAACACTTAGCTATATAGTACCTAGGGGTACAACCATACTCATACCTGAACCATGCAGAATCAACGCCTGATTCAGCCTTACCAACGACAAAGGATCAAAGATTCAAACTACCATGGCCAGTTACTTTCCCTAGCCGCCTGAAGTATGGCAGTAGGAATCAGGGAAACACCCGCAATCAAAGCCGCAATGACCCCGGAACTGGCTGCAACGCCAACATGCTCGAACATGCTAGGAACCTGCAATTATACAGTGAGCCAAAAAATCTTTTTTGTACGGCCAATTCAGGAAGGGAAAGAAGTCTGAAATACATACCAAAATGGCCCTATAAATCCCCACGCAGAACGGATGAAATTCACAAACACGCCGATACTCGCCGCATCCTCCGGGTGCACATCCACAGCATACGTAGTCAAAACAGTGGTGACCACCTGATTTCCAAACGCGGCAATCCCCAAGCCCACAACTGGCGATACGGTCCAGTGACCCTGAGTCGCGTTTTGCGTGCACACGAGGAATACCACCATGCCAACGATAGCCAGTATATACCCAATATAGCTCAACCAAAGACGGAACTCGGGCGCTGGCCGTGCACCTAGCTGTTTGGTGCGCATTATCATCCACATATCGGATAGATAACCGCCCAACTGTTCTCCAAGGAGGGATCCAATGACTAGCCCGAGGAATTGCAGGCCCAGCTGCTCTGCATTAAGGCCAAATTTGGCCTGTAGTAGCTGCGGCACCTCCACCGAGCCCATCACGCTTGCAAAGAGGAATACCATTGAGTAGGCCACCGTTGCAATCAGCACAGGTAGCGAGCCCAGGAGCCGCAGCGGGCGGACGATCTCCCCAGCGAGAACGGAGTGGGATCAATGCGGCGAATGGCCAAATACTCAGACCGGAAGGAGGATGATGACGAACCGGAGTGCGGGCCCAGATAGCGAGTCTCCGGGCCCAGGAAAAGGTATAGCACGAACTGACAGAAGTTGACGATAGCCAACACCCAAAAGATCCAACGATATCCCGCCCGCTGGGTAACGAAGCCAAAATGAGCGGACCCATGGGCACGCCCAGCGTGACCATAACGGTCCAAATACCCAGATACTGCGCGCGCTGTCGCTTGAAGAATGTCTCCATGACGACTCCGCTACCGATAGCCATAGCGGGGAATGAAAAACGCGCCCAACGCGCGACAGGCCGCCATGGCCGCATAAGAGTGGCTTCTGGCACAGCCAATATTGCACGCTGTCGTGCACAGAAGTGAGCAGGAAGATAGGCCGGCGCCCAAACCGCTGCGAGCGGGCGCCAGAAAAGAGGAGCACCGCCTAGCACGGCGATTTGCAGAGAAGTTAGGTAGCTCGCGCGCTGGATGGAGATGCCTAGGTCAAGCGCGATGTCCGCGAAGGCGGGATGATGGAAGCGGCAGTGAAGGTGCACATGCAAGCGTGGAAAGCGACGAGGGTGAGGTTTGCAGTTTTCTGTAGCATAAAAATCTCAGCAATAATGAACTACCTACTACAGCCCTGCACAACCTTTATTTCGCAATCTCACCTTCCATGATGGCCAATTGTGCGGATCCGCCGGATCCATGCTAGGCAGCGGGTCCAGGTCGATGGTTCCATGGCGCTCGAGCAGATATTCTCGATGTTGAGGGGTCAATTCTGCTTCTTCTGAGTCTGGGTTTTGAGAGCCATGCAGTAATACTTCGCCTTTCTCGATGACGTCTTGCTCCCGTTTGGATGTGCTATGTATATCGCTCTCCACGGAAGCCGCCATGGTCTGTCCGGATTAATGACTGCGGTGGTAAGTAGCAGTCAAGAATGAGACTCGTGTCCACGGACAGAAGAGCGTGTTTTATAGAGGCATCTCAGCTATGAAAACAAGCCTCAGATGAGAAGCTCAGGAGAAATTTTCCCCACAGCGGCACGCGGGTCCGGGGTTTTGTGGGGCCGATCTTCCGGCAGTGTCGAGGCTCGGATGCGGTCTGTCTCGCCTGGGCTTTTGCTGAGCAACTGCCGACCTCGATGCCCGACGCGCAGTTTTGCTGCTTATTTGGCCAGATATGGCTTACAGAGAGCCTATTACTACACAAGCATAGCACTTCCATTCGAGCTCAGGACAAACTCCGTGTAGGAGATCATATGGGCGGCATAACCTCCAGCGAACCTGCAGATAAATGAGTCCGCAGACGTCGGATCACCGCCACTATAAAAGACACCTGCGGATACATGCACAGGTTGCGCTTGCTCCTGCCGTCCGTGGTGACAGCAGGCAGCGTATCCGGAGCAATACCCTGCTCGACCCAATCCACAACAGCTGCGAGAGGATCACTCGGAACCGCCCCAGCGCCTCTGCCACAATGCTCGATACCGGGTGCAGGGAAGAATCCGTAGTAGTCATGAGCAGCGGGATCAAACCTCAGGACCTTGCGATAGTACTCAATTGTGCCCCTGGAGAGATGAGCTCGTCCGGAAGTCCATGCCAGGTGATCATCTTGCCCCGGCGTAGTGGAACGAACGGAGTTGGTCACGTTTGTGCATCTAGTATCACTAAGCCCCGAGAATGGAGTCCCGGGTTAATCCCCACCAGATAGGAGTACCATCCGCAGTACGAGGACCTTCCCACGTTTTCTGAGCAATTGTGGCATCGCCGCTGGTAATGCCAACCAAAGTCCCGTTGCAATTCACTTTTCTGCCCGACCATGATAGCAGGGTCAGACAAACACTGGCCTGGTTGCGCAATAACTCCCAGCATTCAGTGATCCACAGACATCCACAGCAGCGTCCTGTCCTAGTCAGGAAAAGCTCATATGGCGTATTGTCGGGCTACCTACCCCGCAACCATGTCCAACACTAAGGCTTGAATCTCCCTTTCCAGCGTGGCCAGGAAGTCCGAAAGGGAAAGTGATGGGAGAACATTATTGCCATGTCGACCTAGTCAGTCTATTTTCCTCGTTAATCTTACAACCAAGTGCAGTTAACTAAAAATAGCCATAGCTTAGCAAATGATAATTATGTGGAATCGACATAATATCGAATGTTCACCGTATAAATGCATCATCGATTAGTCCCTAATTATATATAGAATGAATAGGCGAACAGGTACACTATGGATCGTTCTCCTCGCGCATCAACTGAGTGGCACTTGCTACCTCATTTCCACTGAAAGGCTAGTTCGGGTCAAACGAGTCGTGAGATGTATAGGATGCAGATAGAGAGAGACCAAAGAAGTGATACAGCCCTGGAGTAACAACCTCTGGGTATCTGCTATCTCCGTCAGATAAGCCAAAACCTACCGGATTTCAGGCAACGTCCTGTGCTTTCTCATTCGAACTTTTACGACGCATGGCTTTGATTCTTTCTTTTAGGACTCTTTCTCGAAGCTCGTTCGCGGAGAGGCGCGATTTATTGTTCGGTCGTGTTTGCCCGGCCTGTTTGCATTCGTTGTTTGCAAATCAGTTTTCCTGAATGAGAAAAAGGATTGATAAATATATGAGCCAATGTACACAATGATGCCATATCAACAGAACAGTAGAAATTGGGAAACAGCTGTGTATATCTTGACGGAAGGAATTAACAAGTCTCATTGAGTGGTACTTACTTCATTGTCTTCCTGCATCTTCACATCCTCCGCTCCCGCAGAAACTGTGTGCTTGTTTGCGCTTGGCGAGTCCGGTGAATCGTTGCGTCGCCGCCTGGCCGCTGGAGCCCACCGTTCTAGTGAACGACGTCGTTTCCTATCGCCTCGGGGACTAGGGCTGCGAGAAGCGCCGCGTTTAGAGACGATACTGCGAGACCGGGAGCGATCATCTCGCCTAGACGATGAGCTACGACTCAATCGGCGGTTATCTCTGGACGATCGGCTCTTTGTAACAGCATGATTACTTATTCTTGGTTCTTCCGATCGACGAGATGATGATCGCCTTCTACGCTGCCTGACAGCCGGTTGTCGAGACCTCGAACGAGACACAGACGAGGAAGAATTTCTTCTGCGGGCTCGGGGCGGAGGAGAATGTGAGGGGCTGCGCGAAGATACGGAAGAATAGCGTCGGCGGGATCTTCTGGGACTAGGTGAGCGTGACGAATCATTGCGGGCAACAGATCTTTCTCGTTCATCACCGTTTGCCGAGCTTCGGCGCCTGTTCCTTGCATCTCTCCTTCCTTCTGGAGACCGTGACCTGGTGATGGATCGTGGCCGTTTCCTACTGCGTTGATCTGAGCGGTATGAACGGCGAGGGGCGATCTGGAAATAGACGGTGAGCGAGATACTGAACTCGAATTCCGACGATCATGGCGACTGCCTCTCGGTACATAGGAATCAAACTCTCGACGCGAAGGGCCACTACCACGCCGGTCAGGACTGCGACGCCGAGGCGACCGGGCATCCCTGCGATCATAGTCTCGTCCTCCTCTATAGTCGCGGAAACCACGAGTTCGATTGGCCCTCTCTCTCTGTCTGATGCTCTCTAATTCTCTCTCGCGGTCGCGTTCTTGTTCTTTGCGCCGACGCGCTTCCTCGGCAGCTCTTTCTCTGTCCAACTAAAACAACAACGTTAGTAAACAACGCCGCCATATATAGACATCAATTAAAATTCTCCCACGCACTTTCTCCTGCCTCAGCTCTAGTTTTTCGCCTCTAGTAACTCCTTGGGAACACCTTGGGGGCTGGATTGAGCACTAAGACATAGGTTCCACAATTCCTGGCAGAATTTGGGCGTATCTTTGTCGAGGAAACCGGTTAACTGGATCTGGAGGGCTTTGATATTGGGCTACCAGCGGCAGGCGTGTTAGCATGCATGCATTTGGGTGAGGGAGAGATAGCTAGATCACTCACAAAACGTGAACTTTCCAACAAGTTGAAACAAAGCTCGATGACAACATCATCTTCGTCGCCAAGTAGTTCTGAGAGCTTTCCCGCAATCCATCTGTAAATCAAAATCAATAAATACTTGCTACATGGTTGAACAAATTTCCACGCATTGAGTTGCTACTCACTTCTTCATGACCTCGATGTTCACCTTGGTCATGTCCACCTTCTTGCTGAATTCTGGCGGGAATTTGGTCTGCTTCAGCAGTTTAGCATCCACGTTGGTAGCCATGCTGTCAAGAAAGGACTCTTTCTGACAGCCTGTGCGTTGAAAGGTACGAGGAAGAAAGAGCAGAAAGGACGTTCCAAGCCAAATTAATCGGGTGTCGCTTGAGCCTTGAAAGTTGACGGCGCTTTGCGGCTTCGGCGTTTGTTACGCTAGATGAACTAGTCTCAATCGGGTAAGGCTGCGCGCTTCTTAACAGCCAATCAGACTCCAGAGAATGAAAGATCCAGGTTTACATATCACGATTCACGACTTCACGTTTCGTGCTCTAGCCCATACTCATCCCAGGAGTCCATTCGACAAGAATCTCTCGCATACTTCAAGGAGCAATGTCAGGGCCGGAACGATGAATCGTGCTTACCGGTCTCCATATCTACTTTGGAAAGTGTTACACATGTTTGTGAGTGGATCGGTGATTTTCATCTAATGGCTGTTGAACGAATCGACAAGAAGACCGCGTTGATCTCGTGATGACACTCCCACCTTAATCCGATTCTCCATCGAGGATACTCTCCTTGCCTGTTTCCCTGGCCTTGAGGACTTCAACAATCGTATGTGGCGGCATGCATGACCGGAAGATATTTCCAAGTATTCACGAGCTCACTTTCGCTAGTCAGGTGTGCGAGGGCCTTGTCATAGTTTTTGGAGACATAGTGCTCAGATCGTGTTTCTAGATCCAGTTACCAAGGATTTTAATCGGTTTGCCTGGGAAGCATTGTTGGCAGAGCGGTTGCGTATCTCATGTCTGATCGGCTCGCACGATTTCTCTCCATGATTATACCGAGTACTGCTGGTCTTAGCCGTAGCGGTCCACACCTGCACGTGAGAGGCCAAGTGCTAAAGAATGAAGCCTCGCTTATTCCCTGAAGAAGGCCTTGAGCGTTGGAATCAGAGAATTTGTATTCCAATTTCTGTGCTTAACAGAGGACGGCTCTTGATACAATCACCCATTGCACGGCGACGGTGAAACCAGATGCGATACTAGTCTTTCCAGGCTGTCTCTAAGCGTTCTTGCCTCTAACATGCGGCAAGAGACCCACTAGCTGGAAAAGATCGCGCTCTTGGGGATTGGCCTGTATGAAGCACAGCCTGACCGATGCTGCCAGCTGCGGTAGTCTACCCATATCTTATGACTCATTTCATTGCGTTCATCACTGATAAGATTTAAGAGAAGAACAAAAGAAATGTATCAAGCAATTATTGTGAGATCACTGGCAAAGGGACCCGTCTTCGATCTTGAGACACATAAGGGCGCTTTCATGGTAGCGAAAGCCTACTTCTGGCTTAGGGCTAATGGGCTATGATCTTTAAGCCGCCCTGTCAGTCAGCCCTAACCCTAAACGTATACAAAGTCATATGTGCCTCGCGAAATGTTGTACCGGATGGGGCACAGACAAATGATGATGTTAACAAGCTTTTACAACAAGAAATCAGTCATCGAACGGCAAATAGTTATGCCAGAAAAAGTCTGCAATCGATGTTACTGGCCACTGACCATTGCCAACCCATCCGGAAATAACGGCGGAGTTAACGGCGTTGGATCCGAAAAGAGAATTTGAAGCATAACAAATGTCCCAGGACAAGCAACGTTCTCTCTAACCATTGCTTCCGTTATTCTCACGATCGTCGCAATGACAGCCGCTCCTGCATCCATTCCCCAACTCACGAAGAGCAAGCCCGAGGGCATCGATCTCTATGCTCGCTTCGCTCTTGCCGGTGCTCTGGGCTGCTCCATCACCCACAGTGCCTTCACTCCGGTCGACGTGTACGTGTTCTCAATTGACTCTCACTCCAGCTCCAGATCCATCACCGCCATTGACTAAAACTCCCACACAGTGTCAAGACTAGGATCCAGCTCGACCCTGTCACCTACAACCGTGGCATGATTGGTAGTTTCCGTCAGGTCATCCGCAACGAAGGAATCAGCGCTCTTGCAACAGGTTTTGGGCCGACATTTGCAGGCTATTTTATGCAGGGTGCCTTCAAATTCGGCGGTTACGAATTATTCCAGCAGAAGTGTATTGATGTTCTTGGTGCGGAAACCGCCAAACAGAATCGCACGGCTGTGTATGTTGTTTCCGCTGGTTGCGCTGAGTTCTTTGCCTCGATTGCGCTGTGTCCCTAGAAGCGACACGTATTCGCCTTGTCTCGACACCCGGCTTTGCTAATGGTCTGATCGGTGGTTTCGGGAAGATTCTGAAGAATGAGGGCATTGGCGCCTTCTATTCTGGCTTTGGTCCTATCCTCTTCAAGCAGTACGTTCATTCGATCAGAGACTCCGTTGTAGTTGGATGAAAACAATGTGACGAAGAGCAAAAACTAACCTACATACAGGGTTCCTTATACAATAACCAAGTTCGTCGCCTTCGAAAAGGTTTCCGAGTCTATCCTAAGCCAGTTCGACGCGTCCCAAATGTCAGCCAGTGCCTCGACTGTTGTGAACTTGGGATCTGGTCTGATTAGTGGTTTCGCGGCTGCTATTGTGTCTCAGCCTGCCGATACCATGCTGTCCAAGATCAACAAGACCAAGGGTCTGCCTGGCGAGAGTACAGTCTCTCGGCTGATCAAGATTGCTGGTGAGCTTGGTCTGCGTGGATCTTTGCTGGTCTTTCGACGCGTCTATTCATGGTTGGTGGCCTCACCGCGGGCCAATTCGCCATCTACGGCGATATCAAGAAGTTCCTAGGTGAGCGTGCTTCTTTCTTCTTCTTCGTTTGCCCTACTTTGGACATGGACTGACTTCGTACACAGGTGCCACAAACTAGAGAGAAAGGACGATATATATTTTATCTCCCAGCTTCGCACAGTTTAGATCAAGTGTTAAATCTTTCATTCAGTATAGAGGTTGAGCCCAGCTATGTCTAACATGTTTGATATCCACTCTTGTGTATTATGCAGAATTCAATTTGAGCGGAGCTTACCCCTCAGAATCATCACTATCAGTACATGTAACCATGTGCGTGTCTGTGTCGCGTCAAAAGCACGTATGTGATGACGGCCCGTTTCAAAGCGAGCGGATTCGACGGTTCGAGCCGTCGGTGCTGCATGGGCCTGTTAGCGCCAACTTAAAATTAACCACAACTACCCTCGGCATTGATTCAAGCGTTTTCCTATTTATTTATCAATGGAAATACGTGTAATAATTTAATCGGAGTAAGTAGCTGGCAGAAACGCTAACGGTTAAGAGGTCCAAAACAACATGTACCTAGGTAAAGAAGAGACGCCTAACCCAATGCTCGAAGTTTTAAGTCGAAACTAGAGAAGAAACGAGCGAGAAAGCCATGTGAACATGACTGAAATCATCCATCTATCTTTCCCTGGCCATATTGAACATTCAGACATCCACCTCTCTCATTCAAGCAACGTTGACATCCCTCCACACGCGATTTACCTCCTCTCTAGCACCTCGCAAATCTTCATCTACCACAGGCTCACCGTTTGGTGCGCGACCCATATGCTTCACTTTGACTCCATAATGAAGATCCACAAGCTCCTTCGCTCTCGAGAGCTCAGCAGGAAACTGCGCTTGCCCTGGGGCCTTGTGAACGTTGACAAGCGCAAGCGCGTCCTTGTGGCCCTGGTTGGAAGAATTAGATTGGCAATTCGACATATACTTGGTCATAAAACATATGGACTGGTAACTAGACGTCGGCTTACGCAGGCCCTTAATGATGTCAAATCGGAGAGGATTTCGGCGACTTGCATGGCGGATTCCTAGGTCGTGTGCGAAGGAGAAATAGTGATACAGCAACACTCTATCTTGTAGATCATTTCGAGCCCGCCGTTGACGTGGGCGGCGTCATTACGTAATACGCATACATGTTGCCAAGCCGGGCCGGTCATATTTATTTCCTTATCCATATCTAGTGAGGGTTGGGGTTAGGGCTCTTCTTTCGGTTTCCATTTCTACGGTGCTACTGACGGCGGATTATGACCGCAATTCCGGATACAGCATGTAATCCATCACCAACACGGAGGTGCACCTAATTGGCCGGATTAGGCTTCACGATACGTGGCCTAGTTGACCCCTATTTGTCTATAAATATGGCCTCAAATGGCCCCTTGATTACACTCTTTTAGTTAGATATGCAGATTGTATAGTATTCCTAATACTAGCCAATACAGCGTTCGAATCCGTCATCAGCTACATATTATTTTGGCTGAGGAATGTTGGACAAACTAAGGCAGTTGGCCAGATTAATTTATAAGAAGAAAAGTATCAATGTATCAAAATATGAAAATATGAAATAAATTAATAAAGGACATGGTGGCATTTCTGAAGTATACTAATTATACTTCAGAGTGCAGTCAGTAGGTATCAATCTTTGAAGTCCAACCTAAAGTCCAGAAATCAGAGCAAAGAGTACGGTCATCGGGCGAAAAGGCAAGGCCCTGATCTGGGAACGGATCTCCTTCTCGGTATCATCCCTCAGTTCGTAGTATGCGTTTATGCTCTCGTAGACCTTTTCCACGAACCTGTCTCTTTTCTCCAGCGCCTCTCGAACCTTCTCTGATGTGCTGAGTTCCCCTTCTTTTCAAATTTTCCTTCGGCCATGGCGTTGAGCGAAATTTTGATATCCTTTGAAATGACTTGCATGTGTTTGGGACCGGAAGAGGACATTAGTTTAAGCCGTTCGTAAATCGGTGTCCCCGCAAGCGGTTCGGGATCGATATTTCTCGTTTTACTGCATGGAACACCATGAATACATCAAGCGATTGGCACTGATAAATTAGAGCCGTTTTCTCAACTTCCTCGAGGGAAGAATCTTCGCCGGCGGACAGGAATTCGATAAGCTTGTCCAATGTTGACTTCTCAACGTAATCCCATTTCGGATTTTTACAGAGATCCTTGACGGCTTGTTGACGTGCGCTCTCCATCTGTTTGAGGAAATCGATTAGCCTTCGGGCATCACTTCGGGTTGTGCCGTAATTTGTCGTGGTTTCGGCCATTACGCTTTGTTGACAAGTTGCCCAGCGATATGCCCAGCTTTGGTAATGAAACTTGGCAGTCAAGAGGTTGTCTCGATTCAAGTGACAAGGTTCGAATGAAGTTATTGAAGTTTTCGAAGGTGGTAATGAAGAGGAATGGATACAGTTCATGAACCGGCAGTCCATAACTAGCTCTTATATAGACATAAATGAACCTTGACTCAGAGGACTCTGACTGTATATTATATGACTATATCATTGACTCAAACCGGTGATTATAAGTCTACAGTGTCATTTCATCTACTGTTTTATGAGTCGCTTGCGCGCAGACACGTCAGCAGTGACTAGACTATGAGCAACGTAAATTCCACTGCTTACGACATTATTCCAGATGTTGACTCATTGAACGACTTTGCAAGTCACAATAAGACTCATACCTTGATCATGTGTCACAAGGTAATATGTCATGAGGTTATGGTGGCCAACTAATGTAAGTCATACTTCGATCTGAAATGAACGTCCAAACTTAGAAGCATTCAACTTGAGATGCAGTCTCTCTCCGAGTCTACGATGACTATGATAATGCGAGTATCAGATATAACCAAATGCACCTTTCAAATACATTACATGAAAAGCAATCGCAGTGCATTTTTGAATTTCTATACCCGTCGGCAAAGGAGCTGACAAAGACAGTACTCCAGAAGGGTTTGTTTTTGAGGTTCGAAATGAAATTATTCGATATTCTAGGTAGTCTAACACAGTTAAGTTAGCTATCGGGGCAAAGTATACGAGTTATCTTAGTTCGTAGGCACGTGGTGTGCAATGGTGTCATCCATGGATTTTGATAGCAAACGTAGGGCTTAATATTGTAAAGCAACCTAGGTGCTATAACAAACTAACTGCCGGTTAATCATAATTAATACTAGAATTACTATTGGCTGTACAAGCTCTGTATAAGCTCGAATTGTACCATTCATGAAGAAAACTCCAGCTCTAAAATCTTATGTCTAGGTAGGTTTCATGCTTCCCCAGTTGTGGAAGTCCCGCCTCGCCAAATCCGACAAAAGCCAGCTCGACCCGGACATCGAACTGAGGTAATATATGAATTATTCCCTCAGAAACTGTTTCAAGGAGCTGTGGATAATCGGAAATTGTTTTTGAAACAGATTCACTCGCTCTTTCTCCCACCCATCTATTGTTCCCTTTGCCATACCAATGCCGAACTGTTGATCGCCTTTGAGTAGCTCATCATAAGTCTGGTTGATAAAGTCTTCCAAAGGCATGCCGATCTTTCCTCCGTCTTTCAGATCAGGCTGGTGACGTTCATCGTGCAATTCGGTCTGCACCGCTGGCGGGAAAACCTCAATTACCTTGACCTTATTGTCTGGTAGAGCTTTGAGTTGTTCGCGAAACACAAGTAACCAATGATGCAGTGCGGCCTTGGAAGCATTATATCCAGCAGTTCGCAAGACCACCGGTATAATACCCAGTGTAGCACTGATATAGATGAGAGAAGTCTTCGTCTGCTGAGCCTTCAAGAACGGCAGGAAAGCCAATGTAAGATGCACAATACTGGTGTAATTGGTTAAAAGTTCCTCATCAAAGATGTTGAGGTCCACCGTCTCCGGCTTCGCGAAGTTGATGGATCGTTGGATACCAGCGTTGAGAACAATTGAATCGATATCAGGGTGCTCCGCGGTGACTTTTGATGCAAATGCAGAAATCTCGTCTAATTTAGTGATGTCAAATTGCACTGCAGCGCATTTTTCCGCTCCAAGCCTTGTGACGAGGTTGTTAAGTCGCTCTTGACGTCGTCCTACCACGACCACATTGCTTCCTTGTGAGACCAGTTTGACGGCAAGAGCTTCACCGATGCCAGACGTGGCACCGATTACGAGAGTCTTCTTGTATAATAGTGACGCCATTTCGTTTATAAGATTGCTGATTCGGTATGGGCGTAAGATTACTCAAGTTCTGATGGAAAATGTCGATTCACGAGGAGAATGAGGAATCTGTCGGATTTATGTATCGCACAAGTCCTGCAGCTGGAAGCGCTTTATATTGTCATTAGCTCCATTATGTCCATCTAAATCCGCGGATCTATCCTGTCCAACTCCGAGAGACGCTTCGAGAAGCCGTTAAGAACGCATGTTACTAATGTATCTGTCAGTGGGCGACTTGTTTGTGCAGAAGCTTAGTGCAACGTCATGTGATTCAATTCATTTCATTGGTTGGCCTGACTTTTAAGGAGATAATCGAACGATTTGTAGACGTCAGGAACAAATCTTTTAATCCAAAGAAATATAAGCAAACTGCCCCGCCATCACGTGGTGGCCCGATTCGTGCCCCTCCAATCAATAAACCCATCGAAGGACGAGTTCAAATTTGATAGCACAGGGCTGTACATATTGTTGTTTCTTGTCACATAACCCTGCACATACACATCCCTCGCGGACGTTATGACGACAACAACTCCGCAGTATCTTACAGGCAACGCCGCCGCTTTGAACGAGTTCATTGACCGGTTCGATGTAAGCAAGAATTTTCTTCCCTTGATTGCAACACTAATTCTTGCCCAATTGATAGGTGTTCCTCTTTGACTGCGACGGTCAGTGCAATTCCAAATCTATCCGCGCTGTTATTTACTGAGAGATGCTCCGGTAAACAGGTGTTCTTTGGTCCGGGGACCATACGTTTCCGGCACTGTTGAGACACTGGAGTTGTTGAGGAGTCGAGGTAATCTTTAATTTGTTATAATGGATATGAAGGATACCGTGAATAATTTATTTTAAACAAAAAGGGAAACAGATCGTTTTCGTCACCAACAATAGCACGAAATCGCGCGCGGATTACAAAAGAAGCTCGATGGACTGAATATTCCTAGCAATGTTGTATGTGGACTCACAAATTTGCGACAAACAAATACCTGTGATTGGCAAAAGATCTTATTGCTAAGAAAGATATATTAGGAGGAAATTTTTCTTCATCATATAGTGCCTCCGTGTATATCGCGCGCATCCTCCAACTCCCCGAAAACAAACGCAAAGTCTTTGTCATTGGCGAAACGGGCATTGAGCAAGAATTAAAGAACGAAAATGTTCCTTTCATCGGAGGAACCGACCCGGCCCTTCGTCGAGATCTCAACCCAGAGGACTACAAGCTTGTGGCCAACAGCGACCCATCGTTGATAGACCCCGAAGTTGGGGTGGTATTAGTTGGTCTTGATTTCCATATAAACTATTTGAAACTGTCGCTTGCATTCCAGTACTTACGGCGCGGCGCAGTGTTCTTGGCAACAAACATCGACAGCACATTGCCAAACCAGGGTACGTTATTCCCAGGTGCAGGGTCAATGAGTGCACCCTTGATCATGATGCTTGGGAAGGAGCCGATCGCTCTGGGTAAGCCGAGTCAGGCCATGATGGACGCTATTGAGGGCAAATTCCAGTTTGATCGCAACCGTGCTTGTATGGTTGGCGACCGGGTCAACACTGATATCAGATTCGGTATTGAAGGGAAGTTGGGAGGCACGCTGGCAGTCCTAACGGGTGTCTCGACCAAGGACGATATTTTGCATGGTCCGGTGAGACCAGTCGCTTATGTTGACAAGCTGAGTGACTTTCTGAGTGCTAAGTAGCGGTCGAAGCTCTCAGACCGACCTAGATGACATGAACCTGTTCCTTACTAGAGTCAATAGATAGCATGTGATTTCATATTATGTTTTGTATATAATAGTACATATGTAGAATCATTACCATGACCGTCAGGGAGACCTCAGTTGAAGTGATTCCGAAAAGAACTCAGTATCATGCATAATGAAACCCTTCAGTTCCCACAGGGCCAACATGGCATCCACCGATTTCGGGCCATCGGGACGGAAGAACAACGCTTCCTCGTTAAAACGAGGAATGCACTGTCGAAGTGCATCACGATCAGAAGCCGACAAAAGCGTACTTAAATCGTAAACCGGCACAGCCGACTGCGTCTGTGGCAGCGTGACATAATCCGGAAAACTCGACGCAAAGGGCGTTCTGATTTCTGTGTCTTCTGGATCGCCCACTATCACTACAGCCCCGTTTTCAGATCGGTCATTTCAATATGCCGTACCCCTTCAACCAATGCAGTAACTGATAAATCGGATAGTTGTAAAACCCGCCATTGATCAGCGGTATCTCTCTTGATATTTTCATACCGATAAGCTTCTTTGAGTGCCTTGACTACATTGCGTCTCATGTACTTGAGGACAAACTTGAACATATCCGGACGCCAGGTCACAGCTTTGATTTCCGGACCAGTAAGCTTATTCTGAGAGAGTTGCCAATGCACCGGAAGTAAGCGCCCTGGTCTCATTTTATCGCCGCTGGAACGCGTTGCATATTCGAAAACAAGGGGCGGGAGAGCACTCGCATAACGGCAGGCTTGCCGTTCGGCGGCATCATGGGTGCGGCATTGGTGTCATTTTTGATAAATCCGCGATAACTTTAAGCTCGTCGTCTAGAAGCGCAGTAGGCATCCACCATAAGGGTGCAGCTTTTTGGGCTTCACATTATTCTCTTGAGATGGGCTGACTCGCTTGATCAAGCCCATATCCGTTAGAAATGCTTTGGGCACACGTGTTCCTGTCATTTTACAGTAACGTATGGGCGAAGCAAGCGCCACCGCCCAGGGGTTGTTTTGAAGTCGAGCATCGTCGGCTTTTGTCCCTTTAGGTTTGCGTGTTCTGCTGCCAGACTGTCGGCATTGGGCCATTGTAAACAGGGGCGACCGCGGGAGGGACTCGGAAGGACGGTCCTTCGAGGAGTTTCCAACATTTGAGTCTGTCGTCGGTTTCACTGGGGAGGATGCATCTTCGTTATTCGTATCATTTATATTGGAAGCGCGCAATTTCCTGGTCGACGAGAAACATCGTTGGCATCGCTGTAACAATTGAGCATTGTTGCGCGGAAGAAAAAGATCACATAAAACTCGAAGTCGCCAGGTACTGTATGGAATAGTATGAGATGAGCAGGTCATCTCGCCAGCGCAAGCCCAGAAGCGACCTGAATTGTGCACCGGGAGCTTCTTTCTGCCAGAGCTCGGAAAGTTGAAAGTTTGAAACCATTGCGGAGCTACATTACGCTAACTATTTCTGGAATACCACAGTAGACGGCTAGAAGCTGGTTAAGTTATAACGAACGGAAGGCCTCTTACTCTAATATACTAATTTTGTAATTAATTAATACATTAGATCTACTGTAACTGGTTTTCGGCCTCTGGCTTCACCCTTCGATCCAGTATCTCATCCACGATGCCCATCTCTAAAGCTTCCTGAGCACCCATGAAATAATCTCTTTCCATTAACTTCTCAATTTCGTCCAGCGTCAGTGACTTCTTGCCAGTCAAATGTCTTTGGTATATCTGGTTCAATTGTGTCCTAACCCGAAGTATCTCCTTGGCATGGATCGCGATATCGCTGGCCTGTCCAAAGTATCCGCCCGAGGGCTGATGAATCATAATCGATGAGTGCGGTAAACAGAATCTCTTGCCAGCGTGTCCGCCACACAACAGCAGAGAACCCATGCTGGCTGCCTGACCGACGCAGATTGTATTTACGGGTGATTGGATATAGGTCATCGTATCGTAGATAGCAAGTCCAGCAGTCACAGAGCCGCCTGGTGAATTTATGTAGAGGTGGATAGGCTTTTCCGGATTGTCCGCTTCGAGGAAAAGAAGCTGGGCAACGATAGAGGCGGATGTGGTTTCGTCAACCTCTCCATTGAGGCAAATGATGCGTTCTTTGAGCAATCGAGAGAATATGTCATCTTCATTCCGGGTAACGCATTAGCTTGGTGCGGACTGTAGGCATGGCGAAGGGAAGGAGGTTAGAGCGCGCTTACACGTATGCCATCCGCCGCCCTACATGAACTTATCAGCAAAACTAGCCCTCAATTCTTTGACCAGAACATACTACTGTCTCCGTCACAAACGGCGTAGGCGTCCATCCTCGTGGGGGTGAAGCTGTCCTCGATGACCTTGAGCTCAGGTGTGAAAATGCTCGCGGGGTGATCGAAAGTGATTGTGATCGGAGAGAAAGACGAAGCAGTGTGCGGGATAGCCCCTAGTACCCTAGAGAAGCCCGGAGTATTCATTTTGCGCTGGGAATGAAGCTATTTCGCATGCACCAAGGCCAGGTACAGTCTCTTGGGATTCGGGAAGCTCTGCTGTCCTCGGTTGCGCTAAACCCAAATTAGCCGGACGCCCCATTTCGCTAGCCAAAGCCCAGCCTTGCTCAGTTTCTACTCAGATTCATTTGAAGTGTTTGGTTATGAGCAAAATACCTATATTTAATCAATTATAAAATTAATATATTAGAGTACTTCTCATCTCTTAATCAGGCTTACTTCTAGGTATATTGACTTAGGCCGTGAGATCTTCCGTTCGTTATAACCAGGTTCTAGTCCTACTCTGACTCGCGCTTTGGAGTCACGTGTGACGTGACTTGCCTGATTGGACAAATTCACCGCTAAGGTAGACTAGCGCCGGGCGGTAAGGCGTTATCGGGCGGTGAAAAGATTTCTTATCTTCCAGCTGTCTGAAATTTTTCCTGCTTTTGCTTTTCTTTCTCAACCTCTCTCATTTTGATTCAATCCTCATCCTTCTCCATTGGAACCTGGCGAAGTGAATATCGCCCTTTTCATCATTATCAAGGTAAATCTCTTCTTGTTCCTAACACAACATAAGTAAACCAGATCACATTGTGGGCTGTATTCACTGAGGGCTGTGGGCTGTTGGTTTTGCATTACTTTGTGTGGGCTTCATCCATTCTCGTGGGCTTATCATACAAAGAGGATCTGCATTATTTCCTCGTCCGTCTCTGTGGGCTTAGACATTGTGGGTTCTGAGGGCTACACTACTTGTGCTTGTGGGCTTTTACTTGAGTGTTTACCGGTTCTCAACCGGGATTTTGTTGCTTCCTATCAGTGGGCTTTTGATTCTAATCTGTGGGTTTGGTCAGATTAATACAATCTGATATCGTGGGATTTTGTGAAAAATTGCCGCACATTCAGCTAAACTTATTGATCAAAGAAAGATCAAATCAGTACGTGGTACACTCTTTCTTACACTCCGTTCTCTAGCCTCTGACAGACAGTCTCTTTCACAGTTGAACCAAAAATGTCCAAGTCTAAATCTTCTACCAAGGCGACCAAGGCGGGCAAGCCTGCCGACAAGGTTTTGTCCAAGGTTAAGGATGCTGGGATTACCAAGCCTGCTCAGTCTCCCAAGGCTAAGAGCAAGGAGATCGCTCGTAAGCTGAAGGAGAAGAAGCCTGCTAAGAAGAAGGAACCTACACCCAGCTCTGAGTCCGAGTCCGAGTCCGACTCTGATGAGGAGATGAAGAATGCCTCTTCTTCCAGCGAGAGTGAGAGCGAGAGCGAGGAGGAGAAGCCGGTCAAGAAGCCTGCTAAGGACACCAAGGCTGCTGCTAAGAAGGAAGAATCTTCCGACTCTGAATCCGAGTCTGAGTCTGAATCCGAATCATCCGAGTCTGAGTCCGAGTCTGAGGATGCCAAACCGAAGACAGCGGCTAAAGATGAGGAGGAGGAATCCGAAGAATCCGAGGAATCGGACTCTTCTGAAAGCGAGGAGGAGAAGGCTCCTGCTAAAGCTGCCAAGGTTCGTTTATATTTCTATCTGACATAATTCTTCAGTCCTCCAAGACTAATGATCTTCCTTAGAAATCCGATGCGGAGGAGCACTCTGAAAGTTCTGATTCCGAATCTGGTTCTGACGATTCTTCTGACGAATCTGAGGAAGAAAGCGATGAGAGCAAGGATGCCCCTAAGAAGCGCAAGGCTGAGGAGGAACCTACCGCTAGTGCTAAGAAGGCAAAGACTGACGCTGACAACTCACCTAACCTCTTTGTCGGCAACCTTTCCTGGAATGTCGATGAGGAGTGGCTTCGCCGTGAATTTGAGGAGTTCGGCGAGCTTTCTGGTGTTCGTATCATGACTGAGCGGGACACTGGACGTTCTCGAGGGTAAGCTCATTGACTCTGGCATGTTTTGTGCAACACTTGCTAACGGGATGCAGATTTGGCTATGTTGAGTTTGCCGACGCTGCCAGCGCCAAGGCTGCTTATGAGGGCAAGAAAGACGCTGAAATTGATGGCCGAACCATCAACCTTGACTACGCCAAACCCCGCGATAACAACAACCAAGCTCCCAGGAGAAGGCTCAGAACCGTGCCCGCTCATTTGGTGACCAGACAAGCCCCGAGAGCAACACTCTCTTCGTTGGCAACCTTTCATTTGGTGTCGACGAGAGCGCTGTCCGTGAAGTGTTCGAGGCAAAGGGAGATATCCGTGGCATCCGCCTTCCCACCGATGCCGAATCCGGCCGTCCTAAGGGCTATGGCTACGTCGAATTCTCATCCGTCGACGAGGCGCGCCAGGCCTTGACGGAGCTTCAAGGAACTGAGATCGCGGGCCGTTCTATCCGCTTGGACTTCAGTACCCCTCGTGCCCAGGGGACGGTAACCGCGGCGGTCGCGGCGGTCGCGGTGGCTTTGGTGGCCGTGGTGGTGGCCGTGGTGGTCGAGGCGGCTTTGGCGGTCGTGGTCGCGGTGGTGCTACCGGAGCCAACACCACCAACCGTGGTGGATTCGGCGACTACTCTGGCAAGAAGGTTACCTTTGACTAGAGAGTCTGTAAGTTATTGTGAAGGTAAGTTGAAGTTTTATGTGTATCAAACGACGTTCTTTCATGTACACTGGATTTTTGTTGCAGCAGTATGGTTGACCGGACGGTTACCTGCTGAAAAAGTCTGTGGTATTTTGCTTTTGCTTTTTTTATAGTAATTGTCATTCTGTGGAGTCTGGCCTGCCGAATTCAAAGATCTTCTTCATAATCAATGGATATTCCGATGCCTAGACAAGAACGTAGCAGGTGTGAGCCTCTGTAGGGTTGTTGAAGAAACGTGACCAGCGGAGATCGTCACGCCGTTTCCTCTTGTGGCGGTCAGGTGTTCAGCTCAGCCATGCTCTCTCTCCTCTTTTCTCTTTCTCCTTCTCCCTCTCTCACCCATCGTCGACCCGTTGCCAGTCTATTTCTCGCAACACATTCCTATTGTATTGCTATTCGCACAGCAGCAATAGCGAACTGTTTTCGACGTTTCAACCGCGCGGGCCAATCAGGCAGGCAGTGCGTCGATAAGATAACGTTGGCCTTGACCGCTCCGGCGTCGCTGCCCCACTGATCAGGCGCATACAGAGATAGAAGTTACTTGATGTCCTTCAACACCATACGACAATCACTACTGCCTCGCCAAATATATTCCCGCGCTTCTGCTGCCTTTTATTTCTTCGTTTCCACTTCCTAATTTTTATTTTCTCTCTGTCAAAATGCAGTCTCGACAGCATGACGGCTTCAGTCACGATCCCGGAGTGACGTCCGAGAGCCTGTACAGGGCACGGGGCGGGCTTCAGCAGTCGCGAGAGTCACGGCACCGGTCTGCTGGAGGTGCCATACGATCTGAAGGTGATTATAATTTTCCTCATACTTTGCCTTCTCAAATCCTGATCGCTTGTTGTTCCTTTTCTTGTGTTTTCCTTTGCCCGCCAGTATTACGCGTATACATACTTCACGTCTACATGCTATTCAAGATGGAAGAATCATTTCCCAGCACGCCATCCTCATCTGCAGATGTGCCACAAATCAATCCTATTGATATGTACTCACTCCGATATTATATAGATTCCTGGGTAGAAGTATCTTCACAGCCGTCTACGTCTTCTCTATCGTCGGCGGCCACCACCGACGACATCATCACTACAGGTCTCCGCGTCCAGCGGTCAGAAAAACGGGTCTCACAACTCCGGAGTAAGCGCAAACGAACAAAGCAGAACCTCGCGCGTTCAGTACCCGCCAGCGATTCCTCGCACGACTCGAGCGTGGCCGGCGGTAGCAGCCAGGACGAGTATGAGGAAAGCGACAGCGAGTCGGACAAAATCCTCAGCGGATCCAACGAAGATGTCACGACGCATTCGCGGGGAGATGCTTTGCTTTTGCGCCACGGTTCCATGTCGGAAATCACATCATCCGGGGAAGAAGAGGATGTTGACGATGATGATGATGACCGGTCGACGGCATTAGGGCCGCGCTTAAGCTCATCGCCATTTGTTCCTCAACCCAATGTCTTTTCACATGCACCACAGTATTCCCGATCAAGGTCCTATAACGGCCAAGGTCCAACTCTAGCCTCGTCTCTAATAGCAGCCAAGCAACTACCATAAGGCGCAACTCGAGTTCAACAGCTCGAAACACTCGTCAGCGTAGCCGCACGCAGCATGTACCATACAATATGATCTCTCCTAGCTATCAGGCAGACCACGATGCGGCTCTCCGTGCTAGCTTATCCACTCTCCTATCTCTTGGTACAGCAGTTCGCGGTGCGCCAAAGAATGATAGCCCACCAGCCCCACAGGTCCCCAAGTTGCACCTGCATCCTCATTCCGTCTTGTATCCGAGTCAGTTGCTATGGGTGAGGACATAGACAACATGAGTCGCCAACCGCGAATAAATACCGGTACTCCTCGGCCAGAGCCAATGGACGTTCAGCGGCAGGCTAAAACAGCTCGTTCCACTACTTCTTCATCAGCGCCTTCCAAGGGCAAGCAGAGAGCATCAAAGATCGTGGGACCTCTCATACTTCGTCAGTCTCAAAGAAATCCCGTCAAAGCAGCGTGGCTGGTTCTCTAGTTCCTGTTAGCCCAACACTTATGACGTGGGTGATCAGCGCTGGCGTTGTAGTGTTATTCTCTGCTATCAGTTTCTCGGCTGGATACGCCCTTGGACGCGAAGTTGGACGAACAGAGATGGGTTTGGATTCTACTGTCGGCGGGAGTATGTCTGATCGATTGGCCAGCGTGAAAGCATCAAATGAGTGCGGCAGAGATGCGGTAAAGGGAGTCTGAAGCGTCTCAGATGGGGTGCCACGAGTGGCGGTGGTATCAGCGTCTACAACTAATTCAATCTTTTTACCCGACATATTCTTTTCTCTCTTTCTCCCTCTTTTCTTACCAATTCATTCCTAAACACACCCTACTTATTGTTTGCGAGATGATCGCTAATTTCCATCCTACGCGAGATGACACGACACAATAATGACGGTCACATGAGAAATGCCTCGAGTGAAGCACGAAGCACCTGGCGCATTTGTTTTGTTTTATTCTGTTTGTTTTCCTTATTGAAGGAGTATTTTTGAAGTCACGTCCATCTATGCCATTGACTTTTGTCCATTATCTCTCTCTCTATCTATCAGCAATGAATTCATCTAGTCAGCATGCTTGTATACCCCTTTTTCATGACTGTTGTTTTCGGCTTGTCGATGACTTATTTGATTGGAATAGCTACGGTGTGGTAATGAAATAAATTGAGGTTCTTCTGGTTTTGTCACTGTACACAAGCATACCTTCCACTGCAAAATAGCCCTCCTCGAAGCGATATCCTAGGTACGGAGCCGGGAATGCGGGGCCGTCCACAAAGCCAAATCATAGGCGATGACCAGTAAGCGCTTCTCTGAGGAAAGGATACTATATATTATCGTCGTCTTGAATGCGCTTTCTGGTGGTTGTACAGGATAGCCTGAAATTTAAGGCGTGAATTCCGCCCTCTACACCATGTATGATTGGCTAGAAACCGACCAAGCGGGCAAAATGTGGGGCATCTTGGCAAGCAGATCAATAGTTGCTGAGGCTCGAAAGCTTCTTCGTCTGACAGTCACGATTTAGTATATAGTATTCTCTACTCACCACATACAACTTAACTACTCACTACTCAGTGCAAGTGGACGCCATCAGATGGGAATTGGAACTGGAATTGCACTATTGCGAATAGGAGTCCGTGAACGAAAGCTGAAGATAAGACCGCCAAACGACCTTCCCGATATGTCGCACCTCCTCATAATGCAACATCAAAGCCGGAATGGGCGCTGGCAGAGCCTATGGCAGCGCAAGGGCGGCCTGACTACCGAATGCTTGCTAAACGAAACAGGACTAGTCAAGGTAGTATGTGCCATGTTAGCATCTGTTAGCCTCATCAATTTAGATGATTTTAAATCGGATCCTTGATAACAGTGCACCGCTGCAAGCCAATCAGTTCGTTAGACAATGCAGACCCCGGTCGCGTGTTACCCAGCCTATTAGTTAGGTGAGTATCGAGTAGCCTATGCTACAGCTAGTTATATCCCTCGGTCCTACGTATATAGTTCTGTCATGCCCCATTCCCATCCCTACCCTGCATCCTATGTCTGCACCACCATCGGCCATGGAACCTGTCGGTGATTCACCCACCGAGGCGCAGGCCGTGAGCACGTACATCAAACCACAATACCGCCGTCCACACGATGCGTCGATTACCTTCGAAGAGTATCATCACTATGCAAAGATAACCAGAGAAAAAGAGCTGTCGTACGAGGCACCCAAGCTCATCTGGCGTGAATTCTTTTCGCGGAAAAAGCACGTCGATACCTCTGACGCGTTGGCCGCGCCTGCAGACTCGCCTGCAGACTCGCCTGAGAATGCATTTCCGGCCGAGAAAGGCACGGCAGATCTTCCCGATCGCCTGGAAATCACGGACGAGGAGTGGGAAAATGCCAGTCGTCTTCTAAGAACCGCCGGCACTGGAGCATGTAAGCAAGGAACTAGCCGGTTGTTGTTGTTGTTCCCCTTCTAACTTGGAATCCATCAAAGGCTTCTATCTCATCACCACGGACGTTCTCGGACCTTATGGCTCCGCATTCGCGATCGGCACTTTGGGCTGGGGACCAGGTAATTATCGCCCGTCAAACCCCATCAAAATGAAATAACTGTTTTAACAATAGAGGAAAAATCTGTAGGTATCGCCCTGTACACGGTCTTCGGCTTTCTGGCTGGATATTCTGGCTATCTAGTCTGGCACGTCTTCCTTGGCGTCGACAGCTACGAGTTCCCAGCAAGGAATTATGGCGATCTCGCATTCAGAACATGGGGCACAACCGCCCGCTACATTACGAACACCTGTCAAGCCATCGGACTGCTCTTACTGTTGGGCCAAGTCACCATTCAGTTCGGTGAAAATATTTCCCAGGTGTCTAAATTCCGGCTCTGCTATGCCGTGTGCCCTGTTTTGTTTGTCATCGTCGGCTTCTTCGTAACCCAAATCCGAACCCTGCGGTCCTTTGGCTGGGTAGCTATTCTTTCTGTGGCCTTAAATTTGCTGGTTATCTTCATAACCATGGGGGTCATAGCACATTCCCTCCGAACTATGCGATTTCAATCCTGGGATCGGCTGGCAGTGCAGTGGACCCCAGTACTATCACGCCAAATGACGACGGTGTTTATCCTGCAATTATTCACTACAACGGCATGCCACCCAACTCGCTGGTCGGTTCTATCAACGGCCTTCTATCTGCGGTGCTGGCTTACGCAGGTGTCCAGCTGTTTGTGGAGTTTATGGCAGAAATGAAACGACCACGGGACTTCATCAAGGCTATGTGGGGAGCCCAATTCTTCATTTACAGCGTTTACCTTATCTACGGCTGCTTTATCTACCATTATCAAGGACAATACAGCTTTAATCCGAGTTACCAGGAGTCAGTATCTATGGCTGGCAAACCGTGGGCAACATGCTATCTCTCATTGCCGCATTCATTGCCGCCGGTCTCTACGGCAACATTGGAGTCAAGGTGTTCTATAACAATATCCTGCTAGACTTTTTAAAGCTCCTCCGATTACCTCGAAACCCGGCAAGATCATCTATGCTGCGTTAGTGCCCATCTGGTGGATTATCGCGTTTGTCATTGCGGCAGCGATTCCCGACTACTTCGGTTTTGTCAGTGTTGTGTCCGCCTCTATGCTGCTGAATTTGACATACACGTTCCCTCCGCTCTTTGCCTTGGGTTACGATATCCAAAGGAACGCCATTCGCACCGAAGTCGGTGAAGGGTTCAATGCCGTCACGGGCCAGGTAACTCGCGAGACTTCGACTGTCCGACGATGGGTGCGAGGGTTCTTCAGCGGTGGTACGCTCCAGGTTAGCATCAATATTTGGCACACTCTTTTCTTTCTGGCGTCGCTAGCCATGTGTGGCTTGGGAATGTATGCTGCTATTGAAGGTAAGTCTTTCTCTGATCTTATTTCCTTCTTCAGTGTCTATGGTAGCTAACTCGATCTTTGACTCAGGCTTGATTGAGGCGTTTAAGAATACCCAACTCAATTCGTTTTCATGCAGGTCTCCGCTGAATCTGAATGCTTAGGTCTTGACGTGATCAAGAGCGGCATTAAAGTTACATGTATAACACAGATGTACTTATCATACTACGTATATTGTGACTCGTTCGTTATATACACGAGCGTGGCTAGTTAGTTTCACAAAACCAAAAGACAGTTACCTCTGCGCATTTATCAGAAGATAGTTAGTCAAAAATAAAAATGATGAAAGAAAAGAGAATACGTGCATCATCCGTGAATCGAACACGGGCCTCGTCGATGGCAACGACGAATTCTACCACTAGACCAATGATGCTTGGTGATGCCTTTCGTCCCTATTCAGATATTTCAATAAACAGTATGGCCAAACCTGGCGTTGTTTGCAAGGTGTTTCTATACTTTATTTCTATCATCATAAATATACTCCTATCTACTAGCTATCCAACACTTCCACAACAGCCCATGTGACTGACCACCTCCAGCCACGCCCTCCCAACTTTTCCATAACCCTTCTGCTCGCCGCATTACTCTTCGCGACATCGGCATGCGTGTAGCTCAGATGCGCTGCCTCCGGTGAGCCATAAAACCCAGTCGCCATTCCCTTCGCATAACCTCCTTAGACAATGCTATTGCCAGGCCCTTGCCGCGATGCTCCGGCTCGACATGTAGCGTTGCCAGCGATCCGTCAAAGGCAAGGAAACCCCAGGCCACAGGCATGGATGACGGTCGCGGTTCCGTTGGCGAGGGGCAGAAGAAGAAGAAGAGCCATTTTCATAGTAAATAACAACACTAGGCATACTAAGCAACGTCCTCGTTCCCGTGGAATATGTGTGCGAGATATCACCAGGTCAACATGTTCCGGCAACAGTCCCTCTCTCCCGAAGTAATAAACCTGTGGAAGCGGATTGCTCTGTCCATCACTAGTTTGGAAAATCCTCGAAGGGAAGACATATTTCACATACGGCGAGACGTCGTAGCGATAAACTTTCAATCCAGCTCTGAAATTGGCACTGGTGTAGGGGTCGTTATCATTTGCGAGAAGTAATTTCATCAACCCCGTATGTAGAGACCGAGAAGCATGGCGGGAGCCTTGTGTCTTGGGATCACTTTGACCTCGTGCTCAACACTATCACCTTGTTGTCCTTCTCGATTGAGTCTGCCGTTTTCCCCGATAGATGAGAGCGATATTCCGGCATCAAGTCGCGGTTAATAAACTGCAGGAGATTCCAAAACTGTTCCCTCGCAATGTTCTGCCTACTTGGGCTGACGGTTGAAAAATCGGATATATGGGTTTCTTCGCCATTATCATCACCGTCATCATCATCATCCGCTGGCAGAACCTCGGCCTCAAGACTGGAATATACCCATACCTGAGTCTCTCTACCAGCAAATAAATCCACATAAGCTGCCATCCACGGTTCATGGAGTACCTCCTTTTCTCCATTCCCCGAAACCAAATTCGCGCTGGCGATGTAATAAGCAGTTTCCTTGGATGCGCGCAATCATACTGAATGCGGCGCAAAACGGGCAGAGAGCTTGGGAGAAGTTTCTCCAGGGCTGGGATTAGCTTTTCATTTGGAATTTTGTTCTGAATGATAAATTTTGGAATTGTTTGGTTGTTTTCGCGGAGACATTTGCTGTCGTTATTGTCATCGTTGTTGATAAAAACTTCTTTTTCCTTTCAGGCACTGGTCCGTGCTGGGATTCGTTCCTTCCGTTAGATTATTCTTCGATGATTCTTTGTGAGGTCAACCTCGTGAGTCATAGGAGATTAGTCTCTGTTTAGTGTCTCCGACTCTCCGCCTACATACAGTATGTAGTTTGCTCATTTTCTCTGTTTAATCGCCTTCAAGCTTATTATGCTATTTAGTCCATGTTATTGGCTCTAGATAATACCCCATTGATATCCAAGGATATCTCCTGAATAACTGTTGGCTCCGCATCTTTCTCTTCTATTTCACGCTTCGAATTTCCTATCGCTCCCAACTCACCGCCTCCTGCACGTTCAGTACCAATAAGACCCAATCCTCCAGGATTCCCACTCCGGGAATCTGACAGCTGGCTAAAGCGGCGGAGAAACAAGCAAAGTATTTCAACAATAATCGGATCGACAAGCAATTCCGTGTAGGGAATGGCTGATGCTTGTGAAGTGGAAGGGCTACCCGGATGAAGAGAACACCTGGGAACATCTGAAAATCTCAAGGACACGGCCGCGCTGGCAGCCTATCTACGAGAGAAAACCGACGAAGCGCAGCCGAATAGGAGGACAAAAGGAACAAAACACAATGATTCATTGATTACAGCTATGGGAACTACCTATGGCCGTGGCCGAATAAAGAACAAAGGAAAAGATGATTTGGCGACAAAGAGCGACACATCACGAGTCCGGGAACGTTCAACTACGCCTCCTCAGCGTCGGTGGCAGACTCCTCGACGTCGCCAGGTTTATGGCTCCTAGACGAATCAGCAAAAGAAGAATTGGGAAGACCTGGGGAAACTCACGCAGTCCAGCGACTCAGCACTTCCAACAACTCATTGAGGAGATCGGTTGGCAGCGAGTCATTCTCACACAGAGACGTACTGAGCCGGGAAACCTCAGAATAACTGCGACGGGAAACAACGGTCGATTCAGCGGAATCACGACGGCGGGATCCAGCGGGATTCACGTTGCCCACGACACCCATGGCCTTAAGGCGGAGGTTAGACGAAACGCCTTCGTAGTCCACGCCTTCCCAAATGACTTTGGCCAGCTCGCGGAACTCATCAGGAACCTAAGAAGTTAGATGGGAATCAATGGAGGGAGCTCTGAAACTTACGGAGCTGCATCTCTGCTTATGATCCCGCTGGCAAGAGAAGCAGGCAGTGTTTGGGGTTCGACGAGTCTTGTGGAGCGTATCCACCCAACGGACAGGATCCGCGCTGAGCTTGCCGATTGCGAGCGCACGCAGGCAATTGGTGCATGGGACGCGACGTTCCTCGCTAAGGATTGTATCCGTCTCTCCGATCGGCTTGAAGAAATGCTTTCGTCGGCTTGTGTCGTAGATCCGCTCAACCTTGCCGTTGTGAAAGACATGCCCTTGGGGAAGTCCTTCCTGGCGCGGGGCGGATTCGGACTGGCGGACCGATTCGGGCGATTCATTGCGAGTCATACGCTTCTTTGAGCCCTTGGGAGCTGAAGAGGAGGTGGTCTTGATCAAGGCGGCGGGAGTGGGAGTTGATTGATGCTTGGAATCGCTAGGATCCTGAGACTCGACCTCCGCGTCGGCAGCCGATTCATAGTTCCACACGCGCCCGCGTTCGCCTTCTTGAACAGGCGAACCTGCTCCTCAAGAGCGGCGATCTGCTGTCTATAATGGTCTCCAGAGCGATCTTTTGAGCGAGTTCCAAAGCCTTAGACCGAGTCGTGCGTCGTGTCATTGATTCCTCAGCCTTGAGCACGCTGGAAAAGCAGAATAATAATAACAACAAGAGCAACAACAATGTGCTTCAGCTATACCTCAGCATCTCGGAACAGCATGATTTGTATTACGTGTCTCTGTCAAAGGGTTCCTCAGACGAGTACTCGGAATCCATTGGTGTAGAGCTTGTATATCCTCGCGCTTCGCGGTCTTCGACAGAAACCGTGCGAGTCGACACAGATTTCGTGACACGAGAAGGCCGCGAGGCCGAAGGAACCGTGGGAGAAGAACCAACAAGTTGGCCACGCGAAGACTTGCTGCGAGGGTTCTTGCCAGAATCTCTCTCGACGTCATCCACATCTTCAGAATCATCTCTAGAATCGGAAACCAGAGCGGCAACCGAAGTCCTGCTAGGAGTCGGGGAAGATGAGGCGAGTCGAAATGAGGTCCCTGAGCAGGACCACGGAATTGTTCATGCACAGGGGTCGACAAGGCCCGTATCTGAGCCTCGAGGGCCGCAAAGCGCTCGTTTTACTCAACTCGGAAACAGAAGCGGCGGCTTGAGCCTTGCGACGACGAGTGACAGGAGCAGTCAAAGTGAGGCGTAGACTGGAGTCCTAAAATATGTTAGTTGACCATGTAAATTTGTTCTTCCTGAATAGAGAATGATCGAGCAGACAAAGAAGAGCAGGGAGACCCAAAATAGGGTTAGGGCTACTCAAGACCCACTTATTGCTGTATTTGGCAGTTGAACGAAATATCACATCACGAGGCGTTTGTTTTGACAACTCCTCTCACTTTTATCTCTCACTTTCGCCTCTTGCTTCCATCTTCTACACGATGCCGTTCGATCTTGTCGTGTCGCCTAATCAAGGGAGATACATGTTGAGATTGGAGGGCAGCGCTTTCGCAATATCAAAACTTTGCTTAGTCAAATGAAGATATGGAGTGGGACTTTTCCATTAAAGACCTATCAAAATTATCTCGATGAGGGAGCAAACTTCCTCATAGAACTTACGGATGACCAGCGAGCCCAGCATGATGAAGCCTTGACGGCTTATTATGACCTGGCTCGCGAAACCAACCCTGAGTTCGAGATCTATCGGCACACCAAGAAATTCAAAAGCTTGTGGTCATTGATAGATCAGGCTGTGGAAAGTCAAGCCAAGAATTTAGGCAAAAGAGATTGCGCCCGTAAGGTGGTGTACAATAACTGGGGAACTCGGGGTGAATCGTTCATGCAACTGAATGATGCCATTCAGGTGGGCCAACAAGGCTGGCAAACTGGCAAAGACCATTCCGGACTACAATCTTGCAATGGTATACCTGAACCGAGTGCTGTATCAGAAGCGATCAACGACTAGAGCAGACCGTCGTATTTCCCTTGTGCCAGGTGGCACGGACCTGGTGAACGCCGTTGAGCTTTTCGAAACCGAGAAGGATGTTCGGTCGCTCTCGGGAGAGGAGTTAAATGCCTTTCTCCCAGAGTTCCAATTAAGCATCGATCCGAATGGCATGCTTCAGTACGGGAAGGGCCGTGAGGGTGGAATAAGGCATTTCTGAAACTCACATATTCAGGCTTCATTCGTTGGAAAAGCTGCCAAGGCTGATGAGCTCTAGTGCCTATTTTTCTGCAAGACCACCTATTTAGATTAGCATACATCTCCTTCAGTTTTGTTTCACTAATTCATAGAGTTTTATTTATTTTGCAACACGCTCTTGAGGTATAAGTATTATATATTAGGATACATCTCCATCTTTTTATTATGCAGTACCTAGGTAATACCTCATACTCTCTATTATGCTAGAAAGCAATACTCATTCCTAGTGTTTGAACCCAGAATCTCGCCATCTCAGATTGTAGATGGCCGCAATCGTTGGATCACGTCCTCGGTGGTGAAGTCCGGGCCGAATGTCCAATATGGGGTTACCCATCTTTTGAAGTACGGGCACCAGACCTTTTCTGAGTGTTGGTGCCGCCCCCACGAGTACTCTGTCTTGTTGTACGAGTACTTTGAATATTTGCAGACTTTGCTCGCTTCGGTTTTGGCGGGTTGTATCCTCCGCCTGCTCCTCCTCCTCCTCATCATGACGGTCTCGTTTCGGGTTTCGTCGATTTCCGCGATTTCCATCTCCAGGATCGGTCTCTGGCTCAGGAGCCCCGGCGGGATCGGTCTCGAGTGGGGCGAAGTACAGGTCGTACAATTGCCGTAATTGATCCAACTGCAGTTTCGACATTGCAGTTGGTGCTCGACCACTTCCCAGTACATGAAAAGCTCTCCGAAGAGAGGCGACCGGATGTCCATGCCATTGTTTTGGCTGTGAAACACTTTCTAGCTGTAACTGCAGGAATAGCTCCCGCCTGTTAGGATCTGCAATGTCTCGACCCTGATTTAGGTATGACCTGATCACTACTGGAATGTAAAGGCCGCCCTTAGCTCCGTCTGGGACTCGGCCCTTTTGTAATTGATGAGCTCGGTATTCGTCAGCTGTGGGCACTGTGCGCTGAGCACCAGTGCGTTGTCGGTCTTTCCGGTCTTGCTTTTCATATTCAATGAAATACTCAAGATCTTCGGGGAAAAAGATCAATCCAAGATCTACCCAATGGTCGAATTGCCGATGGCATGCTGCACATAAACAGATGGCATTAGCCATCGATGTGAGCGGAAAATCGATTAGTCTATTATCCAACCAAACCTCTACCTGGACAAAATAGTATTAGTATTCAGCCGCAATGAAAATTGACCAGGGCTATAAGTCTACCTGTGTATCCTCTTTAGCCATAACATGACAGACATCAGGATCTATTGCACTGCATGCCCAACACTTCTCTCCTGCCAATTCTTTGACCATATTCTTGGTCGAAACTGAGAAATCTCCACTCCGGTTCGGTGAGTGTGAGGCTGAAGATTGTGCAGACATAGCGAGCAAATCGTACGGATTTGGTTTTCGGTGATGTCTGTGAGGACGATGGCTGTGGGGGTGATGGCTGTGGCGATGCCTGCGCCGGTACGGATTTCGGAATTTCGGGCTGTGGATGATCCATCATGTTAGATCTCGCAGTCACTGTAGCTAGAACAATTTGAATATTGTAAATACTCACAGAACACTGACCTGTCCGTTCTATTTCCTCCGGCTTGAAGGGCTTGCTCCTTCCTCAAGTCCTCTTATAGTGCCATGCAGGAAAGTCCTACCGCAGGGGAAGTTGAGCGTTCATATTTGAGAGAAGGTGGGTGTCAGCCTAAGAGAGCCCATGGTTCTTGAAAGTACCTAACCTAGGTAGGTACTGTTATAATAAGATTGTCATCCGTTCTGCCTGATTTGTCCCAAGGAAGCAAGCAGGAGACATACCATACCAGGATCCGAACCAGTAACAGGCGTTACCTACGCAACAGTAGCCCTAACCCGAAGTCCCCATTTTCCGCTATGGTAATAAAAGAATCAACGTTCAGGGTGTTTTCGCTTGCCAGCGAGTGAAGATTGTTACAATGTGATGCATAAGACGCGCAACGTTTATAATACTGCCTGTTTCCCTGTCGTCGGGACCATAAAACCGGTTGTCAATCGGTACATTACTTAGTTTACTTGTGAGAATCGCACTGACTATTTCAGCTTCCGAAGGAACTTCGCGAAGAGGCGCGCGCCGTTTAGGCTGCCCTTGATGACGAGGGCTTGACTCAAGATGTTCAGCTCTACGCCCTTGGACTCGTGGCTCGACTGGGTCCTTCCACTAAGCGTCACCGTGAATCTGGGGATAGCAGCGTGTCCCGGTGTCAGTATTACACCGCATCTCGTCTGTCTGCTTCCCTCTGTGAGATGGAAGACCTTCCTTCGTAGCTTCGCTCTGATCTCATCGATATTGTGGCCAGGCGGCTAGCGTAAGTGCTTTCTTTCTTGGTTTAGTCTATATCAATAACTAACTCTGGTGTAGAGATCACCGACCTCGCCCTGAAGATTCGTAGGATGAGAAAGAAGAGCCCGTCGCTGTAAAGAAATTTTAATTTTTATCTTATAATATAAAATATATATATTAATTTATTTATATTTAAAATCTTATTTAAAAATATTAAAAATTAGGAAAGTTATAAGGATTTAAAATGATAATTATCATAGGGCTAAAAGTGCCCGTTGAGCTGGCCTGGCCGTTGAGCTGTCGGGTCCGCGGACGAATCTGGGTGAATCTAGGTAAATCTAGGTGACGAATCTAGCTGAATCTATGTGACGAATCTAGTTGAATCTAGTGAACAAATCTAGGTGAATCTAGTTGACCAATCTAGTTGCCCGGCATTGACATGTTAATACCTAGGTATAACATTGCATTATCGCCATTCAAGCTCTCAGTGTTCAAGAGACAATACCATTAAACAAAAATTGGGTTGTCTTAAAACCAAAACCTCGCTCCTCCCGACTCAATCTCTCTCTTCTGAGCCTTGGACATTTTAGTGATATCATACATCGTGCCACCGATTGTCTTCGCGCCGTTTCGAGCGTGACCTTTTGTGTATTCCTTGAACTGCAACGGGTTGGTCATTAATTAGCACATGCTTCAGATGGGGGTTATTGGGGAAAACAACATACTGAAGCTTTCCATCCTTTTACTGAATAATCACCATTATCCTTAAGGTCACCCTCATCATCGGAATCGGCGTCTACAAGGCTCACGATTCCCCAGGTACCTTCCGAAAAGTGGATTTTCTTCCTCTTCTTCTTTGGCTCGTCACCAGAAGCTGAGTCCTCCTCATCACGCTCAGGCTCAGGCTCAAGTAGCTCTTGGTTGCGCTCGTGAAACTTGTAAGGCCCCTTGATCTCAATATTGTGCTCCTTCGCCAGCCGCACAAGATTCGACACCCACTTCGTCTCTCCGAAATGGTCCCCGCCTATGTAGGTCCACGAATGGACAAACTGAACGAACAGGGCCAAAACCATTGAAATGTTTCTAAGCCCGCCATTCTCAGGCCGATAGGGCCTGAGGAGCTGGCTCAAGACTTGGAGACCAGTCAAGAGAGCTTTACCAACGAGGGCAATCGTTTCAGCGAATCCGCGACAGTCATCGCCCTCTAAAAGGTAAATTAATTAGCCATGCATTAAGGCGATAAACGGAAGATATATACAATGACTCACGGAACCAGCAATGAATGTAGTCCAGCTGGGAAAACATGGCGAAACCTTCAAGTTCGGCCCATATAGCATATGGAGAAACCGTTCTCTTTGAAATCTCTTTGTTGTAGCCCTTAAGCTGCGATGTATTAGCAAATATATTTTCTTTTCACCTTTGTTTCATGCTTCCAACCTACCCAATTGTCAACTACCTCATTGATACCATAGGCAGTGAAATCGTTGTAAATGTACAACCCGTGCGAATCCTGATCACGATTGAAAGCCTGCTTCTCCAGCTGTTTGTACCTTTCCAAGCCGGCCTCTGTTATGGTCCAAGCCCATTCAGATCGATCGTCTACCGAGGCTGTGCAGGCGAAATAATTGGTATGCTCGTCTTCATCTTCATCGTCTTTGTCTTCCTCATCTTCCTCGTCAGAAGCCTCTCTTTCTATATCGTCCTGCTGCTCTTCCCGAGCGTCCCAGTAAGGGCGATGGATAAAATGAATTTGGGTTCTGTTGTAGAGTCCTCTTCTGAACGGTCGGTATTCAAGGTGGCACATTTAATAAGTGACCCCACGGCTGAGCAGCCAGTTTCTGTTTCACCAGGAGTATCTTCCATTTCCTTTAGTGGATGGTGGGACATTGATTGTGTTTTCTGCTGAAGTCCAAGTTCTGTCCAGGGGTAAGCCGTCGCGTCGCGCCGTTAGTGCCTACTCTAGTGTGCCTTGTCATTGGTCGTTTTAACATCCTAACGGTCTACAGCTACGTACCTCTATCTTCTCAAGAAATGACATTAGATTGAATAGTAAATAAAATCATGTTGGCTAGGATAAATTCCATCAACTTTTATTATGGGTCACTTCTATATCAGTCAACGGCGGCCTATTAGTCGTCATCTCTTCTTCCGGTTACTGAGGTATAATTGGATAGAGATATCGAACAAACAAGGATAAACGAGAAAAGATTGTGAGAATCTGTTGACATGGTAAGTGATCATAAAATACTAACGATGATTTCGCTCTTCAACAGCAAACAGAGCCCATGCGCCTACACATAAATAAAAATCAATCTTTGAGTACTAGCTTTGCATGAAAGAATAGCAAAACGAAAAACGCCCCATTTTAGTCTTAAAAAGGAAATTTATAAGGAGAAGACCGGAAATAAGCAGTGTCTCCTAGTAACGCCACATAATTCATAGTCACAAACGAAATAGAGTCGAAGAGATGAGGGCTGACAGCCTGAGAGGAAATTTAATTCCCCGGCAGACCATCAAACGGACTGCGCGGGCCCACCATCCAGTCTTCCATGGCCAACCACTCACTCCAGTGCGCCTCCGCCGCTCGAAGTTCTTCTTCCTGCGGATCGCGCAGTGGACGCAAAAAGCACGGTTTCGTACGGCGACAAATCATACTGGGCCTTGGTTTTAGCCACCCTCCACTCTTAGCCGAGAAGAGGTAGTTCAATCGTTCCTGTGAGTGGATTGTACCAATGCCTTTGACCCAGTTGTCTCCAAACAGTTCCTGCATAACGGCCGGCGCATCGGTTGCCGTAATCACCAAACGGCGAATGTATGGAGTGAGCGAGATCAACCTAGACGCCGCCCGGGAACTTGAATGCTGCTGTTCCGTCGAGTTATATTCGGATTGGTGTTGGTTTGCGGTGGACTCGGAGAATTCAAGGACGACTTCGGTGGCGCGTTGGTAGGGAAGGAGGATATTTATATGAGCGGCAAGCGACTGCGCCAAGGGCCGGTACTGTGCAACGTTCACGAAGTGTTCCACGCAACCCTGGTAGAACGGAAACCATTCTACCGGGTTGACTTTGCTGGCATCAGCATATAGGGTCGTGGAGGTGGCGGGGTCCGTAGTTGTAGTAGTAGAAGTGACGGTACCTACGCCGGGCTGCATTGTGGGTGGTCTGGCGGTTGCTTCGCGCCTCAATCTAACAGCGGTATAATAATAATACATCAGCAATTGGAACTCGGATCAAGTATTGTCTTCAGCTCATTCACGCTTGGCGTAAACGGGTAAACGGCCAACAACTTACCTACGCGATAAATAGCGATTAGACTCTGGGGCGAACAAACGGCGTCTCGCTCCAAATGCTCTGAATGTACGCCAAAGCCGCGATCTTAGCCCAAGGGTGCCGTTTGATCGCTGTATGTCGTCGACATACACGCACTCTGGAAACGAAAACAATAGCCACTATGGCCTGATTGCACAAACAAAGCAAGGCATGAACTAGTCCCAAGCAGGGCAGGAGGTGCGGATGGGCTGGTGCGCAAAGAAGAAGAAACAATTGATGAATTATTTTATTTTTGATCTGACAATTCACCTGTGGCTCCATCATTCATCATTCGGGGCTGAAGCTTGGTTCTTATATGTGTTTCATTGCCATGGAGGGATGAGCAGTGGGGGTGAAGGGGCGACCTTCGAGCGGGACGTGAAAGAAAGAGTCTAGTCTGGCTGGCTTCTGCATGTGCCAAAATGGACGCTGAAGGCATCGCAGCGTAAAGTTCATTCCCACAAGATGGTTTCTCGTTGGCCAACACATGCAACGGAACAGACAGAGACAGTTCGGCATCCAGGGCGCCGTGGGAGCCAGAGGTGAAGCTGCATAGCTCACTTCCGGCTTCCGCTAGTTGTCGAGCAGGGGGTAAATGTGGAAGAAGCGGAAACCGAATCAGCAGCGGACTGTATGGGAAAGGGCCGGCTGAAGCTATCGACAAACTACGCAAAGAACTATTGACATTCGAGCGATGGAGTCAAGCCACAGAAAGTGGAGTCGTCGAGCCACAAATTTGCGCCACAGGTGGAGCGGGGCTCGGCGGTAAATGCCTGCTCGCTATTGGTCGGCCGGCATTTGCAGCCACGGAGCGGCCGACAGTTTTCCTTTCTTTTCTCTCCTTCATGAGAGCAAACACTGAACAGTAAGAAGACGAATCTCGGTTCAAGAACGGAACATCTCGTACTTTCTTTCCAGGCAACGCAGTTATTAATAATGACCACGATCCCGACTACGTACAGACCAAACACGAAGTTAAATATCAGATAGAGTTCTTCGCATGCCAACTATCTACAGAATAACTGGTATCTACGAAGTATGCTGTTGGGAGCCCTGCAGAGTGCAGACTCAATGCAAGTAATCAACTATGTATGTACGGAGTATTGTATACTGCTAAGAATGATCCTTGCTGCGAGCAAATTCCCTGGTCACGTTCTTCAGCATTCGGCCTGTTTGATCAGAGTACTTGGCCTAACCGAGCCGGATGAGATCAGAGAACGTATCCCTGCCGGACGTGGCGTTGTGGTTCAGCTTTGTTCGGGAACGGAACCCAGGATCGTGGTTTGAACTTTGTACTGACAGGGATTCTCACCCCTTCTCGGTTGGCATTGATTACGTAATATTTTAATTTGTTCTCCCAACACTAGCGCACGGCATATCTTGCTTCAGCAGGCAGCACAAGATTCAAGTCGATATCATAACGACTTGATTTGCGGCTGAGCAGTAAGAAGATTAGTCTAACCGGATGAATGGATGCGGATTTCAAAGTGGTGGGTAGAAGAGTAGCAACAAGAGGAGACGGATGCCCGCAGGAACAGAGATGGTCCCCTCTTCCTACCCAACTACGGTCTACCCAGCGTAGAGACGAGTGAAGTCACAAATCAATAGATCGAAAGACTAGACGGAAATGGATGGTTGTGCCAAGGCGGCACGGACTGGCCCAGAGCGGGCCGGCGGAGCACACAGCAGCCAATCGCAGAGGCGGATCTCGCATCCTTAAGGGACGATGAATCATCGAGATCGGATGGGGCAGTGACTACGACTAGCGCTACGATGTCGATACATGATCATAAATATTAAATAACCTACACCATCCTCTGCCCTGCAAGAGAGAAAAGACACCACGGAACAACCACCATGGCATACAAGACCAACTACGAGCTGTGGGTGAGTGTTCCACTGCCTTCTCCACGACTTTTCAAGACTAATCGACTCGCAGAACCCCGCACTCACATCCCGACGGCCCTCGCAGATGTCGGATATTGATATCATCCTATCACAAACCTATCCGCATGTCGCCATGCTTCCATACATGCAGTGTCTACACTGCAACCCGATCGAGCTCGAAGAGTCATACAGTCCTGCCACCATGTCCACGTTTGCGAATTCAGAAGACGGGTCTGACGACCTAACCAGCGCGACGGCCGACAAGTGTAAGCGCAGGAAAATTCGACAGCGACTGCGGCAGCTGCTGAAACGTGCGCCCCGGTCACACAATTAAATCGCCATTGCTTCATTTTTATATATATATATATATAATTTCCGTGTTTATGAGTTCTTCACACTTTCACTTTGAGGCTTTCTTTTGTCTATTGGAGCAAGGCGCTGGCTGGAGGATTGAAGGGGAAATACCATGTACAATCAATCAACTGTACCTACACGGGCGCACATATGGGAAACAGGTTGCCACTACATATTTGTTTTAGCTATATTTCCTAGGAAGAATGAACATATTTATTATCTGATTGCCGAATTTGTGGGTCTCGTTTCTGGTAGTTAATTAGTTATACGAAGTTGGAAGCCTTGTCGAATGAAACAGCCTAGATTTAGTTTGCCGGCCAATGACAACTCCGTGCCGATCTATATGCTGTGATACACAGAACGGCGAACGCTCAATATTGCCGTGAAGAACGGAAACAAATAAGAAAATAGTTTTTGCTTCTCTTTAGGCCGCTCATGCAGCTGAAGCACAAATCCAAGCACAGTGTAGATCGATTCCTCGTTGATCCTTTCGTACAGGGAAGGTGACGTATGAACGAAAATTATGACGTTTGCATCCCAGCAGCGTTACATTGCATACAAGGGAATCTTGCAAGCTCCGTTTTCCGCTGATAGTCTTAGACTCTTAGCCCAGGTACATTGATAGTAATTTGATACAGGTAACTAAATGCATGGCTGGCATTCGGATCACTCGGCATTCGACCGGCTTTTGTCCGGCATTTTCTCGGTACATCAAGTATAAAATTTTTTCCCTTTCTTTCCTCTTTTAGCTTTCAGCCTGAAGGCATCTGCCATCCCTGCACAGTGCAAATCGGACATACCGATCGGAGCCGCTGTGCACTAAACTGAACCAGGCTAGTCTCGGAGGCCGGATCCATGCGTACCCACTGCCCCACCCGCAACCATGGATCTAACCCAAACGGGGCTTGATGCAGCAGTGGCTGGTGCTCACTGTGGCTTGACCGCTACTTGCACGTGTTAAAGTTCTGCACCAGCCACATTTGACCTCGGTTGGACGCAAATCCCTTGCCTCGAGTTAACTATGCATACGGAATGCTTAAAAATAAAGGGACTCTACATATATACTTAACTAGTACATAGTTAGTACGTAACTTGCATGCCAACATGACTACGTAGGCGTCTCGCAGCTCCTTCGTCCTGCAAATATGGGTCCATTGCACTAGCCACAGTTCAATCCCAAAAGGGCAAACGCATGAGGATATGTGGCTTGCTCCATTTTTGGTATGCAGGGTCCATCGTAGCCTGAGGCTAGTTGACTTACCAAAGTCTACTCTTTTTCTTTTGTTTTTCCCCGTTTGTTTTTTTTTCGCCTTCCGCCTAGATACGGCGTTTGTTCCCTCTTCGGGTATGAACTCGAGGCTTTTGCGCGGACTACGTCACATGCATGGATGGTTCTATGTAGTTGATTGATTGATTATGATCTGTGTCACCACCGATCAATGGGTCTCCCAACGAAAACCTGCATCCTCGGATTTGATAGCCGCTCGAGTCGAGCAAGTTCGTCAACTGAGATGACGCAAGCTGTTCCTGGAGAGAGTAGATCCTTTCCGGGTTTAGCGGCTAAATCCATCGATCAAATCAAGTAACCATTTCTTCTAATCCAATCAAATCATGCTCTTGGATGTTTTTGGCATGCCAAATGCGGAAACGATAGGAATCTCCCATTTTATTTGATATACTGAAGGAATCAAGTTCCGAAAAAAAGAAAGAAACTTCCAAGGTTGAATATTCTAACGATCAGGCACTACCCCCGAAATGATAGCCTTCAAAGCTGCGATTTGCTCGCGCACAGCGCGCTTGCTCGTACCGCCAATCGCATCCTTCAATTCAACAGCACGCTCATAATCCAAACACTCGCGTACATCAGGCCCAAATCGGCTATCGATTGCCTGTAGCTGCTCGATGCTGAGTGTGTCCATGGGAACGCCGTTCTTCTCTGCTAGCGCAACAACACGGCCCGAAATGTGGTGGCCCTCTCGGAATGGCACGCCTTTGCGGACGAGGTAGTCCGCGAACTCGGTGGCAAGCATCTCCGGTGCCAGAGCAGCGGCCATTTTCTCAGGATTGACTTTCAGTGTGGAGAGCACACCGGTAGCGATCTGGATGCTGTCGCCGACAGTCTTGATGTGGTCGAGAAGAGGCTCAACGCTCTCCTGGAGGTCTTTGTTGTAGGTGGTGGGGAGACCTTTGATGGTCATCATAACGCCCGCGACATGCCCAAAGGCACGTCCAGCTTTCCCGCGGAGCAGCTCGAGGCTGTCCGCGTTCTTCTTCTGAGGCATGAGCGAAGAACCCGTAGAATATGCGTCGGCCAATCGGACAAAGCCAAACTCCAGGCTGCTGTAGATGATGAGATCCTCAGCCCAGCGGGAGATTTTAAGCATGAACGAGCTACCCCACTGCATTGTTTCCATAGCAAAGTCGCGGTCCGCGACCGTGTTCATGGAGTTAATAGTAAGGCCATCGAACCCCAGTTCCTTGGCCATGCCCTCGCGGTCAATGTGGAATGGGTTTCCAGCAAGGGCACCAGTGCCCAACGGCGACTTATTAACTCTCTTAATAACCTCACGTAACCGCTCTAGCTCGGACGCGAAGGCTACAGCGTGCGACAACAGCCAGTGAGACCATCGAACGGGCTGGGCCTTCTGCAGGTGGGTGTATCCTGGCATCAAGTAGTCGATGTCCTGCTCTGCGCGAGCCACAGAGACCTTGATCAGATCCGACAAGAAAGCATCCAGCTTCCGCAGCTCATCCCGCAGCCACAAACGCATATCAGTTGCAATCTGCTCGTTCCTCGACCGACCCGTGTGCAGTTTGCCCGCAATATCCTTGCCAATAATCTCACCTAGTCGACGCTCATTGGCAGTGTGGATGTCCTCATCATTCGGCTTGACGACAAAGCTATTGGTGCTCCATTCTTCGGCGATTTGCTTGAAACCGCGTTCGATCTCAGAGAACTCGTGCTGGGTCAGGATGCCGCCACGGGTGTTGGCGCGCGCAAATGCGATCGAGCCGCGAATATCCTGTTTCCAGAAGATACGATCGTAGGGGAGCGATTCGTTGTATTGAACCATCAGCGGGTCCAGTCCCTCTGAACCCGGAGATTAGCTTGTTGAGTGAGGTTTTGCAATTAAGAAAAGAAGATATAGAAGATATAGAAGATACCTGTGAACCGTCCCCAGAGCATATTCTCTGCGACAGCTTTTGATTGCTCATTGCAGCGGCTTGGGATGCAATTGATCGTTCGAACGAGCGTTCTAGTATGACTCTTAAAATTTTGGAGGAGCGCGGGAAATGATAAGAGGGCACGCTAAGCCGGATGAGGACAGAAGCGCAACAACAAGAAAAACAACAAAGAAAAGATAGAGTATTGACTTTTGTGGGTCATTTAAATATAAGATAATAATTAAATATACAAGAAAGAGATTTTCCAATGTCCACTATTAACTTCCTGTGAGGCTCTTAGAACTAGCGGCTTTGTATAGTCGCTTTAGCAATGGGGTTACTAATGCAAGCATTACCCCTTGAGTCCTTCAGCCAGAAAAACAAAACAGTGCACGTTCGATTTGCTAAGTCTTGAGTCTCTGCACGACTCTTTCTGACTGCCAACTGAAACTAAAAGATGACAGTACTAGATGTTAGAACCAACATGCTCCGCATGGCCTGATTGGCCATGCGCTTCCCGGCGTCCGTGTCCCTATAAATCTTTAATCCACCCTTGGCTTCTGAAACCACTTTCTCCAATGTCATGATCCCTAAGTACAACTCATATTCTTGATATAATGGCCGGGGGTATCACAATCCCTTCCCTCCTCTCTACGTCGTGAGTTAGGAAGACTTTCACCGCGGCTATAAGAAATCTTTATTTAACCCTAGGTATCCAACAGATGAGTGCGAGAAAGCTTGCGAGATCCTCGACGCCTTCCTTAACCCAAGCATTCCAAATAGCACAACCACACAAATTCTTCGAGATGCGCAGGTAAAGTATTATTTCGTCGCGTTCATATGTGCTCATTCATGCATCCTCTCACGAATCTGCTGTTGTTCTCTTCTTGTTGTTTTTCCTCCTAATAAATATATAGGGCCTCGCGATTTTTTCCACGGTCAAAGCAGCATTCTTGGGATCCGCCAGATTCGGCTCAGGGATTCTAGTCGCGCGACTTGATGACGGCAGTTGGTCTGCTCCATCGGCCATTGTCGTCGGAGGGGTAGGATTTGGCGGCCAGGTTGGCCTCGAGTTTACGAACTTTATATTCGTCTTGCCTCGAAAATCCTCATTGAGGACATTCGCGCAGCTCGGAAGCTTGACATTGACCGCGAACGTGTCCTTGGCTCTCGGCCCCATGGGCAGAAGTGGCGAGGTTGGCTTTGGCGCAAGCCTTGACGGACTCGGGGCATTGTGGGCTATGTCCAAGACTAATGGGCTCTTTGGCGGGGTCAGCGTTGAATTGGCCACGTTCATCGAAGCCAGATCGTCCAATGAAAAACTTTATCAAAGAAGCTCACTGCTGCTCAGCTACTGAACGGCGAGATCAAACCTCCCGCCGATGCTAAGATGCTTATGCAGCATTTGGCCCATGAGGCCCTTAATTCCCGTCGAGGTCGCGCACCTGATCCTGAGCAACCTTCTGAACGCTCCGCCGAGCTTCCTAGTGGAGCTGAGAACCAGCCGCCGTCGGAATTGTCAACCCAAGGGGCTGTACGACAAGCACCGGTTGAGCTGCATGGCGAATCTGTCTCTGGGCGATTGGAAGAGAGGGAGACATTGGCAGAGGAAACATGAAGCGTATGTAACATTAGTTACTATGGCCAATTCCATATCCGCCGAATCCTCGGCCACGCATTTTGTCAATTATTCTTTTGAGTGTTAGTTTTGATATCCATCCAGCGAGTTTCGAGTTCCCTTCTATAGAATTGAAGTGTTCTGCATGCTCATATACCCGAGATACCAGACTATTTTACGTTAGAAGATGCGGCTTGATGCATGATCTGAGGCTACGGCCCCTTCCGTGAGAGTGTGCTGGCGACTGAACCAGCAGTATTGGTCGGGGAAGCGCTCTACCTAGGTAAAGTTGAGTTATGATTAGCTTCATCTAGCAGGACATTAGTAGCTCAGAGGATGCGAATGGATCGCCTATCCACCTGACCCCGGTTAAGGACAAGATGTCCGAGTGGTTGAGGTTTGTCTGGACGCTCCGTAGTTTGTCACCGGGAACCTTCACTAACCTTGCCACACCAGGCGGTAGACTCGCCTCTTCAGGTTCGCAATCTATCCTGTAGCGTCGGTTGTTATCCCATATTTACTAGAGAAGACCGGCTCTTGTCGATCTTTTCTTTTTCAAAAAGAATAGATTAGCAATAATAAGAGACGAGCAGCATGGTGACCAGTGCAGGAATCCGGGTCCCATGACGCCTAACCCTAATTCCCCAATTGGGAACAAAAAGTCCATGTCCATGTACGTATGATAAAGAAGGTGTCAGTCAAGCCTTACGTTCAACATCAGGAAGTCGAGTGAAGGTGCCTATCTAGGATGTCTGGTGCGAGAGACTATACGGACTGACTTGCACTTGCACCTTCCTTCTTCATGTACACCTCCTTCGCCCTCCAACGTACCTACGGTCCTTCCCTCCATCTTCTCCCTCCACACTCTGCTTCCTCAACTCTCAAGCTTCCACAGTCAACCAATCCTCTCCAAATAGAACCAGACTTCTACCTATTCAATCCTCTCATATCACTTGACCTATCTCTTTCACTTTCTTCTCGACTCCCATCACAGTCACCTCACCTACGACTCTCAGTCTCACTGCCATTCATCCACCCAATCTACTCTGAGCACTTGGCTTTCTTCATTCGACCTTTTTACTCTCGACATCTCCTCTTCGTCTTATCAGGATTCTACTTTCAGCCAGACATCAACGTCCAAGGATGCCTCCCACGCCGATATTTCGTCTAATCGTGGACGATGAATCCGAGAAAGGTACCTCTCTCATCGTGGAACTTCCAAAATCACAGTTACTAATCTAAACATGAAGGGGACGAGGGGTAAAAGTAAGTCCCAAGAAAAGACGCAAGACGCCCACAAAACCGAGGCAAAACAAACAGGAAGATGGTCAGTCTACTTCTTCTTCACATTCACCTTGAACAAGCTGTTGACTACTTTCGTCATCTAGCAACCAGCCCAGTTGTGACCATGATAGTTGGAGTGGACTTTGGGACAACTTATTCTGGTATCCAGCCATCCCCTTGCCATTAATGATCAATGATGCTTACCTGTAATCTTCAACTGCTAGGGTTTGCAATGGTAGTAGAGGATGACTCCTTTGAGGGAGTGAAACTCAATAAAAACTGGCCAGGTTGCTCTGGATATCAAGAGAAAGCTTGTCTGTGTTGACATATGATATGAGCAATCCAGAAAGGCCAAAAGTTAATGCCTGGGGATACCTTGCTAGGATCATCCTAATACACCTATATGTGGTTCAAATTGGGATTGGCCAAAGACCAGGCGCAAAATGAGCATGATGATGAGTTGCTATATGAGGGACTAGGATCAGTCAAGTGCCCTTAAAACATGACATTTTGCAAGCTCATAACCGACTACCTCACCCAGTTCTATAAATACTTTACAGCAACGCTCAAAAGCAATCTCTCGAAGATACTTACAGCATGCTGAAGTTCTACTTTGTTCTGGCTGTACCAGCTGGATGGCCGACTAATGATTGTTAGGTAATCAAAGATTGTGCTGTTGAGGCGGGCTTTGGCAAGTGTAAGGATGACCAAGTGAGCATAATCCAAGAGCTAGAGGCTGCTGCCCTCACGGCTCTGTACTTGTATGGTGATAAATTCCAAGGGGCGAACACGTTAAAGGTTAATACGAACGTTATGATTGTTGATAAGGGAGGTGGCACTGTGGTATGATTTAACTCAGTCTCAGAGGACACTTTAGATATGGATGAATATGTAAGAGCAGGACCTGATAATATATATGATCAAACAACTGAAACCCTTGAAAGTCGAAGAAGTCTGCGTGGGATCTAGTATGTTTGATATTTTTCCTTCTGTTCATGATTATTGTTAGCTAACGCAGATGACTCTTTATAAGGTGCGAAATACGGTTTAAGCGCCATCGACAGACAATTCTTAAAGTTTATGTGGCAATGGTTTGGAACTGAGTTCATTAGCAAGTCTGAGAAGATGATAGGACCCAAAGGCCATTTCATAAACGAGTTTGAAGATATTAAACGTCGATTTGATAACCGAACGGCCATTGAGGGTCTACGTCTACAGATGAACTGGGAAGACCTTGAACAGTACGATCCTGAAGACGGCGAGATAATTCTACAGCGGTGGGTGTTGACTGAACTTTGTCTGCTCGCACATAACTAACTCCTTACCAGGGAGGATATCGTGGAGATGTTCAAGCCCGTTATCGTTAATTCCACTGGCCTTATTCAAGGGCAAATCGATAGCACCGCAAAGGAGAACAGTCTGCCTGTCACGGTTTGCGAATCCCATCCTGACCCTCTCTTTATTGATATAAGTTCATGCCCCTGACTGACATTCTTTTCATTCTTTTGAAGGCGATCATTCTCTGCGGTGGGCTGGCAGAGTCTGACTATATCCAGACAGAGCTGAAAGATTGGTGCGCGAAGAATACTCCAAACGCAGAAGTACTTGTGCCAACAAACCCGTGGTCCGCGATCTGTGTTGGAGCGGCTATGAGCAAAAGGGCAACTGTTATCAAGAGTCGAAGGGCTCGTCGAAGCTATGGCACTGTGACATATGTACCTTTCAATCCGAGCGAACATGACGAGGCTAATGCCGTCTCGCTTCCAAACCTGGGGAAACGGATGGAAAAGATGCACTGGCATGTCAGAAGGGTGAGGCCTGCCTGCTCTTTCAAAAACAAAAAGTGATTCTTACTGATTCCTTCTTTCTTTCCATTAGAACGACCCCTGCAAGCCAACGAAAAGTATCGTTGGCTGAAGAAAGCCACCATTCAGGTTGCACGTGATACCAGTGTCAAAGGTAAAATTGAGCTATTCGAAAGCGACACCACTGTCGCGCCAACATGGAGGTTTGACAAAGGTATGAGTCCTATCAATTTTCCCTCCTAACTTGTAAAATATGGGAGTTTTACTCACGACAAAACTAGGAATACGAAAACTCGGAGATCTTTCTATCGACCTCTCAGACTCACAAGCCTCCCCAATCAAAAAGCGAAAACGTGGCAGGAACAGTTGGGCTCCCAATGCTGTACAAAGAACAGAGCGGCAAAAATTGAGGTAGGACAGGTAATTCTGCCTCGACAGAACTGCGTCGAGTTCATTGCGAGAATTGGCAGGAAAAGGGTTGGAAGAGCCTCATTCGAATATACCCCAAAGACAGGTGAGGACGGGTATGGCTACCACAGGGAGGCGATGGCGATGAGGATGAGGATGATAATCCCGATTTTTGGCTGCATCGCCCGTTTCAAGATTACAATCCTGTTGACTCCTTCGAGGACGACGAGGATACTGACGATGCCGATGATTAATCTTGTGTGCTGGTAACGTGCCTGTCTTCGACGATTGAGGCGAAGGGGAATCCATATTACTTGTAGGTTGCAGAGACCAAGGATTACAGGCTCAAGTTAGCCAGTCACATAAACTTCGCAAGCATCAATTGGCATGGCTGTATTTGGGAAATCTTTTGGTGTGCCATCAGAATGTCTTCTTTTCCTCTTCTTTTGTCCTTCTAGTTTGGTCTCTAGTTCGAGGATGGGGATAGCTAGAAAGTGAATGCAAGCTTTCTGACATTCGATCAAAAACTAGATACTCATACATGTGTCAAATGATACCGGCGTATTGTGAATTGTCGGTCCATTGTGACCTTAAATCTCCTCGCTTCTCTGCTTCATCTGTCAACAACCCCCATGTCGCAAAATATACACTTCAAAAAAGTAGTGAGGAAAAAAAAAAAATAAAGATCTGACATGATACAGTAAACTGAAACTCGTTGGACTCCGTTATACCACGATGACGACTGACAATTGTGACGATAAAACGTTGCCGGTATGATGCTGCCGCTGCTGATAAATTGGTTATGACCGAAATAAAGGAGACGAGAAATCGTACACGATTTGCCGAATTTGAAAATGGAAAAATGTTGTCAATATACACATAACACACACACACAATCTTCGAAGATTTGCACTTGTGAAGACTCATGCTGTAGAAGCGGAGAGAATGTTTCCCGACAAAACCACTGAATAATGAAATGCAACTCCGTGACGCCGCGCTGTGAAATAGCAAAATAAACGAAGAGAAGAGATTGGTGCACATTTTCAGTCATTTCTATGAATGACCATTTCATGGACTGGCTGAATGGACGTGTGTTTACTCCTCGTCACCGTCATATTTCAAATGTGTTGGGTTCTTGGCACTGTTATTGACGCTCCTAAGCCAGGCTTGCCGCCATGTTGTAGTACTTTCTGACTGCATGGGTCCTCCCATGACAAGTGGAGCAGGAATACCTTCACGGTCTCGACGCATTCCTTCGAGAACAGCCACAATGCCACCATGGCGAAGTCGTTCAAGGACAACATGCATGCCTTGCTTGCTTCGAAGAATGGCGTCTCTGGTTCGTGTCACGCCAATGAGCTCAATGGTCCGTTGTACCCCGGCAGTAGACAGAGATGAAAAGAAGCCTCTTTTGTGTGCCTCGTCATCGAGCTCCGAGCCGGAAGAAGAAGATTGCCCATCAGCTGCTTTGCGTGTGCGACTGAGTAGCTTCGTCTGGCCCAGGCGAGATATGAAAGTAACAGTCGTCCGGACATTCACCTTCTCGCCGTCAGGTGGCATCTTCTCGCGCTCATAAACTTGCTTCTCGATAACACTCAGAATGCCGGTCCATTCCATGTTCCTCGATTCGGTTTGCATCCATCCCTCCTTAGCATCGACCACGGTCTTCTCGAGGATGTACGACTGTCCCGAATTCTCGCTCCCGCCAATGCCCTTTGGCAGTAGTCTTAGCAAGGCGGACGGAATCTTGGATTTCTTCAGGTGTAACCGCGTCGTGTGCAGTCGTTGGGTGTCCGGATCGACGTAGCGATCAATCACATCTGACGTCAAGACATGTGTAGAATAGGGGTTCGGATATCGAAGGAAATAGGCCAGTGAAACAGCGGGAAGGAATAGTCGTAGGTCGAAATGTTCTCGAAGAATTTCATGGTGTTTCGTCAGCTGCTTGGCTACTGCTGTTGCTGTTGCTGCTGTGGATGCGGATGTGGCGGCGTTCAGGCATTCGTCGACCGGCAACAAGTCTTACTCTCAGAATTGTACTGGAGAGGTGTACAAACTGAGAGGACGACAGGGTTCGTTTATAACAGAATAGCTAGCTATGAGATGATCTGATGACTACCGATGGGCTATTGCTGGATGGCGAACAGCGGAATTGTACGTTGGGCTTTGGGCTCGTGCTCTTTTCCAGACGCAACGACGCTACGCCGTGTTGGGACTAGCTGCGGGCTCACGTGGAGGACTGCTCCATGAAATGCTATTGGCTGGTCTCACACTGCACAGTCTCGCACAGAAGAAATTAGGAATGCCATTTGGCATCTATAGATACAAGTACAGTGCTAAATCTTCCTGGGAAGTTGGACCTGAATTACCTAGTGCATCGTTTTCAGATCCAGCAGGGCTGGAATAAATCCTCTAACCCCGTTGCTAAGCAAACACTGCTCCCCGTCAACCAGCTCGTCCAGGCGAATCGTCTTCTCTGTACAGAGCTCATAATCCAAGGCATACTGCCTGCTCACACTGACCATGCAGCCGCTATCAAGAGGAGGCGTCACCCATTCCGTCGTAGCGTCTCCGCGATCGCGCCGACGCCTTCGGAAATACACTGTCGTAATACTTCCCTCCATCACCTCGCCCTGGTGGTTAACTAGCAAAACCTCCGTGGGGTCCATCGGTGACTTAATACCAACACGCTGCCTCGCCGCCTCGTAATGACTGCGAGATGTAGTCTTGTAAGCGGTGAACCGCGACGGACAAGTCCTCTCGGGATCAACAGCCAGCCGCCACGGAAAGGATGGGTTCAACAAGACCAAATCATCGAAAGACGCGGGCAGAAACATGCTTTGCAAAGGCCATGAGGTGGCGGGGTACACATCCACCGAGCAGCGGCCTTCGATGTCCACCACAACCCGTAATCGCCATGCTTTGCTACGATCCGGGATGAAAGAATCAAGCGTCCGAGTAAATTGCTCCAAGGGCTGCTGCAGGACTTGGATGGCCTTTGCCATTGGAAATTGGTTGCGGCTTTCAGGAGGCGGTCGCGATGGTATCGGAGGAGATAATAGGGTGAATCATGCGGCTCGGGATAGGACGTGCCTGCACGTTGCCTCACGGCACTTGGAAGATCAGGATCAAATCTAAGAGAAGATATTAACGAGAATGTAGAAGAATGGGTAGAAGAGTCTGAAGAGTCCGGACGATTTGTCGTCATGCTTTGGAGCGGTGTCAAGTCAACATTAAGAGAAAATGAAGTTCTCGGTCTGAACCTTGAATGGACATAAAGACCCAGTCCCGCTGGCGGCTGTACCTAGGCGAGGCACTATTATGAGCAGACTGAAGATAACTATACGATAGCTACAGGTATTGCATACTAGGAATGACAACTAAATGCTAGAAGAGGTTTAGCTATGTTTGCCTACATTTAAATGACAAGCAACCCATGTAAACAGCGCAAACAACGCAAAGCAATCAAACGATGTTGACTCAACTTTATTCTTCGAAGGGTTACATTTGAGAGATTGCTTACTCCTCCGACTCCGACTCCGACCCCACTCCGACTCTGACAATATAAAAGATAACCCCTCACGAAGAGTAAGTCTCGTATCTCTGAAAATATTCGTGCAAAGTTCCTTTGAAATCTTTCTCATGTCGCACCAACCCCAACATTTGCAGCTCCCAGACGGGCGGAATCTGGACTATGTCGTGACAGGTCCCGCCGACGCCAAAATCTCCCTCATCTGGATCCATGGTACTCCCAGTGCAGGAGTACCAGTCCCGAGTGTCGTGAATGCCTGCGCCAAGAAAGGTATCAAAGTCATTGCATTCTCGCGACCTGGCTATGGAGGCTCGACCCGGAGAAAAGGCAGGCGAGTCATCGACACGGTTAGCGATATTCAATATCTTAAAGAGCATTTGGGAGTGAAGCAATGTCTCGTTGCAGGTTGGAGCGGTGGCGGTATGTGACCTTCTTCAAATCCTGTTCCTGGACCATGATTCTTACAATTACACTTTTCCAGGTCCCCTTACTCTTGCCTGCGCAGCGCGATTACCGGGTTGCCTCGCCGCGGTGTCCTTTGCCGGTGTAGCCCCTATGTTGCAGATGGACTCGACTTCCTAGCTGGGCAGGGAGAAGATAGTGAGTGACTGTGTGAAACTGGTGGAGTTACCTCGCCTTTTATCCAGTGTCTAACTTTTATCACCAAAAATTGCAGACCTCCAAGAATATGCAGCCGCCGTGCAAGGCGAGTCAGAGTTGCGCGCCTTCTGCACTGCTCAACGCGATGAGCTCATAAACGCAGACCTTGAAGGTGTGATGACTGCACTTCAGACCCTTCTGCCACCCGTCGACAACGAGTTCCTGAAACAAAACCGCGACACAATGGGTCAATACATGGTCGACTCAACCCGCGAGGCTCTCAGGCTCGGTTGCGACGGTTGGATTGATGATGATTTGGAAATGGTCCGCTCGGATTCGTGGGGGTTCGAGCTGAGTGAAGTCAAAGTCCCCGTTTTGCTCTTCCAGGAGACCACGACAAGATGGTGCCTTATGCGCATGGGAAATGGCTGGCGGAGCATTTGCCGCAGGATAAAGTCAGAAAACATCTTATCCGGGCCACGGGCATATCTCAATTTTAACAGATATCGATGATGTTATAGATGAGCTTTTGGCGGAGGCCAAGTTATAGGTCATATTGAACATAGACATATTTGTATATAGCCAGGAAGCTGGTCTGACAGCTTAATATAATATCGAATACGTACTTTTGATACATTTCCCTTTGTTAATGAGCTTTGCCTCTCAAATTTGTGCCAGTAGTAGTATATGTCTGTGCTGTGATTGGCCAGTCTCACCATCTCTCCGAGAAAAGCGCGGGCCAATCAGAGCCCCTCGTCGTCCAAGTCAGCCAGTGCCCGGAATTGCATAACAACTTTTCATCTTCCTCACCACCAAATAGTTGGGCCTGGCATCCATCGCTCGCCATTAATAATTGCTTTGGCGCTTTTCTTGAACAATTATTTGTTCTTCTTTTTAATAGGAAATTTTAATTGTGTATTTGTTTTCTCCCGATCCCCTTTTCATTCATTGCATCGTCGCAACCAGCAGCCACCCATCCAAACGAAAAGTCACTCCATCCACTTCAAAATGACGGACGCATTGCCCCCGGTGACACCCACGAAGAATATCGTCCTTGACACATCGACTCTGTCCGCATCATCGTCTTCGTCCGTATGGAACCGCATCTCGAACTGGGTGTCGGAAAACAAAGCTGTCGTCTATACCGTTGCCGGCATCGCCGTGGTCGTAACTGGTGGAACCGTATATTACCTATCAACCTCAAGCAAACCCAAAGAACCTGCACAGCCTAGGAAGAGCAAGAACCAAAGGCGAAAGGAGAAAAAGAAGGCGGAGGAAGAGAAGAAGGCACAGGAACTGAAAGCTGCCGCCGAAGGTGAGAATGAGACATAGCTTGCTCTGTTAATTTCCATTTGCAGGTCGGATTTTTTGCCTTCCTTTTCTAACATACAATCCCAGCAACAAAACAGCAACAGTTGAAGATGTCGATGAAATTCCAGAGGTAGATGAGAACACTGTGCATTCTTTATCAGAAGAGGTATTTGTTCCCCGTCACAATTGCAGACTTATTTTGGCGCATTTCCTAACTAGCACTCAGACACGGAAAGCATATGCGGCAAAGCTCAAGGCCGCAGGAAACAAGGCATACGGATCGAAGGATTACAACCGCGCCATTGAATTGTACGGCAAAGCCATCCTGTGCAAACCGGATCCTGTCTATTACTCGAACCGCGCCGCTTGTTGGAATGTTCTCCATGAATGGGAGAAAGTGGTTGAAGACACCAATGCCGCTCTTGCCATGGACAGTGAATACTTGAAAGCCCTCAACCGACGAGCTGTCGCTTACGAGCATTTGGATAGAAACAACGACGCTCTTCTTGATTTCACTGCTAGCTGCATTCTCGATCAATTCACCAACCGCCAGAGCCGAGAATCGTTGGAACGACTGCTGAAGAAGGTTGCTGAGAAGAAGGGCAAAGAAATTATGGAAGCCAAGGGCAAGCGGCTCCCCGGTGCCACCTTTGTCACCAATTACCTACAGAGTTTCCGCCCCAAGCCACTTCCTGCCGGTCTGGATTCTGAGGATCTGGAAGAGGACAGTGGTAAAGGACTGTTGCGCAAGGGTTACTTGGCGATGGCGCAGAAGACAGGCGAAAGATATGATGAGGCCTCGCAATCCTTCGAAAAGGCGCTTGAATTGGGGATCTCGGTGAATATGAGGCAGACGCATTGAACATGCGTGCTACTTTCACCTACCTACAGGGCAATGCTCAGGGTGCGCTCGAAGACCTCAACAGAAGTATCGAACTTAACCCATCGTTGGTTCAGAGTTACATCAAGCGCGCCAGCTTGCACCTCGAGATGGGTAGGTGACGAGTTTATTCCTTTTTCCGTGAGTGTGACTAACAATACGCAGGCAACAAGGATGCCGCCGTTGATGACTTCGAACTTGCTATTACACATAACAAAGACGACCCTGACATTTACTACCATCGCGCACAACTCCACTTCATTCTTGGTGAATTCGCCGAGGCGGCAAAGGATTATCAGAAATCGATTGACCTCGACCCGTCGTTTATCTATTCCCACATTCAGCTCGGTGTGACACAATATAAGCTCGGCTCCGTCGCATCAGCAATGGCGACATTCAAACGATCGGTCAAGAAATTTGAGAATGTGCCAGACGTTTACAACTACTACGGCGAGCTGCTCCTCGACCAGCAGGATTTCCAGGGAGCCATTGAAAAGTTCGACAAGGCCATCGAGATGGAGAGCAAGATTAAGCCGACGGCTATCAATGTCCTGCCTCTGATCAACAAAGCTCTTGGTATTTTCCAATGGAAGCAGGATTTCAAAGAGGCCGAGAGTCTGTGCCAGAAGGCCTTGATCAGTAAGTGACCTTTCCTTTTTTTTTCAATCTGATCCATATTGTATACCAGTGGAGTTCATACTGATTCGTAATAGTCGACCCTGAGTGTGATATTGCCGTGGGTACTATGGCGCAACTTCTATTGCAGCAGGGTAGAGTTGCCGAAGCTCTCAAATACTTCACCAGAGCCGCCGAGCTGGCCCGCACAGAAGGCGAGGTGATCAATGCCATCTCCTATGCCGAGGCCACCCGCACACAGCTCGAAGTCCAGGAGAAATACCCCAACTGGCAGCACGCCTACAAACTATGGGCGCCAGCTTCGGTGGCCCGCCAGGCTTGTGAAGTGAGTATTCAACTTCAACAAGAGAAGTTTGCACAGTTGCCCGGCGCTTGTCCCTCTACTCTTCTCCTCACCTTAGACCAAGCATCTCCAGCTGCATTACTCGAGGATAATTTGCTGTCGTCTGGAGCGATATCACCATATCTCATGTTCTTCTGTTCTTTTTAATACTGTGGTGTCTCATCTGTTGGATTTCTTGCATGTAATACTTCCCGGTGAGTCACCGTCCATGACTCTTTTTTCCCCTTTCCTCCGGTTCTGTTTTTCGGATGGACCATGGCTCTGGTCTCCTTTTGTTTTACTATTCGCCTCTGGAACAATGGTGGTACGCATGCAGGGAAAGGCCTGAGAGAGCGCTGAGGGATTGGTACATATAGTTAGACGATCGGATCTCTTTGTTTCTATTCACATTCTGTACAATACACAAAATTGAGATTGGCACTTGATTTCATCCAGAGACAGGATAGTGATGACGCAGAGGAGAAACTTTGGCAGCTACCTGTTTGAGTTGGGGCTGTCCATGTTCCTGTACCCTGCTGGTAAATATTACTACAGCTACGGAGTATTTTGCTGCCTGGAAGATCAGGCAGCGCTAACTATCGCTGGACCCGCTCTTATCGTATCAGATGACGGCAGCTTGTCATGAAGTCACGGGGTATGCATTAGATGGCAATGCAATCAAGGAAAGAGACAAGTTGACACCTGAGGCTACCCAAGGAACTTGAAGGAAGGATGTGCGGAACATCTTACCGGAACGCTCCTTCCAGCCAAGCTCGTTTGCTCGGTGTTTCACAGGGAAGGACCAAACCTTAGCTAATCCCTTCCTTGTTCGGCCTCGGCTCTTATCGGAGCTGAGATTACTCGTCCTACTCTCTCCTCTCTCTCCTCTGCCTTGCACTACTACTTACTCTCTTGCATTCTGCCTCTCTCTCTCTCTGCCTTCCTCCGCTTCATCACTTCTCTTGCTCCCTCTCGTACTCTACTCTTCCAGCAAAGAGCCATCCAGCCAGCCAGCAATATTGTGCTCGTTCATTCCCTGCTAGCACCTGAGGCTCGGAGGTTTACACGTCACGTCACCTGCAACAGAACCCCGCCCCGCGACCCTAACCAAGAGCCTTCCTAAGTTCTTCCACTTCTGGTCTGTCTTCGAGCCATTTCATCGCCTTCCATTGGTTGGTCCTCCGCCAGCCAGCCAGCAACCCAGGGCCAACTGCAAGCTAAACTTTACAACCATCTCTCTGCCTAATCTCAATCGGCCTACCTCCTTCCACCCCTCTATCTCTTTTTATCTTGAGTTACTCGCTCATGCACTGAACGTTTCTCTCTCTCCTTGCGTCTTCGTCAGCTTTTCTCGTGCCTTTTTACTGCCTGGGTGTCCTCCCTATCCTTCCGGGTGCACGCATAGGTGGGGTAGCTCAGCTCCCAGGTACTACTGACTTGGAGTCATCTTCTCCATTCACCCACTCAGCCCCCAGACCTCCTGTTAGAGTAAGAGAGAGGTCCAACGCCATATTTCTGTGAGAGAGATATAGAGACACTCGACAACATGGGTTTTGAGCAAGGTATGTCCCCAACCACCAAACTATCCATCAAACAAGATAAGACAACGAAGGCTGATATGATGTCTATATGAAGTCGTCGTTACTCTCACTCCTGTCTACTCTCCAGATACCCTCCCCTTTCGATCACTTACTTTTTCCTCAAATGATGACACCGTACCCATCGGCCGAGCGTCAAAGTCGGAAGTGAAGAACCTCGTCCCTGATCACGATAATGGCTGGTTTAATTCTCGTGTGATGTCTCGGAATCACGCTGTCTTAGGTGTTTATATGGATAAACAAGTAAAGCTTTCATCGAGACTTTTATCTCAAATGGCAGTCATTGCTGACTCGACATCTCTTGCAGGCCGTCTACGTCCGCGACCACGGTTCCTTACACGGAACGCAGCTGAACGACAATAAGATAAAGCCAAAGGAGAATGTCACAGTTAAAAGCGGAGATGTCTTAACCTTTGGTAGTGAAATCTCACGCGGTACTGGTATGTGACAGAAACTCGAATATCCCTTGTTCGATTTCCAGATCTGACGATAAGATGCACAGAGACCTTTCGACCTATTGCTGTCCGCCTCGATTGCCAGTGGCATGAGTCGAAGCCTAAAGAGACAGCGAAGCCTGCGACGAATACTTTCTCGGTCCCTGAGGACGAAGATGATGTGGTCGAAGTTGTCGACTCCAGAGAGGTCCATGATCAGCAGAAGACTCCACAAAATGTGTCTGACTCATCCGACCTCGGCTATGGAAGTGATATGAGTCGGCCCCTAGACTTGACTTCTCCCATTACCTCGCCTGAGATGAAGACCTCCGAACTGCCTAAGTCGAGTTCTGCTGACTCGAATCAAGTCAATGAATCTCGAAATCATTCGGCTTTGGAAGGTCGACCCGAAGCTCTTGGCAACGAAGATAATGAGGATGGCAGCCAGTCTGGTTCCGAAGAAGAGGATGATGACGACGCCAATAGTGATTTAGAGGATTTTGCAAATGACCAAGCAAAGAAGCTCTACGAAGATGATGTAGAGTCAGACGACAGCGAAGACGATCATTCTGAGAGCAATGAATTAGATGAGCAGAACCCTACGACTGGTTTGTACAACGGCAAACATTTCGGCAGCATGGGGTTTTCTACATCTAAAAGAGACGACGCTCCTGTACCCGGCCCATCGCAGGAATTTTTCTTGTCGGACCAAGGACGCCTGATGCTCAGACAAATTTGACTGGTAATATTCGAGCGCCAACCGCTAACCCACCCGGCCCAGGCCCGGCAAATTACAATGTTCCCTGGTCTGAATATCTCATCCCACGTATTCCCAGCCCATCAGACAAGGCAATGGCAAAGCCAATGAGCACTCCTGCTCCTAGCTATCAGCCTTACAGTGACTATTCATCGAGTTTCGAGATCTGGACGGGAAATCAGGGTCCTTCCCATTCGTCCTACGCAGATCCCGTCAACATGGCCAATCCTTATGGTTCCATTACTGCCAATGAATCCTTTCCCTTTGGTCCACACCGCTCCTCGGGATATCTGCGCCATTTGGCCGGCGAATTTCTAGGAGAAGAACAGGCTCCAGCTGTTAGCAATGAAAAGCCATTTGAGCTTCCCAACTTGCGTTCGAACAGGGAGAGCTGTGCGGCCGTGAAGGAAGCTGAGAAGCCCGCAGAACCCCGAAGACTCGTGTATCAATTGCAGATATTGTTGAGAAGTCTTTTACGCACGCTACCGTCTCTAATGGACGGAAGCGGAAAGCAGATGATTTCGAGACGGATCTGACTGGTGACTCTAATGAGATTAATGGCGATACTCAGGATAGTATCCCAGATGCGCAGCCTCGGCCGGAGATTCAGAACATTCAGATCTCTCAGCCGCAGCTTCTCGACGCCGATCCCGCTCACGAAGTCCAGTCAATCTCGCGCCGGAACACCGGCGCAAGCGCATCAAGACAAAGCAAGTTTACAGTTTCATGAAGTATGCGTCGGTTGCTGCCATCGGTGCTGTTGTTGGAAGCATTGGCACTATTGCCGGTCTAGCCTCCCTTCCCACGGATTTCTTCAGCTGAGTTGTGAACTCCTCTTGAACCTTGGTCAATTCCATCTCATCGGTGGTTGTTCTTCCACACAAGGCTCCGCGTCTGAGCACGTTTACAGAACAACGTCAAGAGTGGGCAATGATACCTTTTATTTTTTATCTCTCTTCTCATTAATTCAATTCCTACTATTTATGATGGTGCTGGCGTTTTAGTCGGGTTAGTCGGGTTTTCGGTTCTTATGGGCGCACCAGTATGGCGGTGAGATGAATGACTGGATTTTGGAAAGCAGAAGACGGACCCTTACAACACGACACTGATTGACGCAGGAGACTTCAGGCGTTTTTATTTTATATCAAGGACAAGTCTTTTTATTCACTCAAGATCGAGAGCTGGGGACAGTTAGTTTAATGGCTTATTTATGTTTTATGAATCTCAATTCTTTAATCCTCGTCTTCCCCATCCGCCCCTTTTGTAATGCAAGCGTGGATGCTCGTTAGGTTCGCATAATAATTTATTATGTTGTGTTCGTTGAGTCGCGACTCGAATACCTAGTGACTATCGTTAGGGTTTGCTAGCGAGTGACTTTCTTCATGATTACCTAGGTAATTTGAGAACTAGAATATTTGATAGTTAGTAATGCATACCTAGGTAGCTTATGAATATGACTTGCCAGGGAAATTTAGTATATGAAGCATACGCTATAATGCAAGGTTAATATTGGTCTGATACCTAATTGGAGTAGTTCAGTTGGGTATATCCCACTCGACAACCTCAGCACAGGTGTATGGTTACTACGAACACAAAGAGTGCCTTACCTTTGCGTGAAATTACAACTAGGTATCTTTTGCCTGCTACCTAGGTAGGTGGTGCATCCATCTTTCTCGTGCTCAGAGACATGCATCTTCTTCCGAGCATAATATAAGCTTCTGATATCACTTTACCTTACGAAGAAATGGAAGCAGCAATGACGACAGGAGAGGAGGAATTCCCATAACTCCCTCCAGGGCTCTTTGATGAGCACACAAGTGACTGTATGTAGTACGAATTTTGCTGAATACCTGTATTCCCCGAGATCCAGTTGAAACCCGATTCCGTGCATCAAATGTTTGAAACATGTGAAAGACCTTTCCGGTGCAATTAAAGGTCTTGTCCCTGTATAGAACGCTTTGTCTGTCCCCGTGAAAGCCTTTTGATAAATCTCTAATCTCGTACGCTCTGCGTTTCTAACCGTTTTTCCTGAATGAAGTCTTGACTACTAAGCCGAACACTGCCGTATTATTTTCTCTCGAATTTGCCTAATCTGGTATTCGAGACTCATATGTATGCAAGGTTGTCAAATTCTGAGAGTCCTCAAGTCACTCTCTTTGTGTAATACTATGAGTAACCTGCTTCAAAAGTACCGGGGATGACGAACTTTGCGCATCCATATCAGGATCCGCCAGATGCTATACGCCGCTATGAGTACACCTGGACAGTCATTCTGTGACTGGGATGTTTCAACTGATCATTGCCATTCCTTTGTCAACTCCTGACTCACTCCGATTCTGACTCTTACAGCCTTTGACTCGACACTTGACTCTTACTTTTGACTCGAATCTGGCTCAAAATCCACGTCTTGACTTGCCACCGCTGGCTATAAAAGGCCGTCGAGATCCTCGAAATGGTGTATAGTTTTTCATATCACAGACCTCCTTCTTCCATACAGAAGAATCATTCGAAGAACCACTGTCGTTGAAAAGACTACAAGTCCAGAAGTGAGTATCAAATGCGTTTGCAGATTCGCCATGAAGAGTTTCTTGTTCTTTTCCTTTCTTGAAGGAAAGACAGACATGTGGTGGATGGAATGGGGCTGATCATTGCTCTTAAACCCTTAGATCCTCTTTGCTTGCCATCAAGATGGTAGGGCATCCAGAGGTGGTAACTGAAGCTTCAGGCAGCGGTCCTGTGGTGAACTTCCATTTCGAATCCAAACCACCGCCGAGAGTCAGAACGGGAACAGATCCCCTTCGCACCAACCAGATAGCTGTCAGAGTCACAATTGGTGACGACCCCATGGTTGATCAATTCAAGAGTGCCACAGCTACCTTCAAACTCCCCGATAGCTCCGTCCTACCGGCGGGACAATGTATTCAAATGAGTCTTCAAGCTGGCGGAGTAGCGGATCCATCAGGCGAACACATCATTTACATATCTGGATCACCAGGCATGACGGCTACTCCTGGTTTTGTGGGCCTGAACATTACACTCACGCTTAAGCTCGCCGGCAACCAAGAGAAAGTGTATGAGTACAGTAAAACTCGACTCTTTGAAGTCGCTGATGACGGCGAGTTACCTCCGGGCAGTAAGTCAGCCAAAATAATTCCTCTCTCTCAAGACTAAAACTGTTTGGATGTCGATGCTAATGCTGTATATCTTTTGCCTTGGTTCAGGCCATGACAGATTCTGGACGGAATTTTTGGGCCTGCTATCTACGTCGACGCTGCCGAGATGCCTAGCTAGCTGCTAGCTAGCTGTTAGCCTAGCCCTAGCTAAATACAAATTCCTACCTAGGTAGCCAATATCAATCTTCACGATAACTATTTCCCAGCGCAGTACAGTAGTTATGTAATCAGTCACAGCTTGTTCATTGCTCATATTATATATAGTAATTATAATTAAAAGCGTGCTCATAAATAAGAAGAGGTGAGCACAAAGGCGTCGTACCTAGGCACTAACTAGGGCTGCATCAGATCTAGGCCCACTGCCGGGTCCTGACTCCTGGGTGCCGGGTGGCATGAGGTGGAACTTATATCCATATGTCTATATATTTTTACTATTTACTATTTACTATTTAGTATAAATATATACATACCAGACATGAGAAAGGCCGCCTAGGTCGTACAGAGAACTTCTATCCATCACGATGGACCCGCAGACCTTCGTGGATCCAAACCTGACGCAACCTGACCTGATTGTGCTGAAGAATCTGCACCACGACATTGCCGAATATAAGGACAAGGACACCAGCTCTCTCCGACAGAGAAATCTGGCTGGAAAGGCCGCCGCCGACGACCATGAAGACAACGCCGCCATCTCACAGCTGGAAGCCCTGAACGACCCCTCCAATGCCTCCTCCTTCGAGCCCACGGTCTTCGTGACCTTCGACATGGCGCATCTACGCGCCCGGCTGCCATCGACTATATACAAGAACGTCCTCCTACCGTACATCTCCATGGCGCAGAAAATCGTCCGCGTCGAAACCGACGTCGTGATGCTGACGCATCTGCTCCTCTACTTCTCCACCTCCGTGCCGTCCGCGCTCCTGCTCTACCGGCACTTCACCTACACGCACGGCATCCTGCATTGGCTAATGCAAAGCTACTACGTGGGCACATACACGCTCATGATGCACCAACACATACACACGGGCGGCGTCCTGTCCAAGAGCAACCCGCTCATCCGCGCCTTCGACGTGCTGTTTCCCTACATCACAAACCCGCTGTTCGGGCATACGTGGAACTCGTACTACTACCACCACATCAAACACCACCACGTCGAAGGCAACGGGCCAGACGACCTCTCGTCGACGATCCGCTATCAGCGCGACTCGCTGCCCGATTTCCTGCACTATGTCTTGCGCTTCATGTTCTTTGTCTGGATTGAGCTGCCGCTGTACTTTGTGCGACACGGGAAATACGTGCTGGCATTGAAAGCGTTCTCGTGGGAAGTAGGCAATTATATCGTCCTCGCCGTGCTGTACAAATACGTCAATGCTCGAGCGACCACGTTTGTCTTCCTGCTGCCCCTGCTCATGCTCCGGATCGGTCTCATGGTTGGCAATTGGGGCCAGCATGCTCTCGTGGACGAAGACGATCCGACATCTGATCTCCGGAGCAGCATTACCCTTATTGATGTAGCAGTACGCTTCTTCCTCCCCTTTTTCTTCTTCCTTTAAGCAAACTCACAAACAAACTCAGTCCATCGCTTCTGCTTCAACGACGGCTACCACACCTCGCACCACCTCAACCCACGCCGCCACTGGCGCGACCACCCAGTCGCCTTCCTGCGCGCCAAGGGCAAATACCAGACGGAGCGCGCCCTCGTCTTCAAAAACATAGACTACATCATGATGACCGTGAAGCTGCTACAGCGAGATTACATGTACCTCGCCAAATGCCTCGTTCCCATCGGGGAGCAACAGATTCAAATGTCTCTGGAGCAGAGAGCGGCCATGTTGCGCACGAAGACGAAGAGGTTTTCCGAGGAGGCTATTAGGGCTAAGTTTGGGTTGTGAGTGATATATATGAAGGAGTATATAGCGGCATGCTGCAGCTGCATCATGTGAAAGGATCCCTTATGTAGATAGGAGAAAATGTATGGACATAGACTCTTGAGTAGTTAGTGATACAGATAGCAGATTGGAAAATGAAAGGATAGGATATTGTAATATATTATTATACACTACCTCCCAACAACCTTGGAATCAAGCCAATGTCTAGATAACTACGTATAACTAGAAACAATAATATTGTTTTCCTTCTTCCAGACAGACCGCAAGGGCTTAACTCTCCTTTCCCAGCTTCGCCAATGCGTCTATTAAAAGTCAGAAGCATTCATCAGCTCCGTACTTCCATACACAACTCTCCTGGCATGGCTTGCTGGCGCTGCGGTCGCCACGCTGCCTCCGGGCGCACCGCTAACGGCAGCACCAGATTGTCCGCTGGTGCGAGCCACCCAGTCTTGCAGATTGCCGTATTCTTCCATACTGCCACCACCAACCGTGAACACGATAGCTTCATTAAAAGCCTGCCGGCGTTGGCCGAAACTTGCGTTGATTCCCGGTGTAGGAGAAGAACCCGGTCCGCCGGCTGCTTGTTGCCCGCGAGCCGAAGAGACCGTAGGCATAGCCCGCGCGCGTTGGCGCTGCGAGGGTCAAAGTAGAGGTAGTTCTCTGTCTTGGCAATCGCTGAGCTGGATGCCGCTTGAGGATCCATAATGGACTCTGTGATTTTTGTGAGCGTGAGATCTTTATTGACTGGAAGGAAGTTTTTGACGCCGGAAATGAGTGAATCAAAGTTGGCCCCGAGGGCGCCCGACGTGATACGGTCTGTCAGTCGATTGGACAGAGAAGAAAATCCCTTGAATAAGTCGGACGACGGTTGCTGGGGAGCTGCCGTCGAGCTTGTCATCATGGTCATTCGGGTAATCTCTCGCACGCGCTTGACATACGCAATACAGGTGATATCCTGGTTACCCGCTTTTGCAGAGCTTCCTCAAAATTCGCCATTTCACCCCGTGTCAGTTCGGTTTCTGTGGTCAAAACCAGATAATGAACAGTCGGAGTTTATCGGATGGGTCTGTCCCCTTGTTCGGATCATTTATCAATTCCAAAATCTGGGTTTTGGTTTGCTTGCCGATATTCTCCTCGATCTGGAAAAAGTTGTCGAGTTGTCGGTCTTTAATTCCTTGTAGCAACGCCGTGGCAATGTTCATATGCATATCGAGTGTTGCTTTACGCTCGCGCAACTCAGGGAGGAGAGTTATGGCCGCTTTCAAATGTTGCGCAGACGCGCTAGTATCGTTTTGCAAGTCTTCAATTGATGACGCCCCGGTCTTCTTCGTAATCTCATTGGCATCCTCCTTGTACCGTGTCAACTCTGCGTCAATATCTTCTGCCACCTGCGGGAAAGGCACATTGGCATTGCGTTTCCAGAAGAAATCCGTTGCGTTGAGGTCGTAAGCTTTCTTAGTTTTCCCTTTAGAAGCGTCTGATTCATCCACAAGTGTCTCCACGGTGATGCGGTTAAGATGCATATTGAGTACGTCCTGCACCAGAGATTGATAAGTCCACCCATGGGACAGCATAGGCACCAGGTCGACATTCCGATCCACAATTATCATAACTGGCCGTGATGATGGAACGGCCACTCCCGGCCGCTTGTTACTTGAGAATAGATTATCCTTCGAGTTTAATATATGATCGCGAAGTTTGCGGTCTAACTTGGTCGCTATGAGCTCTGCTGCGCCGCCTTTCGGACATCTAATAATAGGAATAGCACCTAAGTAAGACAGTCAGTAACAACGTACATTTTTCGTATCAGAATCTGCATACCCATAGTGACGCTGACATCAAACAGCCCACTAACGATCTTATCCACGATAGCATCAAGATCCTCGTCGCTCGTTTGGGCACTGTTTATTTTCCAATACGAGTCGTTACCCAGACCCAAGCTGAAGAGATCTGGTTCTGCCATGATGAAATTCAAGTACTGGTCGTAAACCTGGGAAATGTGTTCCGCCGTGCCCGTGGAGGCGATCTGCGAGGCAAAGTCTTCCAGGAGCTGGCGGGGATTGAGGATAAGAAGTTAACGTAGGCGGGAGAATATAGTCCACGAGATAGGTCAGAGGTAATGAGCTGCACGTTCACTGGCGTAGGCTCAACGAGGTAAACCACGGGGACGTCAGGAATTGGGTATCTTGCGGAGTTTATGTTTCTTTTATTGTATCAGCAACAACACACGCACTAAGCAGCTTGAATCGCATACAAATGAATAGTCACGCCCCAGGCCCGCAGGTCGTTGACTCGCAGAACACTGCTGATCACATCACGGCCCTTGTTGTCGAACACCAGGACCTTCCATATCGGATCGCCGTCTTCGTTCAAGATGGGCGTAGACAGAGGCGCAGCGCCGGCTCCTGCGCCTTCCAGCTGGGCATCTCCGGAGACGTGGATATCGTGATTGAGATTAAGAATCTTCTGAATTGATGCTGTGATCGCAGTAGTTCAGTACCTAGTGCTCAATTCGTAGCTCCAAAGAACCACTTACCAACTTGCCGGTCCCGCAGCGACATGGCTAGGGAGGCCATGGCGACAGCACACAATGATCCGATTTCTTTCTTTCGTTTCTGCTTTTTCTGCTTTCTTTCTTCCACTTGGCCTACCTCCGTATGCAAGAGAAGAAAGAATGCAATGTTCGTCCGCGGGGAGAGCAACGCAAGCACCCAAGGTCCAAGTGTCTTTCCTCCCAGCGACCAACCAATCAACAAACGCATCAAACAAGCAAGTGCCAAGCCGCCTAGTCTTGGCAATCATGTGCCGCGCTAGTCCCAAACAGGCGGCCCAGCAAATCTTTCTCCTTCCTTCCTTCGCTCCTCTCTCTCTCTCCCTTCCTCTCTCTCTTTGCTCGCTCACCTCTCACCTTAACCTCAGCTCGCCCCCATCCAACTACCTCTGTAAAGCGTTTGATCATGCTGCCCACAGGCAGCCTTCCTTTGGTTCTCCGTATTAGAGCCGTTTTCTAAAAGAAATTACAAAAAGGAGTTTCCCTTAAGGCAAGTCTAGCGCTGCTCTGCCAAAGCTCCCTTGTCAATCAAATCAAACGCGGAAACAAGCAGGCCATTTGCTCTTTGCTGCCTCAAGTGCTAGAGAGGGAGGAGTCGGGATAACAGGCGCAGAAATTAGGAGAAAGAGCTTACTTCTCTGGTCCTTTCGCGTGGTCTACTCTTACTGTACATGGCTTGCTTGTATCGCAAGGATTTCCTACCTTCAGTGACAGCGATTATTTCTCTTTAAAAGCGACATTCTTCTTACGGCGGCTACACGCAATCCGCCCGCAAAGGGAAAAAGAGTGCCTAAAGGGCATCTCAGTGCTAAAAAAGGTCAGACGGGCTTAAGTTGGAGGGAGGGAAATCCTTCTTGTTGAGTGGAACCAGTACAGCTGTCTCTCTGAATTCATTCTTACGACTGCGTGCCCGACCTGGAGCCTTATTGCCACGAAGCCGCCTATCTCTTGCATGCTGGCTCTGAAAACACGCAAGCAGCCGGGTGGTCCTCAAGACTCTTAAGACTCCACTTGCGTCCCGTCAATTGGGCCCGCTGGGCGTCCTCTTAGAGCCACGCACTGTTTCCTTAGTGCTACGCCCGCTTAGTTCACGTGACCTATATACTGGTCCTGCAACATGGAGCAATCAACGTCGCCCGCCGCACAGCCGCAGAGTAATAATGCAGAGCCTGCTTTTCCTGCTGAATACTGGAGTAGCATCGATGGCCTCTACCCGGAATTGGATACGCAACAGCCAGAGCAGCAACAGCCACTACCCCCGTCACAGCAAGAATTAGAACAACGAGAGCCTCCGCAAGGAATTACTTGGGATCACCCAATCCTCTCTCAGTCAAACCAACCACATGAACGACAGGCTTCTTTCCCGCAACAGCATGAGCATATCCGAGACTTCTATTCTGGGACACCTCAGTCGTGGGGCCAGAATCCCTCAACCTCTGGTGAACACTACGGACTCTCGCACCAGCACCCATATCAAATGCAACATGCTTATCCTCAGGATCAAGTCTCCTATAACTCTCGACCTTTGAGCCCTAGTAATCTTACTACTTATCCGAGCTATCCGCTATCCGGCCAGTATTACCAGAATGCTGGGCTGCAGTCTACGAATGCATACACTCAGCCTCGGCATCAAAACATCGCCCCAAGGCCTCCTTCCACTCAACAGCAACCTATCTTACCTGCAGGGGCTTCGACAACGCCTGGACATCAGTATATTCTTCCCGCAACAAATATGAACGAGAATTTAGAGTCTCCTGCCTTCAACCAATATGCAGCTCCGACCTTAAACTATCAAAATACAATCAACCCACGATTTCTATCGTCTCTCCAAAGCGGCTGCGGAGCAGCCTAGATCAGGACAGAACCAGTTCCTATTCTATAATCCATCTGCCTCATCTTACGACCGCCCCAATGACCCAAAGTGCGTAACTCCGCTACCCTTTCATCGCGGTGTCTTTAATAAATCTGAGCTAACTTCCGTTGCAGGGCATACCAAATATATCCCGATAATCTGGGCCCGCTCAATGCCGAACAACTTAATGCCCGACAGCAGTCAGGCCCCGGTTTAATGTCTCACCTACGAGAGCTAGCGCCTTACCCCATCGCGTCTAATATGCTAAGTAAGCTTGAGAATATAATTTTCTATCTCCCGCAACGATTAAACTGCCGTATACTTACATTTCTGTTCAGTGCCTAATGGAGTCTTAAAACCTCAAGCAGTCTCTTCCAAGAAGACGAGCCCGACAAAGGCAAAGAAGCCTAGCGCTAAAAGGCCGGGCTCAAGAAGCCAGATGGCAGGGCCGTGTCGGATTCCGACACTGATAGTTCAGATTCAGACCTAGAAGTCGAAGAACCCGAGGAGCCTTCTCCACTGCCCGCTGTGCGCCCTAGTGATCCAGAAGCAGCTATGCAATACGACACAATCAAAGCGGTCTGGGCCCCGCGCAATAGGTATCCTAATGTCGACAGGATCAAGTCTGCCCTTGTAGCATTCAAAGATGTTGTCAAGGCAGTCAGGGATCAGTGGAAAACCCAAAGCCAGGCTTTGAAAGAGGCTGAAAACCAAAACAACAATGAGAAGGCTGCAGAGCTCAGACAGAAGGTCGTCCAGCAACGGCAACTTATCAACGTGGTTATAAGTACAACATTAGATAAGGGCCACCCTATAATTGTTGAGAAGTATGTTCTTGTCCCCTCACTCCCTCTTACACTCCTAGCACGTCGTTGTTTCTCTCGTATCTGTAGAAGTCTGATGCGGAATACGAACGTCTACCATGTAATCATCTCAAAATGGATAGTGAGCGAGCTTAAGAAGATAGTTAAATGCCGAGAAAGGCATCTGGCACAGAAGTGTGCAGCATCGTCTCTACTACGAGATTTCGTTTCGCAAATAGACTTCTTGAGATTGGATTACGCGGAGAATATGTGCCCTCATTCCGACAGTCTTAACGTCCCTCCATTCAATCACAATCAAAACAACTTCTCTTGGAAATGCAAACGTAGCTGACAACTTCATAGACTAGGGGAACACCCTATGGCCGTGGCTGCATTATATTCTTTCCTGCTTGATCGCCACCAAGCATCCGATTATGAAGGCACTTTGTTCGTGAACATTCTGACTGTATGATACTTGATCCTGCCACTTTTGGATGCGCGTCAAGCTAACCCTATATCTAGCTGCTTTCACGCTTCACCACCTTGGATGATGAGGTCCTTTCCAAGACCAACATTTCGAAACTTCTACCAAGGATATTGAAAAGGGCAGTCAGCCCAGCAAAGACCTGGCCCAAAAGATTCTGGATAACGCAGCGCTCTCGACAAAGCGAAAGCAGGAGTCCGCGTCTGGCAATGCACTTGGCCGAGATGCCACCCCAGACAAAGCGGGCGAACTCGTTTCAGGCACGAAACGTAACCGCGATGGAGAACTCAATGGCCTTCCTGTTACCAAGAAGATGGCAACTCCTGGGGCAGCAGCCAAAAACGGCCCCCATTCCAAGACAGCAGCCAGCTCAGGCACGGCCAAACGCTCCGAGAGCGTCACGGACAGCAAAGCCACTTCGACTGCAGGCACTACGCGACCCAAGGCCAGCATTGTGCCCCCAAGCCAACCAGTCTCTTCGGCAGTCTTATGTCCGCCTCCAAAAGCCCGGAACGTCGAATGCGGCCCGTGCTGCAGCTGCAGCCGCCGCCGCCGCCAAGGAGAAGGCAAGCGCGCCTGCGGAAAAGAAAGCGTCTCCTCCGCCTGCACAACCGGCAAAACCAGCTTTCTCCTTTGGAGATATTCTCGCAGGCCTCAATCAACGAGAGGAAGCCAGCGCTCAGAAGTCGTCGGACAACCAGCCGCCCGAGACCGAAGAAGATCGTAAAAGCGTTTGCGCAAGGAGGCACGCCGAAAGCTGCGCGTCAGCTGGAAGCCCGACGAGGCTCTGGTCGAAGTTCGCCTATTCACTCACGATCCCGACGAGGTGGTTGGCCTAGGCGATGACCTGAAGAGAGATGTTGGCGATCTCCAGGGCGAAGGCCGTATGCTCAAACTTCACAAGGATCTAGACGTGGAAGACGACGAGGAGATGGAGCCACAGGAGGAAGAAATCCGCCCGTGGACGAGTCCACCAACAGCAGAATATGATACTAAGGATCAAGAGAGCAACTTCGTCAAGCGAGGCGGGTCAAGAGAACCAGATAGCCCCGAGAGAGTGGCACAGCAGAACAGGGAAGCCACGACTTTGATGGTTTTCTACACCTCGCCTGCAGATGTCCCTACCTCTCCTAAAGAGCCACCTGCGCCTACTGACGACGAGCCTCCTACCACGGAACAATCTTTTGGAGAACCGGATGACAAAGTCAAGGTATGTCATTGCATACAATATATTTGTACAGTAATATTAGGGTCGTATGCTAATATCAATGTGCTTCTAGGCCCGAGCTGCTCGTTATTTTGCCATGATGAATCCCCAGCCCGCACAAGCACCTACGCCAACTGCGCCAGCCGTGCCCAATGGGTCTCTTGACATCGCCAACTTGCTTAAAGTCATCCAAAACGGTCCCCAGCAGGCCAGTTCTACTCCTCCGCCTCCCCAACAACCCGTACAACTTCAACAAAATCCTCTTGCGAGCCTCGAGCAGACTATCAACTTGTTCCGACAGCAACAAGGGCAGCAAATTATGCCTCAGGTCCCTCAGATTCCTCAAATCCCGCAACTACCGCAGGCACAACCGCAGCCGCAGGTTCCCGCTCCTTCGAACCAGCCTGTCGATTTTCAGAAGATCCTTGCGGTATTAAATGCCCAGAAACAGATGAACCAGCCCGCTCCTCTACCAATACCAATGACACAATCACAGCCCGCAGTCATGCCTAACCTCGCTGCAATCGTTTCTCAACTTAGTGGCAACAGGACAGCTACACCTGTTTCGCAACCACCGACTCAGTCCTCAGGCCCTTATGAAGATCCAGAGCGCAAGCGGTTGCGTGATATGGGCCGCGGATATGATAGTGGCTATGTGCAAGGCAATTCAAAACGCCCGAGGATGTATGTTGATCCTGAGGCCAAAAACATGTAAGTTGAGACTTTCTCTTCATATTTAGCACTTGATCCCAACTAATATCTCGTATAGCCACGAGCCGGATCTGTGCCTTGTCGATTCTGGCGCGAAGGCAAATGTCTTAAAGGCGAAGACTGTACCTTTCGCCATGATCCCGCTGATTTAGTCTAGTCCAGGTCGATCATAATAATGCCTTGATTTTATTTATGATACCTTCCAAATCTGGCATATTTTCTATCGGTTATTCGTCTTGCTAGACTCATGGTTTTATACTACCCTTTTCGCTTGCATGATACATCGTTATATCATTGCATATATCGATCACACCAACGGGAGGCGTTTTTATCGATTCTTTCTAATCATGGCGTTAAGAAACGGGCGGTCTTGAACGAACGCATGCCACTTAATTCTCGTCAGCGTTGCAGAAATTACACCTTGTACATTATTTCCAGATGCAGGGCTTTTGCGAAACGGCGTTTCATTAGCATTTTCGAGGCTTAGTTTTTTCCCTTTTTCATTCCCTTCATTTGTTGTATCATTACTACTTCGTTCTGCCTGGAACTGGCGTTGTCATTTATTTAGGTGGCGTCTGTAAATTTAAATATCTAGCTTCATTTTATTAATCCATGTCTGATTTCTTTTCCATCTGTGGTGAGGAACAATTCGTAGATAATTGCAGCACATGAAGTCATATGTGACATTATGTATGTGATCGTATAACTAGATATTTACGAAATATCACCTCAACGACAAAGAGTCAAAGACAACACTGGCATCCCGGAATACATAGGTCAAGGTAAACACATAACGCCCTCTTCGAAAAAGCAAATAATCTTGATCAATCAGCCAGCCTATAACTAACCAACGTATCCACCCTATGATTATTCGTGCTGAAACTCCGCAGCTGCACTTTCTCCATTCGTAATTTCCTTCGCATCACTGTCCCCCATTCAACTGGCACGTCCGAATCTGCATCAGCGTATACAAGGACATTGAAAGTGCAATTGCCGTCGAGAACAGGCAGAAACGTCACCGAGGCAGTGATTTGTCTGAATATAGCCTGGATTTCCTGCTGGATTTGGGCTTCTGTTTTCTCCTGCACTATCTCATCTGCATTTCCGCCTGTTGCCGGTGATGATGATGATGATGTTGTTGTTGTTGCTGTTATTGTTGCGGAGTTTTCTTTATCGGTGGAAGTAACAGTGTTGACTGTGGTCTTGTGTGATGCGGGAGGTTGCTTGGAGAGTATCTGGACGTCAAATTGCCATCGCTCCACGTGTTCGCCTGTTTCTTTGCTGGTTATTACCACGACGAGCTTCGATATTTTGCCGCCTATCATCCATTTATTCAATTGGGACATGATCTTCTTGATATACGCTCGGACTTGGTCGTCGGACGAGACTGGGCCGGTTAGCTAATAGGTAGGTAGGTCGGTCGGTCAGAAGGACGGCTTCAGACTAACCGAGCATGTTGAGGCCATATTTCTTGACACTGTACTAGTAAGTCATGATGTCTGGAGAGATATAAGATAGAGAAGAGCAGCACTCACGGCGAGAAATCTTCTGCTGGATATACCCTCGTTGATAGCTGCAGCGCGAACCAGTATTAGTAGTCCCCGGTATTTGTGGCTCTCGAATGGCACGACACATACAGAATTGAGTTGATTGAGTATTCAAACTAGAGAGTAGAACATCAGCAATAAATTAAAGAATATGCGAAATCTCTCTGAGAGGAAAGGGCATACTCACAAATTCAGCCACCAGCTTCGACGACCCTGGATTTCAGTCAGCTAGCTCCCCGCATCTCCGTGCTTGTTCGATGCAGCAATTACTTACCCTTGAGCGACAACTTGTGGACCTTGGATTTCTCCTTATCAGCAGACATTGCAACAGTTGCTTTGTTTGACGTTGTAATTCGTTTGTAGTAGTTAGATGTAGCTTGTTTACAGCGTCGGCGTCGGCCCCAGTGGTTATCATCATCAACGGCCTTATCCGAACTAGCGCACCCGCATCCAATCAATTTTTTATTCGAGCATCAACGTTGAATAGCTAACTACACAACGAGTCGCTTCATCCAAAAGACATCTCGTGCCATTCAATGCACTTGGCCCGATGCGAGGATGCCTGCAGGTGCTCCGATGGCTGAGCACATCGACCGCAAGGCGCCCGGCGTCCTCCCCGGACTACAACAACTTCATCTCTCCCATAAGCCATTCCACCGCACGTTCACCAGCACTATCGTACGACACGCGCAGGCCTCGAAGAATGTCTCCGACCTCGAAAGGAGAATTGCGGCCATCCCCATTGAACGCTTCCGGAATTTCTGCATTGTCGCCCATGTCGACCATGGCAAAAGCACGCTCTCGGACCGGCTGCTGGAACTCACAGGCGTGATTCAACCTGGCTCTAACAAGCAGGTTCTAGACAAACTGGACGTCGAAAGGGAGCGTGGCATAACAGTCAAAGCGCAGACATGCACGATGCTCTACAACCACAACGGTGAAGACTACCTCTTGCATCTGGTCGATACCCTGGCCACGTCGATTTCCGCGCCGAAGTCTCTCGAAGCTATGCGAGCTGCGGAGGCGCACTGTTGCTTGTCGATGCTAGTCAAGGGGTCCAGGCGCAAACCGTGGCCAATTTTACCTAGCTTTTGCTCAGGGACTAGAACTTATTCCCGTGGTCAACAAGGTGGACTTGCCGTCTGCGGATCCAGAACGTGCTCTTGAGCAGATGAGGAGCTCGTTTGAGATTGATACAGATAATGCCGTCAAAGTCTCTGCCAAGACCGGGTTAAATGTCGCTGAGCTGCTTCCGACAGTTATTGAAAGGATTCCGGCGTAGGTATTCTCTCTTGCCTTTCTTGAGCGGGTGGAGGGTGGTTTATTAACTTTTATTTCTTCAGACCCGTCGGTGATCACACGAGGCCTCTCCGTATGCTTCTTGTGGACTCATGGTATTCGACTTACAAAGGCGTCATACTTCTCGTCCGAGTATTCGACGGAGAAATCCGAGCGGGAGATCAGGTAGTCTCTTTCGCTACTGGGTTGAAATACTACGTTGGCGAGGTCGGCATCATGTATCCTGACCAGACACCTCAGACGGTTCTACGAGCCGGTCAAGTCGGATATATCTACTTCAATCCGGGGATGAAAAGAAGCAAAGAAGCGAAGATCGGCGACACGTACACGAAAGTTGGCAGCGAGAAGCAAGTGGAACCTCTTCCTGGGTTCGAAGAACCAAAAGCCATGGTGTTTGTTGCGGCCTATCCCAGCGATGCTGACCACTTTGAGCACCTGGAAGACAGCGTGAATCAACTGATGCTGAACGATCGAAGCATCACGGTCCAGAAGGAATCATCGGAAGCGCTCGGGGCAGGTTTTCGACTGGGGTTTCTTGGAACTTTGCATTGCTCTGTCTTCGAGGACCGACTACGACACGAACACGGCGCCAGCATCCTTATCACGCCGCCAACGGTGCCCGTGAAAGTCGTCTACAAGGACGGGAAGGAAGTCACGGTGACGAACCCAGCGCATTTCCCCGACGAAGAAGAAATCCGCGCAAAGGTCGCGGAACTCCGTGAGCCGTATGTCCTGGCTACGTTGACGTTTCCAGAAGAATACCTGGGCAAGGTCATTGAGCTCTGCGAAGCGCATCGCGGGATTCAGCAGAGCCTTGAATATTTCACATCGACGCAGGTGATCCTCAAATACGAGCTGCCCCTCGGACAACTGGTGGATGACTTTTTGGCAAATTGAAGGGCTCTACCAAGGGCTACGCATCGCTGGACTACGAGGAGGCGGGCTGGAAGGTGAGCAACATTGTGAAGCTGCAGCTCCTGGTCAACAAGAAGCCCGTGGACGCGGTGTCGCGCATTGTCCATTACAGCCAAGTGGAGCGGCTGGGGAAGCAGTGGGTGACCAAGTTCAAAGAGCACGTCGACCGGCAAATGTTCGAGATCATCATCCAGGCGGCCGTTGGTCGCAAGGTGGTGGCTCGCGAGACGATCAAGCCGTATCGAAAGGACGTGCTGGCCAAGCTGCATGCAAGCGACGTGAGCCGGCGGAGGAAGCTGCTCGAGAAGCAGAAGGAGGGCGCAAGCGCCTGAACGCGATTGGCAATGTGGTGATTGACCACAGCGCTTTCCAGGCGTTTCTCTCGAAGTAGCCCTTCATCGCTTGTCTGTACGGAGTAGTTATAACTTATAGTCGTGTATAGTACATCAATTCAGCATAACGCGTTCTTGAAATTAAGCCTGCAAGTCAGAAGTCTAGACCGTGGACGGACACGTTCTGCAGGGATCCATGATGAGTGATCGTCGGTGGTGACTGAGGACTGTGAGTCTGTGTGGGTGAGCGAGACGAAGACGAGGCGGTCCGGGCGCCAGGGGTAAATTATGAACTAGTCCATTTACGGAAGCGCGCATACTGATTGGCTGGCCCCTGGGCTGGCGTAATCTGGCGGCCCGCTGGATCCACAGCCACGCAGTCAACCGAGCTTTACACAAGTTCGTACAGAGTCCAGAGTACGTAGTTACTCCGTAATTTGGTGATGTTAAACAAGGCAAGAAAATGCCAGGCTGTACTATGCAGCAGGGCTTGGGACTCGCAGTGGTGTCTGCATATTTATATTTATATTTATATTTACTCTGTATTAAATATTCACTATTTCTTCTTTCCCATTTACTATTTAGCCTTCAGTTTTCCAAAGTCAGAACGTGCGGTAGTATCGACTTTCCCAAAACCAGACTAGCGCTGTTCTTCTCCACTTGGCGCTTGGCAGAAGGAAAGAGCGCTCTTGTTCGCTTGCTTCCCTTCTCTGCCGCCTCTCCCATTCTGCTGTGAATCTCCCCATCAGTCACTCGTTTCCCTCCCTCTCTGCACAGCACTCCCTCTTCATCAAGAGGCCATCGCCTATCCGGTATCAGCCTCAGCACCAACAATTCCTCGCTACAAACCGGACGGCCTCTTGTTTCAGGCCGGAATCATCACCCATCCCCTGCGTCCTACGGCTAGGCCAGCCTTCCCGCGTGTGAGACCGACCACATCCATTGCGTCTCACGCAAGTATCCATTCGCAAGTTAATTAGTCGTTGGATTTTTCTTCCGGATCTTTGTTATATCGTGACTGTAGCACGGTTACAATGGGCCTTTCCAACTGAGATTGGGCCGCACGATTTGTCTCCTTTTCTACTGCCATCTTTAGAGTTGTTAGAGGCTTGACGTCTCTAAACTCGCTCCATTCTTCCATTTACACTCGTTTCTGCCCTTACATAGACGCCGTAGATCGGCTCGACGAATCTATTCTTTACGACACTTGCTTGGTTTTATTTTTCGTCACGTCTGCATTTCGATTTGTTTTCTGTTGTCGCAATGACTTCTACCAATGGTATGTCCCATATATCAGAACGTTGTCGAAATGCGTGAAACTGACTTGCTTTTGGTGTATATCAGTCCTTAGAGATTTCTCCTCGCACCTGACACTCCGTAGCTGCGTGCAATGCGATTCGACCCCGTTTGCAATTGTTCGGCTGGCGAGACTTGCGTCGAATCCAGCCGAACTTGTACCTCGTGCCCTACAACCTCATGCCTACCATCAACTTCAACAGCTACATCTACACCTGGTTCCTCAGGAGGTGGCTCAAATGTCGGTGCCATAGCTGGAGGAGTTATCGGTGGTATCGCTCTTATCGCCATTATCATATTCTTGCTTTGGTGGTTTTGATTCGAAAGAAACGCCAGGCCCACGCTGCTGCTGCTCAACAGGAGAACTCTATTCGTCATGAGCGAAGCAGATCCATGCAGTCAATTGCTTCCACCGTGCTTACTCGGGCTTCCAATGTCATTCAAATTGCTTATATTCCCGGGGTCACTAATCGTTCCGGGCCGGAAATCCCTGGAACACTTGTGCCCCCAGTGCCGCCCATTCCAAGCACGCACGCTTCTACTGCATATAGTGGCGACCAATATCTTTTCACTCCAAACGATCTCCGCGACTCCCGATACACCACCTCGACTCATGATCGCCGCAGCATTGCAACCAGTTTGGCCCGCAGCAGTGTGGCCACTACTATCTACAGAAATGACGCCATTGTCAGTCCGGTGCCAGCTCTTCAAGCTCGTGCTGGCAAAGCCGCCGTGGTCAGTGTAAAGTCGGCGAATGGCACGCCTAGCGATGGGCTTTCGCTGAATACCATTGACACCCCAGCTGTGCCCGCGATAACTGAGGCGCAATTGCAGAAAGCTGGCAAAGTCGGGCCAAAACTCAGCTCCATCGTCGCTCGTTCTGTTGTCGCTCGGCCTGTGAATGTGAAGGGATCGAAGCCCAAGGTGCCCACTGTAACAGAAGAGGTGGACTCGGATGGCACAGAGTCAGTTGCGTCGCACACCCGCCAAGCGCCTCGATAACCAAGATTCGAAATTTGACGATTCCTCGGATGACGACAGTAGCGACGATGAAAAGGGCGAGACAACTGAAGCCATGGCCGATAGCATCCAGATCGGCATTTCGCCTACTACAAATGAAGGCCCATTCGCCGATGCAAATGCAGCAGGAACTCCAACAGTTGCAGTCAGTACGACTACTAGTGCAACGAACACTACTTCATCTGCGCCATCGGCCGGAAAGACGTCGAGCGATCGACAGCGGTCAAGCATTGCATCAAATCGAATGCTAGAGAATGCCGTTTACCAAGACTCCACCACAGAACGATCAGCAAGTCCATTTGACGACCAACATGAAGTCAAATAATTATTACCATCTATTTTCTCTTCAGTTATTTGAACAGACATTCTCTCTTTTTCCATCTTCTTCCTTGTACGTAGTCTTGACTATCTTATTCCCTTTTGATATTGCGGGCGGTTTCTTCCCTTGGCTGTTGGAAGCAGATTTTTTCAACGATCAATAACATTCTATTACCAGACAATTACTCTTTAAGTATGCTGAATAAATATACAATGTCTACATTCTTGATCCTTTGAATAAACTAAATTATTACCCAATTACTAGAACAGACACCTGGGCATTCGTCCATTTCTACCAAGAACACCCTCCATAGACGTGCCTGATATTTCAGGCTGCAGCTGAAAGTCTATATTTAGACACGACAGCGCCACTCGGGCGCCAAGTGGGGCCTGTGTTTTTGTTTTTAATCTCCTTCATTTATCGAGTAAGCGTAGAATATTCGGTGGAACAAGTGCAACATTGTTTGCCACCTAGTCTACTTAACTGCCCACTAAACCGAGAGTAAGGATGTGGTAGTAGGATGATGACAAGGATCGTGTGGTAGCACCAAGCAGCGCATTAGCATAGCATAACCACTGAACCAGGGCATGTGCGGAAGAGCCGTCATTTAATCTACCTCATACGTAGCACCACCACAAATACGCACAATGCTATGCTCGGCACGCAATACGGTAAAATACGTTGGTTACCAGCCAGCAACCAGAAGAATGTGCCAATGGTGGACATTGCATTGGCCTTGTATTGTCTGTACGCCCGTGTGCAATGGAAAATGGAACATGGAATGTGGGATGCATATTTCAATAAACACGATTATATACGGAGTAGGGGGATAAAAGGAAAACGTAAAAACAATACTGAATCCTGATACATTGTCGTACATAGAATTCTGCACGCTTTTTTCTTTCTTTTTCACTTTTATTTCTGTTTGTTTTGTTTTTGACAGATTCCTATTCCCCTTCTTTCGAGACAACGCTGCGTATATTGCGGTTCTCTTTTCCGCTGTAGGAAGAGTCAACGACTCGACGCTCTATTTAGGTATTAGCAAGGCATATTCTGTGTTACAGTGTTAGACATTGTCCAAGGCTTCTGGACTGGGTGTATGGAGTATGAAATAACCGGTACTCCGTACGGAGGAAACAAATAAATTACCTGTCCGCCAGCGTCGGGTGGGCCGGCTGTTTCAACCTTTGGGCCCGGGCGGGAGAGTGCCAGTGGGGCCCCGCGTTGGTAATCAATAGGACAGACTAATACACTATAACAACAACATTCAAGACTGGTTGGATGTACGTGCATGTACGTACATATCGGTGTTCGCAGAAGACAGCGATATTCCCACTTATAAGTCCAGTCTGTATCTACGTATTTGTGCAACGACAATTACAATACCGCGCGTAAAATACGGTAAGGAGCAGATCGGTGGCCATGTTTCAGTTGGCATCTCCGCGATTGGGCAAGGCAAGGGCTGATCATCTGCGGCTGATTGGGCAATAGATTACTAGTGCCGTACTGCCAATACGTGTACATCTCGTGACGAAATGGCAGGTATTTTACCTTACCTAGCTAGGCATTGTGTATAATTTTGGTCTCTTTTGATACTTTTTGAGGTAATAGTATTTATTGTCGATATAATTGCAACTAATTAACTACGCTGTCCAGTTTTTCCTGGTCAGTTTCCAGGCTCACATGAAAAGGTCATCGAGTCATGGGTACGCGTTCCTGCTGCTTGATTCCGAATTCAGGATCCAGGATTCACGCAATCCGGACTATTATGACTGTTTATCACTATGTATTCTCACTTCAAATTTTAAATTATTCCAGCGCAGGAAAGAAATCGAAGTCTAAGCCACAGAGTCAGCAATCGCCTGATCAGTCGGTAAAATACGCCTGGTAAACATGTAACATGAAATACGTACAGTGCCCACTGCGGCGCTGCCAGCGCAGAGTCCCTAGACTCAACTGCTAACTAGTGTAATCGTATTGTATTGTATTGTCGGTACGCCTGCCTTCCTTCCCCTGTGTCAGTCTCCCTTCCTTCGTTCCTCGTCTCACCTTCTCTCCTGCTCAAGACTTTTTCCTTCCTTGCTTTTGCTTCACTTCACTTCCAAAGCCTTCAACTTCATCCTGCCAACTCTTTGCCACAAAGTTATCTCGTTCTTTCCTTCAGGCGGGAGAGAACGACCTAACTGGAGCAAGAAGCAAAACATCAGTCTCAGCCCTGGCGGCTACGCTCGTTTCTGCTGCGCCAACTAAGGATCTTCTTTTAGCTTGAAACCCACCGCGATCTAAAGAAAGAAACTGCGCTACACCACCGCTTCCAAGGTTGACTGAGAACGTTCTTCGCTTCGTTTTCGCTCATTGTATTTCAATAGAAATATCCCATCCACAACATAACCGCGCCTTTCATCACCCCAGTTTTCGATCACATTCGCTTTTACCCTCGAATCCCTTCATTGTCTCTGACCGTCTCTGGAGGATCGCTTGACTATCAAACATGGCCTACCAAGGCGCTCACTCCCCACGGGCTCAGCATATGGCGATGATAGCCATAGGCTGCATGACCTGGGGCCTACCAACGTACGTGTGGTGACCTCCGGCTCCTTCCTCTTTTTATTGTTGTGTGTTGTTTTGTATTTGCATACTGACCGTCACAGTACGGCGAAGATGATGCCTCCCGAAGCTTATTGAATCAGGGTCCTTCAACGGCCCCTTCGAGGACCCTCAGAGCCGATCTGCATCTCCTATGCGTCCAGTCTCCAGATACAGTCTGACAGAGTCCTATGCAAATGAATCCTCCGCTCCTCCCTACAATGACTCCTCCTACAACCCTGGCGAAAACCCGGCCACCGCATTTGGTGTCCCCGGCCGTGTAGCCTCACCATATGCACGAAGTGAGACCTCGTCGACGGAGGCCTGGCGTCAGAGACAAGCCCCGGGCTTACGTCGTTATGCCACCCGAAAGGTCAAGCTTGTTCAGGGCTCCGTCCTGAGTGTCGACTACCCCGTGCCCAGTGCTATTCAGAATGCTGTCCAGGCCAAGTATCGCAATGATCTTGAAGGTGGAAGTGAGGAATTTACCCACATGCGATGTAGGTTTTCTCTTCTCATAATTTTTCCCTGCCGCTTTATTTCCTAGTAGTGTGGACCCTTGCTAACTGAATTCATTAGACACTGCTGCTACTTGCGATCCTAACGAATTTACTTTGCATAATGGCTACAACTTACGGCCGGCCATGTATAACCGCCATACAGAACTACTAATTGCCATTACTTACTACAACGAAGACAAACAATTGACTGCTCGAACTTTGCACGGCGTCATGCAGAATATTCGTGACATTGTCAACCTGAAAAGTCCGAGTTCTGGAACAAGGGCGGTCCTGCTTGGCAGAAGATTGTAGTCTGTCTTGTCTTTGATGGCATCGATCCTTGTGATAAGGACACCCTCGATGTCTTGGCGACTATTGGTATCTACCAAGATGGCGTCATGAAACGTGACGTTGACGGAAAGAGACTGTCGCTCACATTGTAAGCTTTTCTTCGACCTGATCAATATACATCCCCTGTATCTGATGAAATCTAACTTGATGAAAGTTCGAATATACAACCCAACTCTCCGTGACACCAAGCCAGCAGCTCATCCGCCCGACCGATGATGGCCCAAGTACCTTACCTCCGGTGCAAATGATTTTCTGCTTGAAACAGAAGAACAGCAAGAAAATTAACTCTCACAGATGGCTCTTTAATGCATTTGGTCGCATTTTGAACCCTGAGATCTGTGTCTTGCTCGATGCCGGTACGAAACCTGGCCACAAGTCCATTCTTGCATTATGGGAAGCTTTTACAATGACAAAGACCTTGGTGGTGCTTGTGGTGAGATTCACGCCATGTTGGGTAAAGGATGGAGGAACCTTATCAATCCTCTTGTGGCAGCTCAAAATTTCGAGTACAAGATTTCTAATATCCTCGACAAACCGTTGGAAAGTTCCTTTGGATATGTTAGCGTGTTACCCGGTGCTTTCTCGGCGTATCGATTTCGTGCTATCATGGGCCGACCTTTGGAGCAATATTTCCACGGTGACCACACCCTGTCTAAGCAACTGGGTAAGAAGGGTATCGAGGGCATGAATATTTTCAAGAAAAATATGTTCTTAGCCGAGGATCGTATCTTGTGTTTCGAACTCGTGGCGAAGGCGGGCTCGAAATGGCACTTGTCATATGTCAAGGCTTCCAAAGCCGAAACAGATGTACCTGAAGGTGCCGCCGAATTTATTTCCCAGCGTCGTCGCTGGTTGAACGGTTCCTTTGCTGCTGGTATTTACAGTCTCATGCATTTCGGCCGTATTTACAAGAGCGGTCATAACATTGTCCGCTTATTTTTCCTCCATTTTCAAATGCTTTACAATTCTTTCAATACTCTTTTGACCTGGCTTGCTCTTGGTGAGTTTTTTCCCTATAAAGACGAATGCACGTTCTGACGAAACACTGCAGCATCCTACTGGCTTACTACAACTGTGATTCTGGATCTTGTCGGAACACCTAGCAGTAATAATAACAACAAAGGGTTCCCTTTCGGCAATAAAGCTACCCCGATTGTCAATACAATTCTTAAGTACTGTTATCTTGGTGTATTGCTGCTTCAATTTATTCTGGCCCTGGGTAATCGTCCTAAGGGGTAAGTTACATTCGTCTCTCCCTTTCTTTTCTTGAAATTCTTCTAACGTTATGTGAATAGTTCCAAACATACTTATATTATGTCATTTATCTTCTTCGGCGTCGTGCAGTTCTACGTCCTTGTTGATTCCATGTATTTGGTCGTGCACGCCTTCTCAGGCTCTGCTCCTATGGACTTTGACTTTGATGACGGGGTAGGCGGCTTCATCAAGTCCTTTTTCTCTTCGTCCGGTGCTGGTATTATTATTATCGCACTGGCTGCCACTTTCGGACTTTACTTTGTCGCCTCGTTCATGTACATGGATCCCTGGCACATGTTCACATCTTTCCCTGCCTATCTCGTGACCATGTCCTCTTTCATCAATATTCTCAACGTCTACGCATTCAGCAACTGGCACGACGTCTCCTGGGGTACCAAGGGTTCCGACAAAGCCGATGCTTTACCTTCAGTCCAAACCCAAAAGGAAGCCGACGGCAAGGGCGCGGTCATTGAAGAAATCGATAAGCCCCAGGCTGATATCGATAGTCAGTTTGAAGCCACAGTCAAACGTGCATTGACACCCTATGTGCCTCCAAAGGAGAATGAAGAGCGCAGCTTGGAAGACTCATACAAGAGTTTCCGTACCAAGCTTGTCAGCTTCTGGATCTTTACCAACGCTCTTTTGGTTGTCGGTATTACCGGCGACAGCTTCAGCGAGTTCGGATTCACTGTAAGTTCCTTCTTGTCTCGTAAGCTTGCTCAACATTATGAGTTCTAACATCCTTTTGCTAGAGCACCGCCACCACTCGTACCACCCACTTCTTCCAGGCCCTTCTGTGGTCAACCGCAGGTGTCGCACTCATCCGATTTATCGGTGCATGCTGGTTCTTGGGCAGGACCGGCATCAAGTGCCTGTGTGCCCGACGATAAACATAACCAAGTGACGAATGTACAGGGGCTGCTGTATGCAGCTGGCTGTGGATCAGTGGCTCCATCCGACACTGTCTTGCCTTTTCACTCCTCCCCAAAAATATTTTAATTTTTCATCTCTACGGTTCTTTTTCTTTCCTTTTCTGAACATGTAGTCTAACTGTAGATTTGCGCCTATTCGCGTTTCCTTTGCGTTTTGTTTCTAATCCCGCTATGGCATGTTATTAAATACATTTTGAATCTTTTTGATCTTCCTTAGGGCCTGCCTTTCTAGCTAGTTGATGTAACGATGTTATGATAATTGGTTAGCAGCAGCATCGCGTACGTAAACTTCAAATTTCCATTCCGAATAGACTTGTTTCAAGTTAGAAAGTACCTGATGATGCATGACAGGGAACAATGAGACGAAAAATCAAAGAAACCCATAATCGGATTATAATTTTACTATGTATTGTTTTTTTTCTTTTTGCCTGTTGTCTTTAACCAAGGTTCTCAAGCTCGTTATCGGCCCTTGCCGCCCCACGCTCTTCGATAACGCCTTCGCGCTTGTCTCTGACTCGGCTTCTCCGTCTTCTCTTCCTACCTAACATCGTCACCACCAACATCTCAAGTCTGTCTCGGCAACGACAAAAACTTGCTGAGCAAGTTTTTGCTGTTCTTATTGAGGGTAAAAGAACCTTCCGGTCTTGTGATTAGACTCGTCTGCCCAACAAAACCCCGCATAGTCAGTACCGGTCGTTACAGTTACATTTACATACTACGAGAACCGCACGGAAGACAGCCAAAACCAGAAATCCTCGCAAAAGGCGTGAAATAAACAAATATATACACGGTTACCAGGGTGGTGGAGATACTCTTTTATTACATTCAAAATGTTGAAGATCTGGTCTATGGTGAGCTTGAACTTTGAGCATGACAAGAAGAAGAAGAATGAAAAGCCATCTGACTCGAGGGAAATGCAGAAACAAAAACAGCAGCAAGCTGAAAATGCTGAAGGGGAGCTGCTAAGAAGAAGAAAGTTACTGCAGCGCAGTTGCGTGTCCAGCGAGGTGCGTTCGCCCCCACGTATATATGGACTCAGTGCGTTCTATTACTTACCTCTTTTTTCATTTTTTTTCCCTTTGGAACAGATCTCCAAGAACTCTCCCTCGGCTCAACGATGAAAATGTCCTTCCCCAACCCGGACGACATCCTCAACTTCACGCTCACCATCGAGCCCGACGAAGGCATGTACAAAGGGGCAGTTTCAACTTCACATTCAGCATCAACCAAAACTTCCCGCACGACCCGCCCAAAGTGAAATGCACGCAAAAGATCTACCACCCAAACATCGACCTGGAAGGGAACGTATGCCTAAACATCCTGCGCGAGGACTGGAAACCAGTCCTCAACCTGAACGCGGTTATTGTGGGCATGCAGTTCCTGTTCCTGGAACCAATGCCTCGGATCCGCTTAATAAGGAGGCCGCGGAGGATTTGAGATTGAACCGTGAAGGGTTTAAGAAGAATGTTCGCAATTCGATGGCCGGTGGTAGTGTGAAGGGGAATACATTTGAGCGGGTTTTGCGATAGATATTTGGTTTTGTTCTTATTTTTCTTCAATACCATGGCGCTGCGGCTTTTATTTTTATTACTTTTTTGAAATCGTTGATGCTGCTGTAGATCATTTATGGCTTCTTTTCTCCTGCGTCATTCATTCATGGCATGTCATGACAGTCGTAGCATACTCAAGTTCTTTTGGGTGACTGTGTAGAGATAAGGGTTATGGATAGAGTCCGTATTACTGCTTCGTACAAACCACGTAGATGTCTCTACATACACTAATATTCGCAGGGGATACGATACTGGAACAAAGGAAATAAATCAATTTTCGACGTGGACGAAAGAACAGAGCCCAAAACAAACCCTTTTATTCGCTCTCGAGAACTGAGAAGAAAAGAGTTCATTCATTCCGGGTTTCCGTATCCATCTTGTATCTTATATACAACGTATCTAACACCTTGCAACACAAAACAAAACCCCATTTGTCTATTCATGTTTGTCTCTTTCTTCTTCCCACTTAGTAATACCCATCACTTCCCGGTTGTTGTTCTGTAGCGTACAAAATGGTTTGCCAAGGAATGTATCTGCTGCTAGACAGACAGGCGCACGGTTACTACTTGTTGGCAGCAGCACGTTCGTTGTCAAGGCGAGCGTAGAAGCTGTCACGGGCGCGAACGCGAGGAAGGTGGTAGCCTTTGCATGACCCAATCAATAAGCCAATTCACACCTTGACATAATCCATAGTCATATTTGCTTTACATACCGTACCACCACAGGTAGCCGAATGTTGTTCCGAGACCTGGAAGAAATATCTCTGTCAGCGACGCTGACCATCATTCAAACGCCATCTTCTAGCATCCCGTGAATTGTCGTTTATTTATGTTGTCTTGGTTGTCTTGTCCACAGGCGACGAAGAAGATGAATTCGAAGCGACTCACCGAAAGCAGTGCTGAGGTCAAGGACAAGGCCGCGGCGGAGAGCCTATAGAATTACGATTAGCCCAATCTCACACGGTACAGAATGGTATATCATTGACGCATCGACGTTACATAGTAACGAGCGATCGGCTCTCGATTCTTGGGTGAGTAGAGTAGCCACTTACGCCGGTAATAGGAGCAATAGCAGCAGCCATTGCGATGCGAAAACTGAGGAATTCAAAGGATTGAGAGCTCGGTAAATAACTCGGTGCTTAGCAAGTCCCTTGAGGTAGAGCGTTGCAATAGTGAGGAACTTGAATGAGGTTCGGCAGTGGAAGACTTGACGTTGGCTGATGCCGTGCCAAGACTGGGAATGCCACTGCGCTAGCCGAACTTGTCCGGCGAATCGTAAGTTGTGTCTGCCTCAGGCAGCGACATCAATAACGATAGTTAACTAACTAGTTACACGGCTTATATTTATTCATCATTGCAATCAATGAAGATAAATTAATATAGGCCGATTTAGATCGGCCAGGATTACCAAAGCATTTCATGGTGGACTACTGGACGTCGCAGAAGAACATTGCGAAGAAAAGTCACGTGCAGTAGCTCCATCCGCCATCGCGCTTCTCTCAGTCAGACCTCGTGAACAACCTCACATACGCTTCACCCTCAACGCAGCAGCAAGATGGCACATGACAACAACGGAATGGTGCCATCTCTCAAGCGCTCGTCATCACAATCACCAGTGCGCGATCCCGCTGTAAAGCGACAGAAAAGGCACTACCGCCATCACCATAAGCTCCGCGAACCAATCCAGGCACAGCTTCGAGAGCCAGGCCTTCTCGACGATGGCACTGTCACGCGCCTCCTCGAACGCTCTATCGGTCAGATTCTTACGTCTACAGGATATGAGATTGCCGAACCTACAGCGCTGAACGCTTTTCGCCATGCCGCGGAAGAATGTGCGTATACATTTAATAGAGAGAGGTAATGATGATGATGACATGGTCAGTTCTAACACCTCTTAGATATCCTTCACTTAGCGTCATTTGCGCGTCAAGCAATGACGGCGTCTCGTCGTATACAGCCTATTCCTCAGGACTTCGAATTTGCACTCCGACGAGTCCTCATCGGCACGGACGAATTACTACCGCACATCAAGCCTTCAGAAGAACCCGAGAAGAACATCCCAACCCTTCTACCAAGCTCTCCTCCGGAAGAGGAAGAAACCCTTTTCGATGCCTTCACTGGCCTGCCCGTACTCAGCAAGGATTTAAGCGGTGAAGACGAACGCCAAAAATTCAGTTATATCCCAGCGCACTTTCCACATTTTCCAAGCAAGCACACGTACCGATTTACACCCGTGTATACAGAACGCGAGACGGATCCGCGAAGACTTCGGGAACTGGGAATGGAAGATAGCCGTTTTGGAGAAGAAGCTCTGCGCAAGTTGGCGCGTGCTGCATTCAAGGACACGCACGCAGTTGCATCCGGGAAAGGCGAGAAGCGACTCTGGGGTCGGAAATATGAGAGCACAGAGAGTATGTTTGAGAAGACAATTCGGGGTCTTACCAAGAAGGGTCAGAAGCCTGCTGCTACTACGGCTGCAGACGGGCAACCGATTGATACACAAAAGAGAATAAATTTTCGCTGGCGAGTTTTGACTTGGCACCAATTGTTAATTGCGAGAGGGATCTGTGGAGAAAGAGCACAAAGGGCAAACAGAAAGCTGACAAGTTGCCCGAGACGAAGGACTCGGCTGTTGTGAAAGTGGAGCGATGGGTTTCGGCTTGAGCTGGTAACTCGTCGTATCAGTCGTTGCGGTGCATATGGGAAGGCGTTTATAATCGATTTTTATTCTGCGAGATACCCCAATATTTGTCTTAAAGATTTATACTGAATACATTGCGCAATGGCATATTATACAAGGAAAATAACTAATGATCAATACCATAACGCCTCCCATGCAATTCCACACCCTGTAGACTCAGTTCGGCGTATGAAGTACGGTTGAATCTTCGCTAGAAGAGAGCCTAGCTATGGCTTTTCAATCTTTTCAGCGTTATTTACTCGATTCATCGTGAACCGTCCTCTCCCAACTCGTCGTCTCGACCGTAAGTCCGCCAGCGCACCTAACAAGATAGAATCAACAACTTAGTATGCCGTCATATCTATCCAATTCCTAGCTCTAGAAACTCACCTCCGAAAAAGCCGAACGATCGGCTTACACTTGACCACTCCAGGGGCCTGAATCCCTCCGAAGGAGGATTGCACGAGTACTGCACAAGTTCCATCAACTCGCATTTGCGGAGATCAATCGGCTCGCCTTTGCGTCGCTTCTCCTTGAAGGCTCGGTGGACTATTTGGATGCGGTCTGGCAGCTCCTCTGTTGGGAAGATGGGGACGAGCGGCGCCATTGCTAAAGCATCGGAGGGCAAATTGGTTGAGTCGCTGGCGAAATAGCTGTTGGAAAATTGATTGATTGTGTGCGTCGAAAGCTTTTGTGGTGTATTTTGCTGTATCAAATGTGAATTGTCCGCAGCTGCTGTTTGCGCCGTGCGGGTCCTGCCGCAGATACTGTATCCGTACTCAACTTCTACTTCCAGACCATGGTTCTCTCATTACGGTAGCTTGGGTTATCTGCTGTACTGCTTGTACTCTCTGAAGCGCAAGACAGACCACGGGCATGGATCATGCAACATGAATTCTGCCGCTGCGCTGGGTCAGCGCTTGCTTGATGAAATACAAGAAGAGAGCCTGGACGAGGTAATGTTTTTCTCCCTTCCCTTGGCGTCAACAATATACCATCTCATCCTGACGTTAGTAACACCTGGCGCAGCTTTTGCGTGACTTGCGAGCTCAATTCCAACCTCAAACAGACATATCCCATTTTGGGGTGAAAGACCTCGATGATCTACTTAATGTTTTTCTAAGCGCTCATGGCCCGGCATTAACTCAATATCAGCAGCAAGATCCTCGCCCTGAGTTTGACGCTCAGGATACACAAACTCATCCAGCGTCGTCGACAGCTCAAAGCTCCGCCAGAGCAAGTCGTCTTCGCAGAAAACTTCCTGTCATCGAGATATCAAGCCCCAGCTCTGGTGGCGGTAAATCGCAACTACTTTACTATCTCGCCGCTGTTGCTGTCCTACCATCTTCACTAAAGGGCAAGGAGATAGGTGGCCGGGATGGCACTGTCGTCTTGCTCGACACCGATGGCAGGCTTGACGTCAAGCGACTCTACGAAATAGCCGAAGGGTTCATTCAGCATGCTTTACGTGCGAGTTCCACAGATGTAGATATGAATGAAGCTACTGCCGCCAAGGCTGCTGTCATTGCATCACTCATCCGCGAGTCTCTTCAACATGTTCATATTTTTCGGCCGCAGACTTCCTCTTCCTTACTTGCTACTCTGAAGTCTCTTGACAAATACCTTCTGAATATGAATCGACACCGCTCAGGTACACGCCCGCTTCGTGCAGTACTCCTGGATAGCGCTAGTGCCTTCTACTGGCAAGATCGTATGCGAGACGATGTCGCTCGCACACAAGAAATTGGACGCAGCGCAGCAGAGATAAAACAAGACCGTGAACAGAGAAAGACCTTCTATATGAACATTCTCTACCAGGATATAGCCAGCGAGCTTCGGCGCATCCAGAAGTTCTTTGAATGTTCTGTGGTATATACAACATGGGGACTAAACCGTGCTTCTTCTGACAAAATGCACCATACGCGCATCTTTGGTCTGGACCACCTTCATTTAAACCTCATCTCCCACCTCCATGGACTAGCTTTCCTGATTTGAGGCTTGTTGTGCAACGTGATATTGTTCGCCCTTACCCTGCTTCATCCACGTATGCAGAAATTGAGCGCGATGCGCCTATTCGACAGGGGTAGTGAGGCAAGGCAAATTCTCTGCTTGGGTAGATCCGTGGGGAAGGGAATACTGGCCACCAGGGTAATCAGCGCATTGAGAAATATGCCAGACCACGGCGCATTCCCTTTTGGGTGCGAAAAGATGGCGTGTTCATGGACGACCTGATGTCTGATGCTCGCTGAACTTCTCCCCATTGTTATGTATGTACATTTCTAATTTGAAGCGAACAAAGCTCCAATCGCTTCAACGGTCGTATTGCCACCGCTAAACACGATGCCAATATCCCACCCGGCTTCTCCTGCCTCTTTTCGACCTTCCTTCTGAAGTCTTCATCGAACAGACAAACAGCCAAACCTACTACCGCGCTGGGCTCGACGACCACCTTCATTCTTTCCAGCACTAACCTCATGGCCTTCTTAATTTGCTCTTCCGTTACGCTATACACGCCTGCCACTTTGGACGGATCAGATATAATGGCCCAGTTGTGCAAACCCACAGGCGTTCTCAGACCGTCTGCTATAGTCTTTGTTGTAACAGCCTGGACACGCTCTCCAGCAGCAAGTCCCCGCTGGCAATCGTTTGCGCCCTGGAAAGACGGCTCTGCCCCAAAACCAACGTTTTTTCTTTCCTTCTTTCGATGGCACCGAGAACCATGTTGCAACACCGGCATTGAGACCACCTCCCCTACGGGCGTGAAAACTGCGTCGAGTGATTTCCCTTCGTGTCCCTCAGTTCCTCATATTGCGCCTCCATTTCTAATCCAGATGTCCCCTGTCCCAGAATAATATCAGGATGATCATACGGCGGGATGAAAATGGCGCCAGTCTCTTGCTGGATCTGGTGCATGACAGCCGTGCGTTCAGGTTCTGTGCTCCCACTGAAGACGACTTTTGCGCCGAGTGACTGTGTGGATGCGATTTTGCTGGGGTGCTTATAGATGGCATCACGATAAATGCAGGAATACCCAGTGTCTTTCCTGCCAGTGCTAGAGCTTGAGCATGGTTACCTATTTTTTCAAAATCTGCATTAGTTGAAAATAATCATCCTAGTACAAGGTGTATAGTAGACGTACCAGAACTATGAGTCACAACACCCTTCCTTCTAACCTCGCGCTCCCCTCTCCTTGATAACTCTCACCAATGCATGGAACGCACCCCGCGCCTTAAACGCGCCTATTTTCTGCAAGTTCTCGCATTTGAAGTAAAACCGTATTCTCGGCGAGGCTGGACTCTGCCCTTCCCACGGCGAGCCAACAAGATCCGAAGCCTGCTGTGGCGTAGATGCGATTGTGTTGAGCGTTGTGTTTGTTAGGAGCGGGGTGTGGTGGATGTAGGGTTTGATGAGCGCGTGCGCTTTGGCGACGTTCTCTGGGATGAGCGGGAGGTGGTTTGATTGGGATGTCATTTTTAATATATAGACAATAGACAATAGATTTTCTTATGAATAGTGGCTAGTTGCTCCAGATTGAGTGGTTTGCAGTACAAAGGCCTGGGATATATATGTACATATCGGCTACTCGGAGATCGCGCCGATAGCTTCACAATCCGAACAACCACCGGGGCAAAGCCCACATGAGATATCTCTACAGTTTTATCGTTATAAATATCTACGAACTGCCTTCTTAACCTATGATCAGAGTTATATCCTCGGATTGACTTGGTAGTCGAGTGACAGGTGATTGACATAAAAACAACTTTTCATTCATTAGGTATCTACATTACATGACTCGAAAGACAAAAAAGACGCAATCCAATTATGCCCGTATCCCCCATTCTTTACTTCTGGTTCTCGGGACGAAGAGAGCGGACAGCCTTTCCGGCACGCCAGATCTCCAAGTTGCGGATTTCCTCCAACTCCTTGTCGTACCGCTCACGGTAATCGGGCTGAGAGTTGTACTCCAAGGAGCGCTGAGTTTCCTTGCCGGTCTTCACGCTCGTGTACAGCTCGTCAAAGACAGGCTTCAAGGCGTCCTTGAACTTGGGGACCAATCAATGGCACCCCGGCGGGCCGTGGTGGAGCAAGCGGCATACATCCAGTCCATGCCGTTGGCACCAATGAGAGGGTAAAGAGACTGTGTGGCTTCCTCAACAGTCTCGTTGAAGGCCTCAGAGGGAGAGTGCCCGCGCTCACGGAGTACCTCGTACTGAGCAAGGAACATACCGTGGATACCACCCATGAGGCAGCCACGCTCACCGTAAAGGTCGGAGTAGACTTCCTTCTCAAAGGTGGTCTCGTAAAGGTAGCCGGAGCCAACGGCAACACCCATGGCAATAGCCTTTTCCTTAGCTTTGCCAGTGACGTCCTGGAAAACGGCAATGGACGAGTTGATACCACGACCCTCGCGGAAGAGCGAGCGGACGGTACGGCCGGATCCCTTGGGGCGACGAGGATCACATCGATATCAGTAGGAACATCAACCTTGGTCAAGTCCTTGAAAACGGGAGAGAAACCGTGGGAGAAGTAAAGGGTCTTGCCCTTGGTGAGGAGGGGCTTAATCTGGGGCCAAGTCTCGGACTGGGCAGCATCCGAAAGGAGGTTCATGATGATGGTACCCTTCTTGATGGCAGTCTCGACATCGAACAAGTTCTTGTCGGGGACCCATCCATCTTGGATAGCCTCTTTCCAGGAAGCACCGTTCTTGCGGACACCAATAATGACATTGAGGCCGTTATCGCGGAGGTTGAGGCCCTGACCGTGACCCTGGGAACCATAGCCAATAAGGGCGAGAGTATCGTTCTTGAAGTACTCCTGAAGCTTCTCACGAGGCCAGTCGTCACGCTCTATTTGATTGGTTTATTATTAGCTCCGTGTTATTTGGTCAAACGAGCTTCCGATGGTCGGTTGGTGCTTACCGTAGACAGTCTCCTTTGTGCCTGCAAAGTCAATGGATTTAACTCCACGAGCAGGAACAACGACCGGGCTGCGAACAGCGCTGGCAGTAGCAGCTGAAGGGCGAGCTCGAACAGCCGAGACAAATGTGCGTCGAGGAACCGCCACACGGGTTGAAAGGCGCAGAGCGCGAGGGATAGTCTTGGAGGCCATTATGTAGTATGTGTGTGGATTAAAAGGGGAGAAAAGAGGTTTCGATCAATTGATACACACAATTGATCAAGAAGAGGCACAGAGAGCGGAGAGGATAAGACAGAGAGAGAAAGGGCGATGGGATGGACAGTGGTTTATATTCCAGCAGAGACAATAATAATTCGCAGCTGCAGACGAGGAAAAAATGCTGGGGTTTGATCAGGTGACCGTGGCCGACGCCGGAGTTGGCCATTCCCTCCGGCGCAGGCCTTACTAAACAAACCCGGAATTACTAAATAAACCCGGCTAGTGTTTTAGCTGTATTTTAATTACAGCAGTTTTTCTTAGTAAAGTCATACTAAAAATTCTTGATTTGAAAATTTCTGTAATTAAAATACACCTAGAACACTAGCCGGGTTTATTTAGTAATTTCCGGGTTTGTTTAGTAACACTGCCGATACCGGTGGCCAATCACATGCCATTAGTCACGTGCTGCTGATCTGTGGCCCACTGTGCAGATCGGGATTAGTGCGGAATCTCGATAACCCGTAAACGGTTAGTCGCGGGCAGATGCGCTTGATTTGGAAGGCGGTACGTGTTGGATTATTGGAGGCCTTTATCAACCAATAGGAAGCCACTCCAAAATAGCCCGCTCAATCCAACAGTACGAAAAGATATCTTTTCTCTTCGTATCCCTAAGACACGTTACTATGGAAAGGCATCCTTTATGACCTTTGGCCTTGCGGTCCAGCTTTCTGTAGCTGTACGCCAGGCAGATGCTTCTCGTGTGTCGGAATTTCTCATTATTTTATTTGGCGGTTAGGATTAGGACACATGCCATACCTGCCTGTGGGCTGCGCGTACGCCTAACAAAACAATAAATTTGGGTATCAACAACGCCGCAAATTGCTCAGCCAACACATGGGCATTATTATCCATCTGTTTGTACGCGCATGATACCTAATTCGAAGAATATCCTCAGACAGCGTACTCCCAATGGAACGGAGCGTATTGGAATCAATATATTGCTCTGCCGTAAAGAACCTTCGGAGCATTGGACTATATATGGGTTATAATTGGGGAATAACTTCATATTAACTAACCTGTGGGTTCCTGTGTTATATCGTGATTAGCTCTGCATGAGGTCGACCACCTCAGCAAGCATCCCCTGGAATTCCGATACCTAACCTGGAATTAGCTCGTGATCGAGTATTGTCCCTAAACCACAAGCTACTCACTGATCGACTGTCACACGCTCTACTGACTCCTTTAAAGAACTCGGCTATAATTTCCCTTTCTCTTTTCCTAGGTCGGCACAAGGCTGAAACGCTAGGTAGTCCTCTGAACTCGCTGTCCATATATATCGCCTTTTCAGCCTGAAGAAGCCCACATTTCACGACAGAAACACAATACTACTATGTAGAAAGAATAACAAGCATGTATCATCACGGAAACGGATCACTCGAACAATTACTCGAAGCGCGTGCGCAAGAAAGAGAAAGACACGCTCAACATGCGCCTCGTCAATACCAGTCTTCCCAGTGGCAATCGCCCACGATGACCTCAACTCCTGCATCCCAGTTTTCAAGGCCTCAATATACCCCCAACTCGACCTTTTGACTCAGAACGCACGAGCTCCGACAATGTTCTCCGCGCCGGAAGAACCATTCTGGGATCAGGGGAAAACGTATCATCCCTCGGCCGTCCGCCGTCCTCACTTCGGCGGGGTTTCTCTGCCACCAGTGAAGCATTGGGTATGCCCCAACAGGCCTACGTGTGCTAAGATTTATCGACAAAGGCATATAAAGTGTCCTCGTTGCCCAAAGTCGAGATCACGGGCAGGCGCCATAAAATGCGTAAGTTTTGAACGAATATCCATGATCTCACGTGGGTGACTTCTAAGAATGGGTTCTAGTGTCGCTGTTATTGGCTTCTAGAGGAGGAGGATATCTCTGACTACAAGACTTATGATTCAAGCGATATCCGCAAGCACAGTCAGTCGGGCTCGGAGGGGAGCAGAGAACATGTTCCCAGCAGAGGGCAGGGACAATCATGGATATCAGAACCTTGGTCCTCAAAATAGGTATGTGGAGGCGGGAAGTGATAATGGAGGCTACTACTGTGGCTGTGATTCTTTTCGTTGAGTTTCCGGTGTATTCATCTTCCATCATTCGCCTAAAATTTTCAGCCATGAATCTTTGGCCTTGCCATACGAAGCGGGGAAACGAGCACCACGTAGACTGTTTTCGTGGAACGAATCAACGCACCTCCTCGCTTAGTTCCTATTCTCTAGGTAGACTTCCGAGTCTGCCTTGTTTCTGTAGGTCGGTTTGATTGGCCGTAGACTGCGCCCGGCCTGCAAGGCTGTCGGGGTTTATCTCCCTGGGACCTAGGTAGGCTGGTACTATTCATGCGTTTCAAGTTTGCAGCCCGCCTCACTAGGATACAAGTCAAACAAAACCGTTTCCAGAATCAGTTTTGCGGCTGGCGTTATAATTCCTGTAATCGAAAAGAAAATTGATGTACTTCACTTGTACAGGCTCGATCGTCGAGGCTTCTATCCAGCAAGGCTGAAATACAGTTCTGAGCCTAGAGGATTGAATTACCGCTTACAATGAATGGATGCGTCAGAGAAACCAAAAGCTTCTCAATATTATGTTGGCTGGCTGTGTGCTCTACCATCCCCTGAGCGGGTTGCTGCTGAGGCGATGCTTGACCAGAGGTATGACTATGAGACACCCCTGCAAGGCCAGGACGCAGCGGCTACGCATACACCTACGGTCGAATGGGCAGACATAACATCGTGATCGCCTGTCTTAGCAGAGGCGATACTGGAAATATCGAATCCGCTCGCTTGCTCGGCGAGATGAGACAGCAATTTTCCAATATGAAGTACTTTCTTCTAGTCGGTATTGCTGGAGGTATGCCCGGAGACATTGATCAGAAGAACCCTATCAAGAACATCCATCTCGGTGACGTGGTTGTCGCTTCTCGTAGGAAGAATTGTCCCGGTGTTGTGAGCTACACTCAGGTCGATGCAACGCCGACGGGTCTTATCGACATCGCAGCCCTAGACAAGCCCGTTCAGAATCTCAGACAAGCCGCGGGCCTCCTTGAAACAAAGATTAACTCGCAAGATGCTACACATACACTTGGCTTGAATTGAGGGAACTGGAGAAGCATCCAATGCTAAAAACCTGACCTGGAGGACGTGCTGTATCTACCGGACTATAAACACACCGAGGGCGATACTTGCAAATACTGTGATGACAGAAAGCAGGTATCTAGGCCATTACGGACTTCAGGAGGGACACCAGTTATCCATTTTGGACCAATCCTCTCTGGAGTGTTGATTAAAGATGGAGTCCGACGCGACAGGCTAGGACAACAATACCCAGAAGCATTGTGCTGCGAAATGGAGGCAGCAGGATTAGATGATTCCCGCTGCTTGGTTGTGCGAGGGATATCGGACTATGCAGATTCTCACAAGAACAAGGACTGGCAGGGCTTTGCGGCTGCAGGTGCCGCCATCGTTGCGAAGAAGATACTGAGTCTCGCCCAGCTAGACGAACCAGAAGAACAGGGTCCTAAACAGATCCCAAGAGGCAAGTCATCTACGCATGTCTTCCTCATGTGCCCAGCTCATGAGTTTTAATCCCTAGGGCATCCTGCATACAATGAACATGAGCTTGCCATTCCTTTTGATTTCCAGAAAGGGTTTCGAGGACGTGATGAAATCATATCCCAGCTCCAGAAAACTCTCATAGAGGGTGAGAAGATCGGATCCACCAAGGTCTTTGTTCTTTGGGGACAAGCAGGCTGCGGTAAGACGGCTATCTGCAATTACTTCTACAGCAGAAATGCCATGCAGTAGGTGTCTCTCGTTAAACAGGACAAAAAACTTGTCTAATATCACGAAGATACTGGGCTGCGTGGAGAATCAATGCAGAGACGGTCGTGAGCATTGAAGAAGACTTTGAGAGGATAGCGACCCAAAACTTCTTGCCCAAGGGCAGCAACGACTCTGCTCAAACCATCCGAAGAGTCTGCATCTGGTTGTCAAATCAGAAAAGCACTGGCTACTAATCTTTGAGAACGCTGACGACGAGAATATCTCCTTGCATGAATATATCCCCAATTCGAGCTTCGGGACCGCCTTGATTACGACGAGGCACAAACAACATGCAGATATGAATACTGTGGGAGACTACGAAGTCCAAGCACTTGATGAGAACAACTCGGTCTCCTTACTCCTCAACATTGTGAAGTATGTGCCTCGTGATCCACAGTCCAAAGAGCACGCCTTGGTTCAGGCGGCAGCGAAGAAAGTCGTGGAGAAGGTATGTCATTTGCCCATGGCCATTGTGATAGCCGGGTCGACAATCCGACACGACCGGCATTCTACGAGAACTATGGATATTCGTCTGCAGGACTGGCTTCTTGGGTTCGACGAACGCCCCCATCCAAAGCACCGCGCTCTGAAACTCTGGGCCACTTACGACAACGCAATCCAGTCCTTGCTTTGCACGGCGGGAAAGGAAGGCAAGCAGCGAGTGGATGATGCCATCGAATTGCTGTACTTTTCTCCTTCCTATCCTCCAATAGTATATCGTTGAATATCTTTGAGGCGATTCTCAGCCGCCGGGCGAGGCTAGGCCACTATCATCATCTCTTGTCTTCACCGTGGTCCGAACAAATCTCTGACAAGAAAAGCGGCTCCCCGTTAGATACTTACTCTTTGGCTGTCCTGGATAACCGGACAAGCAGCGTACTTGCTCCAATGGAGCGTATTGAAGAGGCGATCTCATTATTAGATGACATTTGCCTGCTCACTATCACCCCACGAAGTGCCACAACTCAAGGCTCGATGTTACTTCACTCTTTGGTGCGCGAGTGTGCACGCATATCCAGGTTTTACCCGTCTGAGGAAGATGGACAGAGATATGCTGTGACGGCTATTGTCACGCTGGCCCAAGCTATAGTAAGAGAATACACGGCTGAGGATCGAGCATTTCGTCGCTCACTGCTTCCTCATATTGAAGCGTGCAAGGTCGCATGCGCGGGCGAAGGAAGCCGTCTCATGGATGTCGTCTTTGAGAAACTGGGCTTTAGAGAGGGAGTGGAAGTCATTCTCAGAATATCGCTGGTATACTCTGAGTGTGGGAAGATAGAAGTCGCTAGACAATTCCAACAGCGGGTGGTTTCAATGGCTACAGAAAAGATGGACTCGACAGATGAGTTGCTTCTTTGGGCAAGGGCAATGTTAGCAACCAGTTGCCACGACTTAAACGGTCCTGGTCAGAGGCAGGATGCAGTGGAACTTCGAGAATTGGTTTTGCAGATACGGGAAACGAACTTGCGCTCGAACAAGACTATGGGCGACGAGGGAGTCGAGGAGGCGTATCTAGTCGCGCTCTCAAATCTCGCTGACAGTTATGACCAAATTCCATCCCGCTATGGAGACGCCATCAAGTTTCGCGAGGCGATTCTCAGGCACCGTCAAGGGAGATTGCAGTCTGCAGACCTCATCGAGACAAAGCTGAGATTGGCTCGGAGCTATGCTCAAGGTGGTCAGAGACAGAAGTCTCACGACCTGCGATTTGAAATCTACAGTGTCGACCGGCAGCAGCTCAAGGATAGGCGCCCGGAGGATTTGGATGAGTTAGATCTAATTATATTGAGCGACCTTGCTGACAGCTACTGTGATCGAGGAGAATGGAGTCAAGCCCTCCGGATGCGGAGGATTGTGTGGGAGAGGCGTCGAACCCTCCTGCAGGATGATCATCCTGATACCCTGGCGGCGAAAGCCAATGTTGCACTCAGTCTCACAAAGCTGGGAGAGATACCAGAAGCGATTAAGCTTCGAGGAGAGATTTTCAACTCACAGAAGATTGCATTCGGTCCATATCACCCCATAACCTTGAAGTGTTATCTCGAGTTGGCCAAGACTCTGGCAAAAGCAGACGGAGGTAAAGAAGATGCAAAAAGAATAAGGATGCATTGTCTTGAGATCTGGCAATACAAGAGTACTCATAGCGAGGAGGACTTTTCTCGCGAACTACTTGAAGCAAAGATGGCAGTGGCCAGGAGTCTGGAAGAGAGCATTCGAAGAAGCGAGGACAGCGAGGACTATTTCAACCGGGCCATGCAGCTGAGGGAAGAAATCTTGTCGGCTCTCGAAGGATCCCCAGTATCCCATGTGCTTCAGATCGCCAAAGCCATGAATGACAAGGCAGAATGTTACGCTTTTACAGGAAATACGAAGATGCGAGAACAGTTCGACAAGAACTACTAGCCCGGTTTGCGGATTTATTCCAGCCATCATCAGACGTATCTTTTCGACGGATGTACGTGAAGATTCTGAATGGACTGGCCCGTGATAGCGAACAGTTGGCAAACGACTATAGGCAGAATTCTGGCCACGACTCAGCCCTGCAACAGTCGATAGATATCGGGAGCCATAAGTCGTGTGCTGCCATAGAAACATCTTCCGACATTATCTCGTCCAATAATAGCAGCACCAAGACACGAGAAGGGGTAATCTTTGATGCACAAATACAAGCGCAGAGCGAGGAATTCTTGAAAGAGGCCATTCAATGGCGAGAAGAGATCCTCAAGATCCACAGGAGTGGTCAGAAGACGAACTAGACGCCGAGACTGCAAAAGCCATGACCGACCTGGCCAGGTGCTACGCCCGGAACGACGTCGGGAGAAAAGGTGAATCGATTGAGCTGTATCAGTGCGCGTTGAAGTTCTTGGAACGAGAAGACCGGCTTGGTGAGAACCATGAAACCACTCGTCGGCTCAGAGGGCTCCTCGAGGATCTGAGACCGGAAATATATATCAACGAATGGTTGGATGAAGTCCTCGCTAGCGAACCTGAAGAGCCGACATAGCAACACCATCGACCAGATGTTGCCGGCAACTTGGTCGAAAAGACTTTTAGAGAACAGGGTACTGAAACCTATAATCTTCCAACTGTCCTGCAACATGTAGGTATCGTTTATATATATGCTCCCAGGTTGTCTCATACCTACCTAGGTACCTAGGTAGGTCATGGCCAGCTAAAGTATCCACACTTTATGCAGTAACTAGGCTATCATATATAAAGCCCGACTGCACCAGACTTGCTAGAATGAATTCTCATTATCGAAAACTTCAAAATGAAACAGATACACTTGGCTTGCCTCCCGATGATGCTCCTCAGCGGAACACTTCTGAGACCGATCTTCTATATGAAGACACCAAAAACAAAAAAATGTCTCTAAAAGGGAAGGATTATTATATTATTTATCTTCTTAGTAATGCTGTCTAATAGTATTTTAAGCCTAAAGGGTTGAAGATGTATATATATTTATTTTTTAAAGCTGATAGAATTTTTAGAGACAAGTTTCCACCAATAGACCAGAGGGACAAGAGAGATGGTTGAAGATATGGAATGAGGCAGTTTCAACTTTCCACCCTCGTCGAACGCGCAAAAAGGTGTACGTCGCGAGGAATATAAAAAATTTCGATTCAAATTTTTCTTCATATGAGCAAATCCAAAGTCGGCCAATCGGACGGCCGTGTTGACCGCTACCATTCCTACTGGGGAACTGACTGCAGCTTAGCACGCGGCTGGTATTCAGTGTTCACCCCTCTCCAACGCACATTATAACATTATACGAAATAGTATTTCCTTTAAGGCCTTCTTCGAACTGCTCACGAGCCTCAAGCACCTTCGCAAAGACCATGAGGTCCGCGACGCCATGAACCCGTTTGCCGCCCTATCCTCGCTTCCGAATCCTCCGTCCATTCAGACCCGAAAAGCCTTGCTGCTTCTTGATTTCCAGAACGATTTCGTCCGTCCGAATGGCAGACTGCCCGTTCGCAACACGCTTGATATCCTCGACATCATCCCAGGTCTAGTTCAGAGCTTCCGGCGCACCGGAGAAGTTGTCTGGGTGCGTACCCAGTATGAAGGTCCTCGCCCAATTATCGACCCCGACTATGGCGGCGAACGGATCGTTATTTCGGGCGGCTCCCTGGATACTAAGAACCAGAGAAAAGGCCGCCAACGACGCTCGGGTAGTGACAATAATAATAATATCGGCATCGAGGTGAGCGGGGAGGTTGATCCAGAAGCCTTTTATCAGGCCCGGAGCCTGCCTGTCTACCGCAGACGCATGGCGTGCAATTCCCGGCCCCAATTCTCGCCGCAATTGACCACGAACATGACTTTGTGATCGAAAAGTCGGATTACTCGGCCCTCCAGTCCCCGGCATGGTCCTGTCACTGCGATCCCGCTTAGTCACTGAATTATATATTTGTGGAAGTCTGTCAAACGTGTCAGTCTATGCCACAGCGCTTGATGCGGCGCAACAAGGGTTTGCCATCACCTTGATAGAGGATTGCATGGGTTACCGCAGCTTCGCCCGTCACGAGCAGGCAATTCGACGACTTGCCGACATTGTGGGCGCCAGTGGCATATCTGCGCAGGAGCTTTTGGATGACGAAGACTGGGAAGAGACTCAAGAAATTGCTCGGGCTTCGAGTCCCGCCCAAGGGCTAGTCGAGCCTCGACTAGGAGTTCGGATCAAGAGTCACACGTTACACAACCTTCCGGCATAGAAGGCGTACTGGATCACCTTGTCGTCAAAAACTCGCCGCCTGCAAATCGAGTCTCGATTACGGAGCAGCCTACTAATGCAGACAATGTGTATACCACCAGATCGTTGCGGACGCCATCTCCAAACACGCCCGCTTATCTCGATGGTGAGCTTGAAGCAGATGACAACCCATATGATGACTACGATGATGAGCCCTTGGTTTTGCCTCCAACAAAATATCCTCGCGCTTCCGCTGCTTCTCGAGGAGTTAGAGAAGTACGAAATCTGGTTCCGAACTCCACGAGATTGCGCCGTAATAAACCGAGTGGAAACTCACCGTCTTCATCTCGCCGGCCCGGGTCAGCCGCCGCAGATTTGATTTCTGGGCAGACGTCCGTTTCTCCTTCAACTTCAACCAATGCTACTGAAGTATTACCTGCTGTTTCTCCTAATTCTCCTGCCCGCGGAACCTTGCCGCCAGCGCCCGCATCGAGGACAGCGAACTACGCCAAGAAAAGAAGAAAAACACAGCCAAGGATTATTTAGGGCCCGAGGATATCATTGCGGAAGGCGATTCGCGGATTGTATACAATCTTGACTTGCCAATCGATGCCTTTGAGAAGATTCATAAGGAGGTCAATTGGCAGAAAATGTATCACATGTCTGGCCAGGTTCCGCGCCTTGTCGCTGTGCAGGGTGCCGTTTCCCAAGACAAATCGTTCCCCATCTACCGTCACCCTGCCGATGAATCTCCAATCCTCGAACCGTTCACGGAGACTGTGAATGTGGTCCGCATGAATGCGGAACAGATTGTGGGCCATTCATTGAATCATGCGCTGATTCAGATGTACCGTGACGGTCAAGATAATATCTCTGAGCATTCTGATAAGACTCTTGACATAGTCCGTGGTTCGTCTATTGTCAATGTCTCACTGGGCGCACAGCGAACGATGACTCTGCGAACAAAGCGGTCTGCACCAACCGATGGCAAGACGGAGGAAGATGATAATGCGAGTCACGGCCGTCAAAAACAACAAGTGTTGATGCCGCATAGTACCATGTTCATACTTGGTCCATTGTCCAATATGCGATGGCTGCATGGTATTCGACCTGATAAACGACCCGAATCGGAGAAGTCTCGTGACGAGAAGGCTTATCATGGCGAGCGCATTTCGTTGACATTTCGCAATATTGGCACTTTTATTAATCCTGAGTCTCAGACTATATGGGGCCAAGGCGCCGTATCCAAGCGGCCCGATTCGGCGGGAAAAGTTATTCACGGCGACGCAGCGGAAACCGAGAGACTGATTCGAGCATTTGGCATGGAAAATCGAGAAACGGATTTCGATTGGGACGGTGTATATGGGCATGGCTTTGACGTAGTCAATTTCATAGAGCCAGCCATTGCACGTCTAGGCTTGTGCGGTGACTCGATCGCTGATATGCGAGTCAGGCTGTGCCTGACCGAGAATGGCATGCGATATGAAGCCGCCTATCCACTGAACCTACATCAAACTACATATACAAGCCCTGATGCAAAGGTTGTGATAGCGGGCGATATTCCAATTTTGCTGTATCTTGCTTCATTGGATTCCGCTTGTAATTCCGCGAGACCTGGCGTGAATTTGGTCCGCGGAGGAAATTGCCTGGCCCAGATTTTGAAGTTCGATAGAGCCTCGCGAGAACATATATTAAACACACCCGAACCAGATCTCGAATTACTTTCGGCGTGGAATGATAAACTGCGAGAAGCAGAAGCCACAGACGGCTATCACTACGTCTCGGGACCAACGTTCACCATCGATGATATCGCACTATGGCCAATTCTGCACGAAATCGAAAAGCACAGAGGGATCATATCGGGATCAGCACTTTATCCATGTCTCTCGGCCTATTATCAACGGATAGAGAAGAGGGCTGCGTTCGCGTAGTCCTGGATGAAATATCGAATGAACGAAGGCGGAATGCGCTGTGCTTATCTCCCGGCCATTAGTTAATATTCTCTTCTTACTGTCGTGCCTTTTCATCTCATCCTGATCAACTCTAGGGAACGTCAAGGCGTGAACTATATCCATGCATATTGCATGTTTCTAATGATGCAACGATATCCATGAATTGATGATAGCATTTAATTCCATATTCTTAAACCTGACCATTTGTCTGTATAACGTACACGCAGAGACTTGATGAAATTCTCTGACAGACCTTTCCAGAACCTAGGAAGTGGAAAGTTCCTAGTATACGATTTTTGTACCGTTGATATATGCTCTCCCGGCTAGATCGTAGTATAGACGTACTTTCATGTGCTGTTTAACCTGCTATATTGTAGAAAAGTAACTTCATCTACAACTTATCAAACCTTGGCACTCGCTTCTCCATCCCCGAAAGCAATGCAGCAGGGATATCTTTTGTCTGCAGAGCGGCACTATTCCAGACAGCTGTGTAATGTAAACCTGAACCACACCTCCGATCAGCTTCCGGTTTGAAACTCCATATACCAAAACAGAGAGTCAATTATCAAAGGTGTAAGCTTACTTTCTTTAACTGGGTGATCTCTCGAAAAATTCAAAATGTCCTTCGTCCCCTGCACCGCAACCGGACTCTTCGTCGCAATCAAGCTCGCCAATTCAACTGCCTTGGCGACAGTGTTCTCCTTCGTGTCATACACAGCATTAACAAGGCCAACTCTCAGAGCCTCCTCAGCTCCAAAAATTCTGGCCGAAAGCGCAACTTCTTTCACCCATCCCAAATTACCCACGACTTTGGGCAGTCGATTCAGCGTGCCAATATCAGCCGCAAGGCCAATATCCACCTCCTTCACCGAAAAGCCGTATCTCTGGCACATACGCGAATATCCGCCGCAGTGCACAGGTCGATGGCTAACCCGTACGCGACTCCGTGCATGGCAGCAATAACGGGCTTCTCACATCTCTCAAGCTACTGATACAGTCCTGGAAACTGAGAATATGTCGTCGAAGCTGTGCAGCGACACGCGCCACGTCGAAAGATTCATCTTTGGGACCAAAATTGCCCCCTCGGCGGCAGCTTTGACGTCAAGACCGGCGCAGAAAGCGCGATCGCCAGCACCAGAGAAGACAATGGCGCGTACATCTGGGGATTCCGAGATTGTGTCGAAGACTTGGCGAAGTTCGAGCCACATGGGTTCAAAGTAAGAGTTGAGTTTCTCTGGTCGGTTGGTCTCGACGTGAGCGACATATTCCTTGGGGAATGTGACATTGAAGTATTTGTATGATGCCATAATGGAGTTCAACTATATGTTTGCCGTGAAATCCAAGGATTCGTGGAGAAGAATGAAGAGACAAGTCGAAAATATTTATCTCCCAAACATTCCATGAATGCCCGACGAGTAATAGGGCAAAATCGAGATGCCGAGGCTAACCTAAGCGGTTATGTATTACCTACGTAGGTATAATATGAACAACACTTGTGAATGACGGGAAGAAAGGAATGAAAGCGGTGGCGGGGAGGATGAATATATAGAGCGTAAACAATAGCATGTGACGATGCTGAACATTGTGAAAAACAATAGCCAGTTGAATAGATTATTCTCATAGTCAATCCCATTGCTTATATAAAATATGCCTATTCAAGCAAATTTTATATCAATTGTTGTTATAATAGATGCGTGCTGTGAGAGGGAATCAAATTACCGAATACGGCAGGACCTCCCTATATAGGAGGCGCCAGAGTCACGTTATATAGGCGCCGGAGTCTTACCACAGCGCCTATATAACGTGACCTGTCTTATCTGCTGTTGATCAAGAGCAGAAAAGAAGCTTGTTATTTACGCCGCGACTTCACCAGACAATCTCGTGGTAGTCGACATCAACGCCATACTTCATGCAATATACTCTGACGAACACGAACGGCCTTAAATAACACCAGAAAGCGGACAGCATCGGCGAGCAGCTGTTTTGAAGATGAACAATATAGCTCTCAATTCCACAAAAGGCGTTTTAAGGAAACTGGGCTCTCGAGAAATATTCAAGTATGCCGTTGCCAAATTAAGTCTCATATGAACATATTTTCTAATGTATGAAGTCCACTACCTAGGTATGTGGCCAGTTGAGTTTTTGTCTGGAGAATTTGGAAAAACACCCTCTGACATATATTCGGCTGTGAAAGATTGACTATAATGGTTCCTATTGACTAGCCCCAACCACCTACTTTCCACCAACCAACCACGAACAGCATAATCATCCAGGAAAAGAACTTCCCGTCAGGACTGGCTAGGTTTAGCTACTTTCACTACCTCGAATGGTCTGGTGGCGTACGGCCTATCTAGAGAGAAGCTTTACACACATATCCCAGATGGTCCTTGCTAGATTACATACCATCCTGTAGCAGCTTCTGCCAATAATACAACTGGTTATTTTCCTGACAGTGACTCACAGAAAATCATATTTCCTTACCTAGGTAAGCTATGGTTTCAAAGCCGTTCATGGTTTCCCAACACAACTCGAAAATAAACACAATCTACAACTGGCCAACCACATATCACACGATTTAGATCAATGCAAGGGACACTCCGTCAATGTTCTCGAGAATTGTGGACACCGACTCTGCGCATCGTGCTACAGATGCGCCGTCAAGGACACGGTGATCTGCACTCCAGCTGAGAACCGCTTTCTGGCGTTTAACGATTTGCTCGTTACCATGCGCATCCTTCATGAATGTAGCAACATCTTTAACTTTTCCCACCCCAACAATACTGACCATAGGAGGGACAATTATTGCACTAACTCCATTCCCACCGATGCTTCCAATGTTGCTCACGGTGAAAGTGGCACCCTTAAAGTCTGATGGCTTCAGTGCACCCTGCTTGGCCAGATTACTCAAGCGACCGATCTCCTCCGCAATTGACGTTATAGACCGGTTCTGCACGCCTCGAACTACTGGGACCAGAAGGCCGTTCGGTGTGTCAACTGCTATCCCGAAATCGTGGGCTCCTTTTAAGACCAGTTGAGGATTTCCCGGATGGCTATCCACGTCCAAATGAGCATTTAATCGTTGGTGCTTTTGGAAAGCCATTGAAATCACTTTCATGATAATTGGCAAGAAAGTAAGCTTGGGGTAGGCTTATCCAACGTTTCACTTGTGGAATCTCTCCATGCATTGTATTTGTGGCGAATCGTATTGACAACAGTAAGGTCGACAGAATGCGTGTAACCAAAGTGGGGATACTGAGCGAATTGGTCATGACCTTGAACATCTGGCTCTCGATGGGCGTCAGAGAAACGGGAATATCCAGAGTCGGCGGAGTAACTTTGTCTGTCTGCTGCTGGGATACGGCTAGAGAGGCAAGATGCCGTTGTACATCCTCTTTCAGAACACGCCCACCCTTCCCAGTAGCCCGCACAGCCTTCAGATCAACCCCATGCTCCTTCAGCATTCGTCGCACGGCCGGCACAACTTGGCCGGAATTGTTCGCGGCTGGATGCGCTACTTCAGGCGTATGAGCAACGTGCTGTTCCTCTTTGACAGGCGATGAATCAGGCTCGGCTTTCGGTTCAGGAGCCTCCTCCCTTGAATTTGGGCATCTTCCGTGGACGCGTCGCGCCGATCTTCTTCGTCCTCGCCATCCTTGACGTCAATATCCAAGAGGGACTAGATATGGATTAACTAGCAGGCCGTGAGAGTGTTAGACGTTGCACTTACCTTTCCAACCATTGCCATCTCATCCACCGCATGGTGGAGTGTTTTGACTATTCCGTCATATCTCGAGCTGATCTGGGCTTGGATTTTAGTTTTGATGATTCTCACACTGGGTTCTTCATGGGCGTACCTCAACCGAGGCCTTGTCCGATTGTACTTCACAAATTGCATCAAATTGTCTCACTTGGTCACCGGGTTTGACGAACCACTGAACAATTCGACATTCAGTGATCCCTAAAGTCGTCAACACCTTTTCCGCTTGCGGCAATGGAGCATAAAATTACCTTCACCAATATCGGCTAGGACATATGGCTGGATCTTCGAACGTGAACCAGTACAATGAAAGTAACGATGTCCAGTGTGCCAAGAAGACTGCTGCACGTTAACCGTGAATATCCCTCGTCCGAGCTTGTTGAAAAGCTGTACGCTAGGTATACTCTGGCGAGCAAGCGAAGTCATTGCTGTCCCAGGCTAAAGACAATACTCCTTTGACACTTTGCAGGTAATACAGGAAAAGTTCACGTCAGATAAAAGTAAAGGAAGATATTGTGACACAAAATAAAACCGAAAAAGGGAAACTAGCCAAAAATGGCCTGGACGGAGCCAGGCACTGACTGGCCATTCTATGACCGACAATGTTTATTTCTCCCTGTAGATTCGTTCTCCGAGGTATTTGGTGCAGGATGTTGTCGAGCCGGACGTAATCTATCTAAGTTCGGCTGAAGTGTCCGAGAATGTTGGAGCATTCACAGGGTCATGTCCGAGGATAGCCGTCGAATAAAACAAAATGAAATACAGTAAAACATTAATAATTACGCAAATTTCAAGATCTATGATCACTCTTTCACACCTATTGCTTTCAACTGCTTCCCTCTCTGGATTGGCCTAATACAACGTCTGCTTATCCAGAATGACTGTCCTGTTTTACCAGAGGTCGGGTTTACTGTTACGAAGGATCTTTCCCTTGCAGCGAAATGTCGGGTTTGCCTTCGTTCGAAGATTCACCGAGACAGGGTCGACTGCGTGAGTGTTTTCTTCTACGGCAAAAGAGTCGTGCTGAAACGGAGAACAGGAAATTTCCCGGGCGGTCGAGAGCCCTCTGACGACGCAAATGAACTTCACCACTCCATCTCAAGTTGCTTGCATACCGACTTTCCATGTTATGGATCAAAACGGGGAGATGGCGGACAAGACGCGAGAGCCGCCCCTGGTTTCAGATAGCCAGGCATTGACATGGTACAAGAATATGCTTACTGGTAGGTTACAGTCGAGAAGCGCAATATTGCCCATACAGATTTAATTGATCTTTGATGTTAGTCAACATAATGGATGCCATCATGTTCGAGGCACAACGACATGGCCGTGTGAGTTTCTACATGGTCTCTGCTGGCGAAGAGGCTGTTACAGTAGGGTCTGCAGCAGCCTTGGATGCCGCCGATGTTATTACCTGCCAGTACCGAGAACATGGCGTTTTCCTGCAACGAGGGTTCACTCTAAAAGACTTTATGAGTCAATTAACTGCAAATCGCAATGACCCTGGCAGAGGACGAAATATGCCCAATCATTACAGTGGAAAGACCAAGGTCAACGTGGTATGATGACACTTAGACTCTGTTCAAAAAGGTTCCTCAAACTAAATAGTTACATCAAGCATGCTGTTGCATCGACACTAGGCACTCAAATCCCACACGCTACCGGTGCCGCATACGCATTGAAAATGCTGGATATGGAAAGCCCAGACAAGCCCCTCGAGTTGCAGCTGCCTATTTTGGAGAGGGGCTGCCAGTGAAGGTGATTTCCATGCTGCAGTAAATATTGCTGCTGTCAGGAAATGCCCCGTCCTTTTCCTTTGCCGGAACAATGGTTTTGCTATCTCAACTCCAACACACGAACAGTATGCCGGTGATGGTATTGCTGTTCGTGGTATTGGATATGGAGTCGAGTCTATTCGTGTAGACGGCACGGACATTTTCGCTGTATACGAGGCAACAAAGGAAGCTCGACGAAAGGCTCTTGAGGATGGTGGGCGTCCGATTATTGTCGAGTTTATGAGTTACCGAGTATCGCATCACAGTACTAGTGACGACAGTTCTGCGTACCGTGACCGCGAAGAGGTTGAGGTTTGGAAAACACAACATAATCCGATTACTCGATTACGGAAATACCTAGAAAGCCGCGGACTATGGAATGAGGAACTTGAAACGGAGCATAGAAAGTCCATCCGAGCGGATGTGCTTCGGGAACTTGTCACTGCTGAGAAGGAAAGAAAGCCTAGCCTCTCTGGCATTTTTGATGATGTCTATTATGAGCTGACAGAGGAAGCGAAGGAACAGCGGGAGGAGCTAAGAAGACTGCTAGAGAAATACCCAGAGGAGTACGATGTTCATCAACATGAAGGTGGTCTTCAGGGGCTGTAGTGGGCCATGTTTTGCCTTTTCAATCAATTCTACAGCCTGTCTATCTGCTACGCACTTTACTTTGAGTCACTATTAAATATCTGACCTAGTTCAATTTCAGAAACTAGAGAAGTAACCTGATCTATTTAATCTCCTATCTGACTTGTGGTTCAAATGTCTGCGACGCTCCTTGGTCCGTGAAGTACTTTTACTATTGTGCTTTAGAGACATCCGTCCATCGGTTTATGTAGAGGAGATCCAAAACCACGCTACCAATGCTTCATGCTGTGAAAGAATGTATTGCGAACAAATCGAGAAATTAATCAGAATAGGTCTGTATATCTTCCATGCCACTATTTCTCGCTTTAGCTTTTGTGGTTCCTTTGTTTCTAAACATCTAATGTCTCAAGAATACCATCGTAGACTCCTAGGGAAAAAAGTCGTTAGCCAATCCTCGCCGTGCTGTTTATAGACCCTCAACTTACTCGCAACATCGGGTAGAATATACTTCTCCCATGCTAGGCCAGTGTGTGTTGTCCAGCCAGCAACCCGCCGGACCGGGGCGCGTAAGTGGAAGAATGCTTTTTCCTGGATCTTTGCTGCCAATTCAGCGCCAACACCATAGTTTACCATGCTTTCATGGACGACCATTGCTTTCCCTGTCTTCTTCACGCTTTCTATAATTGTCTTTTGGTCCCAGGGATACAGGGTACGCAAGTCAATTAATTCAATGCTAACACCCGTTCCTTTTCCACAGCCTCGATGGCAGCCTGGCAGGTATAGAGAGGCCGGCCGTACGAAATGAGAGTAAGGTCACTGCCCTCTCGAAGGACTTCCGCTTGACCAAATGGGAGGTAGTATGGCTCCTCCGGCACCTCCTCGACTGCCGCGCGATAGAGAATCTTCGGTTCCATAAAGATAACGGGGTCTTTAGAATCCAATATGGCTGATAGAAGCAGGCCTTTCGCTTGGGACGGTGAACGAGGCATCACGACTCTAAATCCTGGGATGTGACAGAAGAGGCTTTCTGGAGATTGGGTGTGGTATCTATCAAGGGGCAACAGCATATCATTAGAAAAGACATCGACAGAGAGCGATATGCATGGAAAGGGAACGCCTACAGTGCTCCGTGGCCGACTCCTCCACAAGGCATTCGAATGACCATGCCACCCAGATTCGCGCCAGTTAGTCCCTCTCGGTATCGGAATTTACTTGCCTCATTGACGATCTGATCAAAGGCGGGCCAAACATAATCTGCAAACTGGATTTCCACAACTGGTTTCATCCCTCCGCAGCTGCTCCAATAGCTGCACCGACAATACCCTGCTCAGTAATAGGTGTATTAAAAACTCGGTCAGAACCAAACTCTGCCTGAAGGCCAGTGGTACACCGAAAAACTCCCCAAAGCCAACATCTTCTCCAAAGCATAGCACTCTATTCGAGGTACGGAGCGCTGTCGCCAGCGCATCATTCACGGCTTGGAAAAGATTCAATCTCTTCGATGGGCCTCCTGGGGAAGGCCGGGTGTATCCTTGAAAGTTTTCGCCGTATGATGTAAAATTGGCGTGCTTTTGAAATCAATAGGGAGATTCAGTCGCCGGCTCTTTGGAGATTTGGATGCGTAGTGCCGAACCTGTGCATGAAAAACGTTAGGAGCTCGAGAAGTAACCATTTTTCCTGGAGAGTGTGATGTCCACTTGAGTGCAAGGTGACACATCGACCTTAACTTATGGCTTAGTACATTCTACGTCTCAGTAGACTCGAATATTGCGAGGTCGCAGTTAAACAGGTCCGCTTCGGTTACAAGCGGGGACTTGGGGAGTGACTGTTCTTGTGGCATGAAATACACTCCAGGCGCTGTTCGGCCGGTTAGGGTTATCTGGAAATGGAAACGTCGGACCAAGACGGAGTCACCCTTATCCAGAACCATTCGGAGAGGAATGCATTCAACTCAACGGTTCTACAGTACTGTTTGCGCACAATAAGGTATCTTGGCTGGGATCTAGCGTATAGAGCACCTTGCAATTAGGGATGGCAATATTTAGGGGATTGCCTGTCTCCTAAAATCCTTCCTTAAAGTCCATGGTCCAAGTCAAGAGGCTGTCCAGCTTAAACAATAGTTTACAGGTAAGCAGAGAACGAATCGACATAGACCGCAGATAGTCTTTTTGACCGCGTTTGTTTTCGTCTGCACCTACTCCATATAGCTTTGCCGGCCACAATTCAGCGTTTCACTGTCTTATTGGCGCAATGTGATACTGATGGCGGATTCGGAACGCTGTATTGGCTAGTATTCGGAATACTATACAATCTGCATATCTAACTAAAAGAATGGAATCAAGGGGCCATATAAGGCCATATTTATAGACAAATAGGGGTCAACTAGGCCACGTATCGTGAAGCCTAATCTAGCCAATTAGGTGCACCTCTATATTGGTGATGGATTACATGCTGTATCTAGAATAACAGTTATAATCTGCCGTCATACCCTCCTAGCTTGTAATCTGGAATAGGAAAGAATGAAGCAAAAGAAAGTGTGTTCTGGTAATCTGTATAGAAAACTTAGTGTTAAGAAGCAGTAAAAAGAGTGACAGGTTTAACTAAACTAATAATTAGTAAAAGAAAGACAAATCTCATCCTAGACTCCTAGAGCATAGAATTGTTAATTAATAAGGTGCCTTATATTAACTAGGTCTAAGTGCTTAACAAAGGCTTTATGCTTCTTAACTAAGAGAGGCTTTATAAGGCCATCAGTGGTCATATTATTGGTATTAACCTATTTAATATTAATCTTTTATCCTGCACCTGTTCACGTAGCCAGTAATTATATATATTAATATAGCAAAGACGCGTTTAGATAGCCTTATTCTTGATTATTGAGTATATTATTTAATAATTATTATATTTAATAGTAAGAGGACCTTATTTAGCATTAAATTTAACTATCTTAAAGAATTATTCCTACTAAAGAAGCTGCTTTCCTGCATTAGATAAAGCAAGAAGCTCAGCTTTAGTAGTAGATATAGTAATAGTTTTTACTTCTTAGAAGCCTAGTCAATTAGATCTTTAAATAACTTAAAAAAGACTCCAGTACTATATTAATCTTAATAATTAATAAAGGCTGCATTGCTTGTAATATATATTAGATCTATTCTAAATATTGCTATGAAGCATATCGCGTAAAATCTTATATAATAAAGATATAGAAGTACATAATTAATTGCCTTTATATGAGCTAATGCTAGATTCTATATAAATGTGCTTAAATAGGAAGTTGTATATACAATATTAGGTCTAGTAGTAATTACTATATATAATATAGATCCTATTTTGCCTTAATAGAGTATAATCTAGAAAAGTATTACTTTGCCTTTATAAGGTGTTAATTTAATAGTAGTCATTAGTGTTATAGGCAATTTATCTATAGGTAGATTATAGCAGCTTATAATCTTCTTAATATAGAAATCTTAATAAAGATAGATAGCCCTTATAGCTTTATCCTAGATAATTCTTATGCTTAAGAACTATTTGATATCTCTAAGCGCTTTAACTTTATATTTGCTCATAACCTTTCTCTAGAATAATATATAGTGGTGTTTATTCTCTGGTTTATAGAGTGTCATAATATCATTAATAAAGAAGAATATGACTAGGTATTTATTAGAGTAAAGATATGCTTTATCTAAATATTACTTTAATCCTAAGTTAGTAAAGATTTTTAACAGTTCTTTCTACTAAAGTTAAGAGGATTGCTTAAGACTATAAAGAGCTCTTAAAAGCTTTAATAGAAATTCTTTCTCACCCTTCATACCTTTAGAAATATAGATATAAAATTACTTCTTATTAATTAACACATTCAGGAAGGTATTAATCATATTATATTAGCTAATCTTATAGCTAAAAATAACTACTAAAGCAAATAAGCAGTGAATTACTTTTATACTTATTATAGCTATATAGATATTATCCTAATTAATTTATATATTACCTCTTATACAGAGTCGTGCTTTATATTATATTAAATAACTATCGCTATTAAGTTTATATATAAATACCTAGTATAGTGGTAAAATCTTAATATATTTAAGATTAGGATTAATATTAGATTCCTTAATCTTTTAAATGTTCCTATTTTAATTAAAGTTTAATATTTCTTCTTTACAGTCTTAATAAATCCTTCTTAGTAAGATTCAGACAGCTTGAAGAGATCCCTCCAGTGATTTAGTATATCTAGCAGCTTATCTTAATATAGCTTTAGGAAGCTGTCCTTTAGTTCTTTCTAGATACCTAATATAGCACTAAAAATGATAAAATAGGCTCTTATATCTGATTTAATTCTTAGTCTATAACTTCTCCTCTCTTCTATAATATTAGAAGTGTTAAAATTAGTAGAAATCTTATTATATTAAAGTGCATACAGTTAAGCCTCTACATAGAGTTATATATTGGCCTTAGCATTATAGTTATATAATGAGTAATTATATAATGTGCTAGTAGCCTCTCTAGTAACCTTTTCTATAGGGAATAAGGATTTGGGAGTAAGTAAATAAGCATTATCTCAAGTATGCATAGATATTTGAGAATCCTTATTTAGATAAGATGAGTTTGGCAGTGAAATTAATAAATATACTTCCTTAGAGGTATCTTTTTAGGCCTTTAGAGTAGCTTGCTTAGTAGATTTCTTAATATCTTTTAATTCCTTAATAATATCCTTATCTGACTCTGATTCTTCCTCTAGATTACTTCTAGAGTTTAAAATAATATTAGGAATTTCCTTAAACTTAATGAGTTCTTATAAACTATGTCGTTGGACCAGTTAGAATAGGTTAAAATATATATCCTTATCAAAATCAATATCTTATATCCTAATAATAGCTTATTAGCCTAGAATCTATACACAGAAGATATTAGAGGCCTTAATTCTTACTAGATATCTTATTTCTGTACGCTCCAATAGCTTATGAAGGTATAGGATATCTGGAATCTTCCTAAAGACTTGGCAATTAAAGGTCTTTAGTATTCCTAAATATAGAGTGTCTTCTTAGCTATAATAGTTCTGAATAATCTTATATGGTATCCTTTAATTAAGTTGCCTATTTAGCCATTAATTTGCTAACTAAACGGCATGTTGTAGTCCCTCTGGCTAGAGTGAATATAGAAGATTTGCTCTATATATAAGGACTCTTATAAGAGTAATTAGAAATGCCTTAGATTTCTTTGCTAGGCTATTCTGCTTATACATATATCCTGTAGTATATTCTTACTTAATATCTATTCTTCTACAGAATAAGATATACTTATTTTCTAAGGCTTGCTTATTATTAGTATAAGTAATCCTAATATTAAAACCTCTTCTTACAAGGCCTTCTAGAAAGTTATAAATTAAGCCTTGAACTTTCTTATCTTATGTAAAGATAATCTTATAATATTATGAATAAAGGTAGTAGAAATAGATTACATACTTTATACTATTATATAATCTCTTAATAGGAATAAGATTAAAATATATAATCTTTTAAGGTGAGTTTCTAGTCCTTTGAGATTATTATAAGATTTTAGCTATAGCTCTTGCTAACTTATAGTGTTTATATAAGGGTATAGTAAAAATATTAGAAATATATGCTTCTTGTATATTCTCCTCAAGATAAGTAAGGATCTTCTTATTAGAATGTTCTAGGTAATTATGCTAATATTAAAAAGACTTAGTTAATTTAATAATTTACTTTTAAGTGAGGGATTAGCCTCTTAATTATATATATTATACTAGTAGATAGTTTATTATACTCAGTAATAACTTAGCCATAGTGCTTAGAGATTCTTATAATCTATATTCTTTCTAAATCTTCTTCTAGAAGATATAGAATATTATTATAGTTATCCTAGTAAAGACCCTTTTCCTTGCATCTATTAGTAGAAATAAGGCTAACTGATGCTTCTAGACAATATAGTTGTCGGAAACTTCGGTTGGTTTACCGTCGAGTATAGCTAGGATAGCTAATAACGGGCGAAGTTATTAGGCTTCTGAGATACGAAAGGCTTCTGCAAGCAAAGTAATAAAGAATAAGGCTAGAATATCCCGTTTAATAGAAGAACATATACTCAAGTTATCGCGGTTACTTTAAGACGAAAGAATAAAGCTAAGTACATGGTAAATGAGCGTCCTTTTATACCTGGCTTAAACATAGAAATCATAGAGATTCTCTATTTTCTCAACATAGTCAATATAGAAATCCTCTGATTTCTCTGTTCCCTCAACATAGTCAATATAGAAATCCTCTGATTTCTCTGTCAACTCTATTAGCTCTGTCGACTCTGTTGACTCTATCAACTCCATTGACTTTATCAACTCTGTTGACTCTGTTAATTCTGTTAACTCTATTGACTCTGTTGACTCTGTTGACTCTAGATGCCTAAGGTATCTGTTGGCCACGTATCAATAGGAACCGGCTAGTCTAGCGTTCCTATATCTATTGGCTGTGACGTTCTTATTTCTGTGATAATCCCTTCTCTAAAGGCTGACGTCCTAGCAGCATAATAAATAGTGTGAGTCCCTCTTTTGTTTAAGTTGTTGATTCCTTTTCCTAAATGCCCAGTGTCGTGGTACTGTGCTGACCATGTCTTCGTATAAGAATATTTCAAAGAATAACCTTTGTGATTATGTTGAATAGTTAGGCGTCATCCTATTTATTCCTTGCTTTCGCTGTGCCAATCTTGGCAAAGTCTACATTAAATTGGAAATCTTAAAGCACTATAGTAAGTATATTTGTGACGGTCAGTGCAAGTGTGTGGTGATGGCTTTATTAGATTTGGCCTGAAAGAAGTTGATTACTGCATAAAAGAAACTTAATAAGGAAGAAGAGGCTACTTTAGTAAAACTTCTCTATCTTAAAAAGTAACAAAAGCTTCTTTAAAAGCGAGCTAGCGAATTCATCCAGACAGATATAAAGGATGTTGAGGAGTTAGAAAGACTAGAATAGGCAGAAGAGGAGGCTAAAGTAAAGCAGGTGGCAGAGAAATAAAAAGTTAGCGAGCTTCTTGCTACTGCTTTTACCTTATAAAATAGTGACCTCAACCCTGGTGTTATCCTTAATTTGTATTTCAATCCTTCTATCTTGCTTGACTATACTTCTATTGGAATTCCTGGATCTTCTCAGGATAGTTTAGGTACTTGATTAATTCCTATATATCTTCTTCTAGTCTATATCCTTTCTATCTAACCAAATAGTATATTTGTTCTTTTTCTAATTTGCATTGTAATAGTCGTTCTATTTCATATTCTTTGTCGTCTACTACTTCATCTTTATTTGCTGGATTCTTCGTGGGTTCTAATAATAAGATATAAAATATTAGGTGTATACGCATTCTTGCTGATAGCTGGAGTTTATAATTATTATTAGCGAGTTTTTCCTTAATAGTGAACAGTCCATACTTGACTGTATTAAACTTATCACTTAGTCATTTGCTTTTAATGTTGAAGTTCTTTAATCCTAATATTTATTATAAAAGATAAACTCTCTCTCCTTTTTTGAGTGCTGGCGCGTCCTTATGCTTTTATTGTAATATTTCTTCATTCTTATTTCCGCTTATTCAATATCTTTAGACAGGTTGCTATGCATCTGTTATATATATATTGCTTGGATATTTGCTTCATTTAATGCTTTTTCGCATTAGATTGTTTCTCAATTCATTCTTAATATTCTTCCTAGATTGGAGAAATGCAGTATCTATCCTGTTAATGTATTTTTCGCATTATTCATTGCAAACTAAGTAATTAGTAATATTTCTACCCAATTATCCTGATTCTAATCTAAGTAATATTGTAGATATTATTTAACTGCTTGAATTATTCTTTTAGTCTGGCTGTCAGTCTATTAATGATGAGCTGTTAATAGGTTATAGTTGATTCTATAATTTCTTGCGATTATTTGCCAGAATTTTAATATAAATAATTTGTCTCTATTAGATGTGATTTCTTTTGATAGTCTGAATACTGTGAACACCTTTTGTAGCAGTAGTGTTGCGTATTATTATACTATCAAATTCTTTAGTGTAGATTCCATAATAATATATTTTGTAAGTTGGTCAATGATAATAATAGTGTTAGTATAAATAATACCTATTATAAGATCCTTTGACTCTGGCAGGCTTTGTATAAAGTTAATTATAATCTTTTGCCATGCTTCTATAGGTGTTTCTGGAATCTGCATTTTCCCATAAGGTTGATGATTAATTAGTTTGTTATAATTGTAACTATTGTATTTCTTAATATATTCTTTAACCTTCCTTCTCATTTGTGGGAAGTAATATATTTATTGAATTTTTCAATTATTTGGTCAATTCCCTGGTGTCCTTTAGTTGGCAAATTATAGTGCATTTAAATAATTTTAGTAACCATTGATGACAGCATATAGATTAATCTATTCTAAATAGCTAATCCGTTTTCTCTTCCTGTCCCATAATTTTGTAGAATAGCAACTGTCTTGTCTTTTCTTGTTGTTTCTATCATTTTTAATAAAAGTCTTTGCTTTCTACAGTAATCGTTATTGCTAATACTACTTATATATTATAACATATTCCATCTTTATCCTTAATAAGTATATTGGTCCTTGGTTGCTCAAGACCTATTATATAGTCTGGTCTTTAACTAAGGGCATCTACAATTATATTCTCTTTTCCTTGATATGTTCAATTCGGAACTTGAACTTTAATAAATATTCAGCCTATCATATTTGTCATCTAACTAACTCTTTTGTCATTATGAAATACTTAAGATTGTGGTGGTTACTTTTTACTACTGTTTCTTCTTTAACTCCTTATAAATAGTATCTCTATTGCTTAAATGCTTCTACTATTGCAAGTAGTTCTTAGTTATGAACATCATAGTTCCTTTCTACTGCTATGAATTTTCTTAAGTAGAAAGCAATAGGTCGCAGTTTTCTATTATCTCCTGGTTATTTAAGAACAATTCCCAAGGCATATCCTGATACATTTAGTTGTATGGTATTTGGCTTATCCGGATTATATAGTATAAGTATTAGTGCTTTCTTAACCAATTCTTTAATATTATTAAATACTTTTTCTTTCCTTAGTCTATTCAAACTCAATGTCTTTTTTAAGGAGTTTAGTCATAGGTCATGCAATATCAGAGTAATTCTAAAGGTATCATCAAACATATCCAGTAGCTCCTAAGAATCCTTATATATCTTTAACATTTATTAGTGTTGGCTAATTTAGTATAGCATCTATCTTTTCTGGTTAGATTTTTAATTCTTCTAGCGTATAGACCATCCCTAAATAGTTAACTATGATAGTATTGAATTCGCATTTTTTGATCTTTAGGGTCAATCCTGCCTTTATGAGCTTAGTCATTACTGCTTATACATGGTTGTCATATTCTTCAATATTCTTTAAGTATATAATGATATTATCAAAGTATACTGCGACGAACCTGTTAAGAAACTTGATTAATATATATATTATGAATCTTGTAAACTCTGCAGGAAGTTGTTTTAAACCCATTAGTGCGACTACCTATTTGAATAATCCCATATCTATAAGAAATATAGTCTTCCATATATCTTCTTCTGCTATTTGTAGGTTGTAATAACCCTATTAAATGTTAAAGACTATTATGATTTTTGCTTCTTACAAAAGATCTCTTTTCTATTCTTAATACGGTATCTTATTTATATTATTAATTGTTCTATTATTTAATGCTCTATAATCAATAACTATTCGCTCTATTCTATCTTTCTTTAGCATAAACATTGGTCTACTTAAAGCTAGTCTTCTTTCTTCGCGTATGTATCCTGTAGTGAGGAATTCCTTAATAAATTTGGTTTCTAATTCCAGCTAGTCTCATGATTTGCGCTGTTATTTAACTGAAGATAGTATGAATCCTAATTTCAATAGTATCTATGCCTTATATTCCTTCGTGTGGCTTGGTAATTGGTATTTCTTTTCACAAATAATTCAATGAAGTCATGGTATTTCTTTAGCAGCTTTGCCAATACTTCTACTAGTTCTTTCTCATATTATTCTTTCAGTTTTAGCTTCATAAGCGCTTTTTCAGTTATTCTTATATTTTCAACTTTTCGTGCCATTTTGACCATTTTTGTCTCGGTTATTCTTCCATTTTATTTCATTATCTTTACTTCATTTCCATTTTTGATGTATTCAATATCATCAGCAAACGTCACCTTTCGTCCCTGTTTCTTCTGCACTTCTTATAGTATTTCTACACCTTCTAGTAGCTTGCTAAGGATTTTCCTTGATTCCTTACGCAGCTATATGATATTTTCGTCATCTTTCTGATGATCGATCTTTGTCTATAATATGACTTAATTGACTGCAACTTTTCCATTCGTCCAGTCTATTATTAGATTCTGTGCTTTCAGCCATTTCATTCCAAATACTGCGTCGTAGAATTGGTCGTTCATGGGTACAATGTCAAGTATAATTGTAGTTGCATATCCTCCTGATTATATAAGGATATTATCTGTCTATTGTTTATATCCTTTAATTATCACTTTTTATCAGCTCCAATAACTTATGCCTAAGTTATTATTTTCTTAATTAGCATCCAATATTCTTCAATAAACTTTCGACTGATATAATTATTTGTTGCGCCTGAATCTAGCAGAATTCTTGCACTTTTCTTATCTATCTTTTGCGAGTATTATAATTGTTTGGTGTTTAGCTTCTATTATTGCTACAATCAATTCTGGATGTTCATGATACCTTTCTATATAGTTATCGTATAGTTGTTTTGTTGCTTCTATTTAATTGATTCTTTCCTATGCTAGTCGCAAAGCTCTGCCTAATATTCTCCTTGTCTGATGTCAGAGTGATAGGGATGCATTAGTTCTTTATATATATATCTGCAATTTTCCCATCCACATGGGCACTCTAGGAATGGTATCTGTGTCAATACTGTCAGCATTTTTAGGTTCTATCTATAGTGTGCTTTTATAGGTGTATGCAATGCGCAATTATCATTATAACAGGTTATCCAATATATCCCTAGATATATATTTCCTTCTCCTGGCTGGAAGTAGTGACAAGAGCATTATTATGCGTGACTATTAGAACTGTCGCATAGCCTAATTCCTCTTATATATAATGCTTATTTATAAAGATTTGCAATATTAATATTTCTTTTTCCATGCTACCTATATTCATGAAATATTCATTCCATGCATTTATTGCAATCTTTAATGTACTGAATCCATGTTTTCTAAGAATCTTCCTAACAAGTTGCGTAAGCTGGCGTGCAACTGCAAGGTTCATCTCTCTGAGGTTCTTCAATTTCTTCTATTCTTTCTTCATCATAGGTTTTCTTGGTAATTAAGCACAGCCATTCTTCTGCTGTATTATTATAGATCTCCTAATCTTCTACCCATTCCTTAGTAGGGTTTTCTTCTTGTTCACGGTGCAGGTTCTCATGAGTTATTACCTTTGGCTCATTGTCCTGTAACGTCAGTAGAGTATAAAGCAACTTATCTAAAGAGGAAACTGCTCGGGTCCTATTTATACCAAAGTCTTCTGCGTCAATCCTAGTTGTATTAGTGTCTTCAGCTCGTCCTGAGCTTTCTTCTTTCTTAGGTGATCTTGGTGTTAGAAAATGCTTGTCTGAGTTATTTCTTTCCCTGAAATATAAGGTTGGTGTCCTATCCTTAACTTAGTGCTAATCCTAATTCTTTTAATAGTGTCGATAAGCTCTTATAGCTTTACTTTCGCGTTAATTCGTGTGCTGTTCTAGGATTCTTCAATCCATTGTTTTCTGATTCATTCATAATTAGCTAATCGCTCTAACTCCTATTCTTTAATTTTGAATTCTTTAATATCGAAATCTGATTCTTTCTTAATTTCTTCATATTTACTGTCTATCTTGATATGAACCAGTGGAATTATTGCTGTAATTTATTCCTGTAAATTCAAGTTGGCTGATCTTAAATTTCTCCTTGGCTTTAGGCACTTATTTGTAAAATAACCTGGTTTTCTATAGTTGAAACATTTCTTTTCTCTGACTAGCTTCTATTTTTCTTCCCTAGTCATATTAAATTGCATAATGACGTCTCTATCCTTATTATATGTTCATTGTCTAGACTTATTTGCTTATCATGGAGTCTAATTTTATCAGGGTATCTACTATTATCCTTATTGTTCTATATCTCTTTTAGATATTTGCATGTCAATTTATACTACTGCCTTGGCCATCTACACAAAGGTGGATAGTCTTGGTATGATCTGAGAGATGCGATCTTTTACTCTTTCTTTGAGGTTTTGTAGAACTAGTCTCTTAACCCTTAGTCGTTCCAGGTTAAACTTGACGAGATCTGTAGGAATTGTGAGAGGTATTCTTCTACTAATCCTGTTTATCATATTTATCCGATCCTGCTAATAGCTTCTAGTTCTTTATTTACTGACCTGTACAGCTAGTTGAGTTTGCTAATGTATATTTGGTAGCTTATCATAATTAAGATAGTGTTTGGTTCTTTTTAGTCTCCTCTATATATCCAGTCAACTAGTATTAACGAGAACCATTTTATTGCTTTTCCTGTAAGGAAGCTTGAGGCTGTAATAATTTTATTAGTTTCACTATTATAGGTGTTGCTCGCAAAGTGGATCTCTATTTAGGCAATATAGACTTTAAGCATTCCAGGGTCTCCATTGAATGGCATTACTTTTCTGAGTTTTGGCTTGGGAACTTTTTCTTTCTTTTCAACGACAGCATTTTCAAGGTTATTGATATATTTTTTCAGCGCTTTAATGTCCTAGTCATTAGTAGTCATAGTAGGCATGCTTATATCTTCATTATGAGTGTTAGGTACAGCATGATTGCTTGGAGTAACTGGGGTTTAGGGTTAAGATGCTATAGCTTCTTTGTTCAAAGCGGTAATATTTATCCTTTAGAACTTCTCTTTCATAGATAAGGGTCTTGAATTGTTGGAAACTTCGGTTGGTTTACCGTCGAGTATAGCTAGGATAGCTAATAACAGGCGAAGTTATTAGGCTTCTAAGATATGAAAGGCTTCTATAAGCAAAGTAATAAAGAATAAGGCTAGAATATCCCGTTCAATAGAAGAATGTATACTTAAGTTATTGTGGTTACTTCAAGACGAAAGAATAAAGCTAAGTATATGGTAAATAAGCGTCCTTTTATATCTGGCTTAAATATAGAAATTATAGAGATTCTCTATTTTCTCAACATAGTCAATATAGAAATCCTCTGATTTCTCTGTTCCTTAATATAGTCAACATAGAAATCCTCTGATTTCTCTGTTGACTCTGTTGGCTCTGTCGACTCTATTGACTCTGTCGACTCCGTTGACTCTGTCGACTCCGTTGACTCTGTCGACTCCGTTGACTCTGTCGACTCCGTTGACTCTGTCGACTCCATTGACTCTGTCGACTCCGGATGCCTAAGGCATCCGTCGGCCACGTGTCAACGGGAACCGGCTAGTCTAGCGTTCCTATATCTATTGGCTGTGACGTTCCTATTTCTGTGACAATAGTATATTATGCAATATTATTAGCTATCTAAATACTACTCTATCTGGTATAGTAAACTAGACCTTGATTACACTAATACTATATATTAATATCTAACCTTCTAACATGTTTATAAAGTGACTAGTTAAGTCAAGCTCCTTAAATCTAATAAAGCGACCTCTAATATTGCATATATAGTCTTCTGAACCACTATTAAATATAAAGCTCTCTGCAAGGGCATCTTGCAGCTTCTTTACCTAATATGAATAGATTTTCTTGCTTTCTCACTTACTAACCTAATAAGAGAAGCTTCCTCCTAGGGTGAGCAACTCGCCTTATTAAAAGCATACTAATATATGTAATTTTGACTTTGTTAAAGGATGCACTTTATACTTTTTAATAAATCTTGCTAGAGATATATATCTAGCAGCATTCTTAGCAATTACTTTAGTTTTATCTAGATTAAAGGTCCATCCTTTCTCCTAAATTTATTTATTATAGTAGGGGCAATTCTCCTATTTTAGATGAATCTCCTGGAAAGCATGTATAAGCAAGAATAATTGCTTTCCTAGTTCTTCTTTCTATTAATTTTGATAGCTTTGGACTACTTCTGAGTAGTAGGCTTAGAATCTTTTAAATTTGTCTTATTAAAGAGTTTCTTATTCTTCTAGATTATATATGTCTTTAAATTTGAGCTTTTTTAGCTTGATTGATGACCTTCTCATTAAACTAAGAGATTAATATCTTAAAGATAACATTTTCAGTGATTTTAACCCATACTAAGTAGGCTTAATAAAAGCTATTAAAATTAGATTCAATAGTATTAAGAAAGTTATATAAAGGTTACTTTATTAAATCTGTAAAACTACTAATATTAAATTTCTTTATCTCTCTATAGGTTTTGTCTAATCTAATACCCAGGTAATAAGATCTTTATTTTTAGTGGACTAGCTCTCAATTTAGTCCATTTTCTTATAATCTTATGCTGCATCTTTTAATCTAATAGTTTAAAGTATATCAATAGTATTTTTAGGATATTATAAATCTCCTCCTTATTAGTAATTAAGGATTAAGCTATTGCTCTAATATTCTTGTTAATATATATTAAAATAACTTTAAGAACTGTATCCTGCTTCTTATAAGCCTTAATATCATGTTTATATTCTGCCTTTTGAGTCTCTATAATCAATTTATTAGCTTTAGTAATTAGATATAAGAGATATTTATTTAATTTGATCTTCTTAAGATTAAGATTAATATACTTTTATATTTTTCTTACTTTGCTCTGGTATAAATTAGCTTAAACTAATTATACTATTACAATTATTCAGTTAATATAACCTTTTTTATATTATTGTCGTCATTTTGATGCTAATTTCATAATATTTTAATAAAATTACCAGCATCTATTTCTGATAAGACCTAGATTAGTAAAGGTCTAATTCTTAGATTTATAGGTTAGGAATAGCTTCAATAATTAGGATTTAGCTATTTATAAGCTCTTATATCCTGTTAACCAGTTTCTTTTATAAATTAGTGGAATCTAATGTTCTCAGGACATGCTATTATGATGGTGGATTTAGAATGCTATATTAGCTAGTATTTAGAATACTATACAATCTGCATATCTAACTAAAAGAATGGAATTAAGGGGCCATATGAGGCCATATTTATAGACAAATAGAGGTCAACTAGGCCATGTATTGTGAAGTCTAATCCAGCCAATTAGGTGCACCTCCGTGTTGGTGGTGGATTACATGCTGTATCCGGAATAGCAGTCATAATCTGCCGTCAGATACATATCGTAGCGCCCATAGGTTCTTCAATAACAAACATTGCTCGGACTAACACGTCGGCTTTGCATTACTGTAATCTAAAATAGTAAACTAGCCCGAATGCTCTTACAAGATCCTAGGATTGGATGCTACTTACTTGTGACAGAACAGGTCCGTCGGGACAGCTCTCCAACGGTTTCGGGTTTCGGATACGGTATCGGGTATCGGACACGAGCTCGGACATACTTGATGTGGTGAATGCATGGAGTTGTATATTTCACTGCAGAGTTGCCAGTGACCAGTGGAGAGAGAAATTATACAGTTGATTAAGTTCATATCCTTATTTGTGGTTCGGCAACTGGATGTGACTTGGGAACAACGCGCACCCTATCCCACTGGGACTACGCCGAACGAGTTCACCGACGGGATTAATTGACCCATGCAGGGTTCGATGTGGTAACTGCCCATTGTCATGTGATAAACAATGTGTTGGAAAACAACAGGGTCCTCGTAGGAGAGGAGTCCCGCGTGTTTGTCATAATCCACTGAGTATCTTATCTTCCCCTGCGTTTCTCCGCAAACTCGTGCCCCTTGACAGTCCTTCGACGTCGGTGTCTAGAAGGAGATCAGTCTATTAAAGGAGAGGTAGTTGTAGCTACTGATCGTGAACTGCAGATAGTTTGAGTGCGTGGGAGGAAAAGCGTTATAGAAGCATGGGCTTTTCCAGGGCACGGCTGTAACGGCCGTTTTCATGTAGGGAATTATAGGATCTTGTATTAAACCACTTTCAACGTTATTTAGTGTGGGAATAAAGAGTTCATTAATGTAGTAACTTTTCAAAGACAGTTCTGGAAGGTCAAAATTGAGATCAGCAAACAGTGAGGAGGGTTTATATCGCGTTTTGAGTGGGAGAGCAAAGACTGGCTTTCGGCACGATGAGGGCGGCTAATGCACCACCGATACAGTAGCTGCCTCAAATGAAAAAGGGATTTTGCTTAGAAGGATGGACTAGTTTTTCTTTACCATCCAGCATAGTACTTGAATGATTTCTCGAATCTTGATGCTATTCCGAGTTGCGCTCCAAAAGGAGACCCTTGTAGCAAGCATATCATTTCAACAACGAGAACTTGAACAACTTCATCCCTCGGAAATCGTTGTGCATTTTATTGATCTGAACATATTCAAACCTAGTGTAGGTAATTTTCATATTTCCTGAAATATAACACTAGCACACCCCGCTACTACTGGGAAGAAAGAAATGAAACCCGGTTCCTAATACTCCCAATCCCACTCACAGTCACCTCAATCACATCCCCATCTCTCAACCAAGCCGGCGGTGTCATAAACGCCGCAACACCACCAGGGGTGCCGGTCATAATGACTGTTCCTGCCCGAAGAGTATTGCCACGACTTAGATGGGCGATAATATCGCCAACTTTGAATAAAAGGTCACTTATAGGTGAGTTCTGACGTTCCTCACCATTAACCCTGGTCACGATTGTCATCTGGGCGGGATCGGCTACTCTTGCTGACAAGATTAAGGGCCCAGCAGGAACAAACCCATCAAAGCTTTTGCATAGCCATGCTGATGGCCTGATTGTTCAGGCATTTGCCAGTACCGGCTACTCACATCATTGACGACCGTGTATCCAAGAACATGGTTAATAGCCGTCACTGGCGTTGCATTTTAACATCTTGTCCAAGCACCACCCCAAGCTCGCCTTCATAGTCCAACTGAACACATTCCGGATTGACTGGAATATTGGAAAAGGCCCGTTCAATGCGTCGGGGGTTGGTGAAGATTGTAGGAAATTTAGGGGTCGGAAAGCCTGCCTCTGCAATATGCGCCCTGTAGTTCAGACCCACACCATATATTATCGGAGTCGAGGGTAAAGGACAGAGGACCTGGATTGTATAATCATCAGGCGACGTTCTTTTGGAGAAAGGGTTATCTCATACTTCGGCAATCTCTGCTGTCTCATCCGTCGGCTGAAGATCCCAAGGGAGGTTCCCAGAATACAACCGGGTGCGTTGCCCTATGTAGTTGTCGCCGACAGGGCCTTCTCCGTACAGCACTCGCCCTGCAGGGTCTCTGAACCGAATCAATCTTTCGAAAGAAGTCTGCATGGTGGGCGATTGGTTGATAATAGACGGTAAGTCTGACCAGAAATATCCATGGATTGTGGCCGGGCTCAGTTGAAAGCTATATATTTACGCGAAATGGTGTGGATGACCTCAATTGCTGGTTTTCGGTATTGCTTCCTGTAGGTCTTTCGGGTTGATACACAAGCCGAACTTTCGCCTTAGGAAAGCTCGGTCCCCAAACCAGACTCCGAAGCTGGCAGCCTTGTTTAATACAGTATTCGGAAATGAGAAGCTAAAACAGTGTTGACACTGTTGAGCAATACAATTACTAAAAACTAACGTATTTCCCGGTAAATGCTCATTCATATGTAATAGAGAATGTTCCTATCAGCATGTTTCAGGCCCTTGAGATCAAATGCCGAAATGCACAGCATATTGTCCTTGATTTGGTGTTTTAGCCTTGTGCTAAAATGAGAAAAGGTATAAAAGCAGCATGAATCTCCATCATTTGCTTGATCTTAATTTGAAACTTGCTTACACACTTGAGGTCTTAACGTGAAACAAAATGCATGTGTGTATTCTGCATTTTAACTCACCACCAATGCAACGGTGAAATTATCGATGCATGTTTGAATAATCAATTCGACCTTCGAGGTCAAGCATTGGTAACAGAGTGCTCCACTTCTCAATATCATAGTTATCAGTCACACTGGCATCGGGTAACTGTAGGTAGGTTCCATTGTTCAGCAAGAAGCTTCACGTATAACGGTAAAGGATGGTAAAGGATAACGCACATCAAAATCATCCCAATATAAATTTTCATTGGGTATCCTGTTCCGGTCATCATCCACGTGCACGGACATGTGGTCTGAGTTTCCGCAAACAACGGAGGGAGTCTTCGGGGTTTCCCGACGAATGCTGGTATTTCGAACTGCCTCTCTGGAGATATTGGATACTTCTCGGGCGAAGGAAAAGGTAACAGTGCCTCCTGACGAAAATTCAAGACGAGCTAGGTGGCCTGTGACTACATCAAGCAGGGCAATATCAGACATCATGGTTGAGGCACTAGGGTTCCGCAAGATGTGCACAAATAGATTAATTAGTCCTAGTATAGGATAGTATAAGGCTAGCCTGCTGTACCATGAGTATTACCGCCGTTGTCACTGGACTGCAGAAGCGGCTTACCATGTAGGAGTGCCTGCAAGTATATCATTAATATACCGTGTTGCCAATATGAGCTTCCGGGAAGCGTCAGCGACAATATTGCTGCTCCGCTCCACTTGCTTTCGTAGGGATTCTGTCTGACACTTGGTATATATTGGGCTCCACGGGTTCGTGAAGACGGAGTGGATACTTATCAAACTTCCGTAGTACGCACAGTGCAGGTAGATTGCATGAACAGGATGGATAGAGATTTCTGTTGAGCTAACAACGGCGCCAGGCCTCATACAGGCAGGTATCATATCATTCCATTTCGTTAACTTGCTCTCTAGTTCCGCGGCCATGGTAATACATGCATCGGCTGATTGTGAATATGCACGTACAGTATGAAATCGCTTCGCGACTTGAGAAGATAGCTGTGCATGTCTAAATGCGAGCCAACAAAATTCTGAACAAGCAGAATTTCGGACCGGGAGGTGGCAGCTAATATCATTGTCATCGATTGTCTACCATATGATTAGTGTCGCCTGGCAAGGGGCAAATAAGCAGGAGATCAATCACCGATGGCCGTCCCGAACGACATGCTATATGTTTTCGAAAAGGTAAATGACCCAGAAAAGTCTATTTCGATGCTCAACTTCTTCAGGAGAGATACCCCACGCTGATCCAGGTTGTCGATGAAGACCCTTGGAGTAGGCCAGCCGCAAGGCATCAGAACACAGAGTGTACTCAATCGCTGGACACCCAACCCCTCCACGTATAAAGCCTAGTGGGCACACGATTAGGAATCCCAGCTGACAAGTAGGTTGGAACAAGTAAATAATCTATGGCAGTGCTTACCATTAGGATTAGCGCTTCAATTGCAGTCAGGCTACACCTGCAACAAAGCAAATCAGGAAGCCGAGAGAGGGCATTTTCAAGATATTTGGTGCCTTCTTGTGAAGCTTCTACGAAGGTTGATGTGTCCTGCAGTCTTCCTTGTGTGGCTCTGGCACCATACGCCCAGATGATGTTACGCAATGCGTACCACTCGGAGTTGTAGTCCTTCAAAGTTTGTGACCGAGTATCCCTGCAATATGCGCTGAAGCGAGTTTCAAAGGGTTTCCGGAGTACAACCCCAAATGTTGCCTCCGGAAGCCCGTCAAAGAACACACGGATATATTGCCATGCAGTTTCGTCATCTGGTTGCCGGGCTCGAGTTAAAGGCAAGGGCTTGTCTACCTTGAGAACGTGGGAAATCTCGCGACTGAATTTCCTTGTTACATTCGTAAAATCCGGAATCCTTGACTGGTCAATCACCCATTGTACTCCAGCGTTGGAACAAATGGACAGGTAAGAGCCGGGTCCATGATATTCCCAGTGCTCATGTTCCGGGGTGCAATGCTGGTCGCGCTTTCTTCCATGGGCGGGCTTGGATACCTTGATTGCTCACCAACTCCTAGCCCACCCAGCGCAAGATCAGGCATACCTGCGCTACCGACTTCGCCCTGCTTGTATGGGATGCTCTCCGGTGGATACTCCCGACCAGTAATGGAGTGGCTTGTAATTTCTGACACAGACTGGAACGCTGTTTCCGCGCAGTGGACCCGATTAAGAAGGGGTGCAGAAGAACCATCGTGGTTCACTCCACGGTGGTCCCCGGAGGTTTCAGTGTCCCTCTCCGCGGCAGACGTGGCAGGATATTCGGGTTGAATCACTGATGCGATTAAATTTCCTCGTCCCCTTGCGTAGACACACGTTTGGTTCCGCAGCTGTATGGTATTAGCTGACTACTGATGAATCGATAAGTAGAAACAGGGCAAAGTCTGAGATATGAGTAGGGCATGTGGTGTAGCTTCGTGGTATAAGCATACCCGGCAATTGTGACACTTTGGCCGTCCCCATCGCCTGATCTCGTTTATGCTACATCAGTTCCACAGTTCGTCGGTGTCCAGAAAGATGCTACTTACACTTGACTTTTCTTGATCGGCAACAGTCGCAAGCAATCGCTCTTCGGGGCCTTTTGGCTTTGGGATGGGGGCCAGGGCGTTCGTCTTCATCGCCCAAATTCAAGACAGGATGCATCCCAAGCAAGAGAAGTTTCCTCTGATACACAACGGCTTCGAAGTCACTTCATGGTAAGGAAAGAGGTGCAGTTCGCAGCGGAAAGGGTGGTTTTGGGGGTGGATCGGAGACCCGCACGAAGAAAACACTAATATAGTAACCAACCATTCCTAAATTCATGTTAGTTAGTTACAGTATTCAACTGGCGGTTGAGCCCCACAGTGCCCACACTCACGAAGCTGGGCTTTGTACATCACCCGTTCTGCGAGATCTGGCCCTGGGAATTACGTTGAGTGCTGCATACAGAAAGTACACCGACAATGCATAGACCAACAAAGCATTTCTTAATGACACAGGCCAACGTTACTCGCGGGGTCAAATCAATGTCCGTCAGCTGATGCGTGCACTGTCCACTTGGCACTCGGTCTCGGTATTCGGTGATAGCATTTCCGGGGCGGAATTCAGAAACGACTCCCCGAGCGCTAAGGAATCAGTGGGGATTCTCTATCAGGGGTAGGATATGTATCCCTGATATAATCCAGTTTAATCAGTGATAGTTCCATTGTAATATTGTATCGCTGATTAGTTTCCTAGCGCTAATCCGTGCTGGTCTGTTTCTTGGCTCTGCGCTATCACGTGATAGCCAAAGCCCTAAGCTAGTCCTTTCTGAGTACGTGTGACAGACCTCAGTATGGAGCTCCAAACGCATGTACTCTTCTCCAATCTATACTAACAAGTTGCCTGTGGCTTGTGGGTCTTTCGAGAATCTGCGGGAAATGGGCGATACCATTATAATGGGATATTACGTTGGGCGAATCTGATTTTAACAGGTCTATATTGCTATTACTTCGACCGATATACCTTTCTGTGCCCAAACCTAACGTTAAACAACACACATCAAAAGCTGTTGGACGGTTCGCCCAGATTTAAGAGCAAGTAAAACCATAATAAGCCTGTCTTTGACAAGTCCGAAATTGGATTCGGCAGCACTCGGCGTGCCCCTATGCAAACGAGTGGGCTCAGTAATGGCTACTCCATTCGTTTATCATTAAAGCTGACTCCGAGAATAACCGCTCGCCGTGCCGACATTTAGAAATAACATGGCAGCCAGTGACTGTGAGTCACAGCTCAATTCTTTATTTCTCGTTTAACGCAGTGAAATGCGCCTTGACTCTGTTGAGGATCCGTAAGGTGACAGGCAGAGAAAGGCAGTAAGAGAATCGTGACCATGGCTTCCACCTGGTTTTGTAAGGGATGTTGTCTGCGACATATTTCAAAGCCGACGACCGCGATTCACCGAGTGTGGAAAACGACTCGCCAAAGCAGCACGGCTCCGATTTCCGTGGCTATCAATACAGCAACAACTAGCAGAGACAGCATGTTGGATCCATTGAGATCGTAGGTTAAGTGATTTCCAATCCAAAATAGGCCGCTGACTATCTTCGCAGTTTTCACCCTGCATCAATGCAGAACTACAGGGAGATCTTAGACAAGGAGATATAGTGAAGCCTCCGTAAGGGTCTCTCTGCTATACCCGTTAGCCTGGGTCACTCGCTAATAAGTTGGACGTCTAGGGTCGCGCGAATTAGCGGACGGGAGATATTCAGAACATGTTGGTTCAAAATGGCGTTGACACGATTTGTAGGTGAGACATACGAGCCCAAGACTAGGACCGAGCGACTAATACCCTGCAATGACATCCATAGTTGGTTACTTCGGCAGTTCTTTTCTTGATGTCAAGACCTTGAAGCGAAGCTCTTTCAAGTTCGTTCGTCCCCGCCACGAACAGGGGCTGGACACATGGCGGAGGGATATGCACGAGCGTCCGGAAAGCCAGGGGTTGTGGTCGTCAAGGCGGGATACAATGCAACAAATTTGGTTACCCCATGATGGATGCACTGAGTGATGGAACGCCGATCGTCGTCTTCTGTTTTCAGACTTCCACGGCATCAGAATTTATGAAGCACGGCGAGACCCAGGAGGGTGATATACTTAGCATTTCCCAGCCATGCACCAAGTGGAATGTGGCGGTCAACCATGTATCGGAGATTAGCAGCCGAGTCGATGAAGCATTCCGGATTGCGCAAAGTGGTAGACCAGGCCCCGTACTGGTCAGAATCCTTGACAGCGTCATGACAGAGATGTCGACGATGGGCCACAAGCTACCGGTCCCGGCCGCGTCGCGTCGGAGTCTTCTTGACATTGTGCTGTACAAAATGCGTCAACGTGAATTGGGGAAGCTCTGCAGCGTACTGCCCGGCTTATCAACCAATCCAAGCGGCCTGTTCTCTATGTAGGGCAAGGTATCCTAGCTACGTCGGATGGTCCGAGACTTCTCAGGAAGCTGGCGGATCAGGCCTGCATCCCCGTCACAACTACTCTTCAGGGGTTGGGTGCTTTCGACGAGACCACTGATAAAGCTCTCCACATGCTTGGCCTTCACGGCTCTGGATACGCCAACATGGCAATGCAGGAGGCTGATTTGATCCTCGCATTAGGTGCTCGTTTTGACGACCGGGTAACAGGGAGTGTGCCAAAATTTGCGCCAAAAGCAAAGGCAGCTGCCGACCAGGGTCGCGGAGGGATCGTCCACTTTGATATTAGTCCCAAGAATATTAACAAGGTGGTTGAAGCCACAGAGTCCATTGTTGGAGACTGTGCGGAGAGCTTGCGCCTGCTCCTACCAATGGTTACTAAGGCCGATCGCCCAGGCTGGATGGCAGAGATCGCTTCTTGGAAGAATAAGTATCCCATGTCAGGGTTCTGGGCCCAGCGAAGGAGCCCTGATGGACTCGTTCAGCCACAAGCCTTTCTCGAGAGGCTTGATGGACTTCTAGACCCCGCAAAGCAGTCCACCATTATTACAACGGGAGTTGGTCAGCATCAGATGTGGGCTGCGCAGCACATTCAGTGGAAATATCCGCGGTCGCTAATCTCCTCCGGTGGCTTGGGCACCATGGGCTTTGGTCTTCCTGCAGCAATTGGTGCCAAGGTAGCTCGGCCAGATGCCCTTGTCATTAATATTGATGGGGATGCATCTCTTAGCATGACCATCAATAAGTTACTAACTGCTAGTCAATACAACCTTGGTGTGAAGACTATTGTACTGAATAATAAGGAGCAAGGAATGGTAACCCATCTCCAGACATTGTATTTTGGGAAGCGTTATGCACACTGTCATGGCAAGAACGCAGATTTTGTGCGCACTGCTCAGTCTATGGGAGTGCAGGCCGAAAGATGCGCATCACATGATGAGATTGACGAGAAACTGGAGTGGCTGCTGCAGACTCGGGGTCCAGCTCTACTTGAGGTGATGATAACCCAAAAGGCCCTATCTCTTCCGGTGGTCCCGGCTGGTCGTGCCTTGCACGAGTTTATAACGTACAGTGCAGAAGACATACAACTTTCCGCGCCGTCACAGAAGTGATAATGCGTATGTTATCGTTATGCCGGTGTGGACGGATTATATGTTTGATGTCTCCTGAAACTGATATCATTTTCGCACCATGTTGAGCATCTATTGTGAGAAAGCATGTCATACCCTCATTCTTATGTCATACATTTTTATTTTTGATACCGGTCATTATTGAAATGTTCAGATTGCATATACGATGTTTCAACTGGACTAGATTTCCTACGAATGAGAACACGTCCACATTTGGATTCAAGCGGCTTACTTCTCACGGTTTGGTGACAGTGTGTGGTGTCAAGGGGATTTTGTGCAGGTCCTGCCCGAGACGAACGCAATATTGATGATCTTACATCCCAAGGGAAGCTTGATAAATGCAAGATGTATCTTTCCACAGCTCAATAGCCTAAATTAAATTACCAAAAGTGTGCACTCTAGGTTCTCATATTCTTCGATTTAGAGCCGTGACGACACAGAAACAGAAATTATGATCAAGCAGAGTGATCAGAACAACTGACTTATCTAAGCCAGTGGTAGTTACACGACCATTATTTAGCCAAGATTGCAGCCATGGGGCTCTTATCCTGAGTCGATGGATTAGCATCAAGTTATCGAACGTGAAAGAGCGCGTATAATCCAGGGATTTACCGCAATAATTTCCATATAACTGAAGCGGGGCTTAGTCGCCGCATCAGAATCGTCAATCTTGACGTGACTAACAAATACAGAGTCCAGCGTCTTCTGGTTGGTAAATTGCATGGAGACAGTTCCTAGAAGGACCAGCTCTAGATTCTCATCGTGGCCGGCGAAGACTTTGAAGATGGTATGTTTTCTCGATGTGACAACGGACCACGCATTCTCTCGGCTCCTGATTATCTCTGTAGTTGATGTTAAGTTCACGTTTGAACCTGCTCGCAGGCGATTCATAATGAAAATACCTGCAGATCCTTTGTGGGTTCCGTTGGCAGCGACAAGTGTGGCGTCCTTTGAAAAGACATGGGTTGCCATCTGCTGCCCTGAATCTGGCTCTTTAGAATCAGCCAGCTCGTAGAATCTGGCGATCAGCTCTTTCGTATCCTGGTTGATCTTCTCGGATAGCCATTTGGTATGCTCTGTAACATAGCTCATATCTGCAGGACTTCTACCTTCTCGGGGCCGATGTGTGTTGCAGCGAATTGGTGGCCAAGGTAGGGTTGGTGTCGACTTATAAATCCGGCGAGTCACAGCGGATTGACAGCATGATGGAATGAAACATTACCTGGCCCTGCTGGCTCGGATTTGGTCGGTTTCGGTCGGCTTCGGGGTCAAGACCAGCGGAGCTCGACCTAGATGTCCCACTCAGGTGCCATCGCAATACTTAACGGCTTGCTGCTGGGAGCCTGATGAGTTAGATGAATTGGTTGAGTCTACACCCAGTTTCTCGGCGGACTCGTTATCCATGCTAATGAGATGGTCTCATTTATCACCTACGACCAGGAACATCATCGCATCGCGCTTGTTGGTATTCCTGATACGGAGCCGAAAAACGCTACTAGTTGCACATTGCGTGGGGATCAGATCTTGGACACCCTTTCGCACTCGGTCTCGGGCTCGGGCTACGGAGAAACGGTCTTCTGGGCGTGGGTAACTAACCTCAATGAATTCTGGGGTGCGATCCCCATACTAACCCTAACCCGATAAGCACGCAGATCATCTCGAGAACCCCAGCTTTCTTGCCGAAACTTCTCGGTGGCCAAAGTTCACCATCATGATCGACCCCACCCCAGACCTCGGTCTTTTGACCACTGGGATTCGGATTTCCCATACGATCCGGCTATCCCGGCATGTTCAAGCAGTAGAACAAAAGCGAGTCCTTGTGATCAATGGTGCTCCCCGAGTTTAGAGGAATTCAGTCGGATCCTGCGTCCGTCTGGTTAAGAATACTCATTAGGACTACTTATTCCTACCTAGCCGGCATTCCCTATAAAACTCCTTCTTTTCCTCCGCACGAGAGCAGTGACTTGGCCCATTCAGGAATCAGGTACAACCTCCGACGACATCAAAAATGCCTGTAGTCAGTGAAAGTAAGCGCCTGCCTAAAGGAACCGTGATTATCGCAGGTGGTGGACCGGTGGGACTATTGCTGGCACGAATACTGTCATTCCATGGTATCAGATCTACCTTGTTTGAACGCAATGAGACAACGACAAAGTGGCCGAAAATGGACCTGACGAATGCGCGATCGATGGAACTCTTCCGCAAGCTTGGACTGGCTGATGACCTACGCAAACAAGGTGTTTCAGCCGACATCGATCAGAACGTCCTCATCTCCACTGGTCTATCTGCAGATAAACCAATTACCATGTGGGAACTACCGGGCGTTGAAAAGCTCCGCCAACAAATTCGAGAAAATAATGACGGAACTCAGCCACGGGAGCCATGGCAAAGAATTTCACAGTCAATTCTCGAGCGATGGCTTAAGGCTATCTGTGACAAAGATCCATTGGTTGACCTTCACTATGGTTCCAAGGTGGAGTCTCTTGAAGAGGAAGATGATGGTGTCACAGTTCAAGTAACGGATACCGGGACTGGAGTTACTACAACATGGGTCTCTGACTACGTGGCGGGCTGCGACGGTGCTTCCAGCCGAGTCCGCAAATCGCTGGCAATTCCGCTGGATGGAGGGCCAGTGTGAGTTCACTTGACCTAACTTGGGAACGTGGACGTATATGATAACACATGATATAGTCCGTCGTGCGCTTTGCTGGTCCACTTTAGATCTCACGATCTCGGTCGTCTTCATAAACACGGAAGGTTCTGGCACACCTTCCTCCTTGGGAGTCTGGAGGATTCGAGGCAGCAATTATATCCCAGAATGAGAAGGATATCTGGACCACACATCTTTTCATGCCTTTAGATGCCAATCCGGAGAATATAAGCTCGGATGATGCTGTTTATCGGGTCCTTGGCGGTCTTTACGGACCATACAAGGTTGAAATTGACGAGATTCTGGTACGTTCTGTCTGGAGACCTAACATCGCTGTTGCCCGTTCATGGGGAAGCCCTAAGGGTCGCGTATATCTTGCCGGCGATGCGGTGCATCAGAACATCCCGACTGGCGGTTATGGCATGAATATGGGTATCGGAGATGCCTTTGACCTTGGATGGAAGCTTGCCGCAGTGATAAATGGCTACGGAGGTCCTGGTCTCCTCAGATCTTACGAGGCCGAGCGCAGGCCTGTCGCACTACGCAGTGTCGAGCGCTCGGGTGTCCACTTTCAAGTTCATAGCGAGCTTAAGCAGTTCTTAAGTGATGGCGACCCCGTCGGGTTGACGAGGATACTGAGGAGGCCCGTGCGCTGCGACAGAAAATTCATCATTACTATCAGACTCACGATGGGGAGAACAAAGATATCGGCATTGAGATGGGCTATCGTTACCGCTCCCTGTTATCCTCTGCGAGGAAGACGCTGCTGTTGAGCCGCCATTTGATCCCCGCCACTACGTCCCGACCTCATGGCCCGGCGGTCGGCCTCCGCACGTGTTTCTTTCTGATGGAAAAGCCATATTCGACACTCTTGGCGATGAATGGTCTCTCCTGGTTTTCAGTGGCCAGGAGGTGGGACAAGATCTCATCGTTCAAGTTGCAGACGCGATGTCTTTGCCACTCGTCCAAGTCGAACTCTCTCAGGAGAACCACGCTAAAATGCTGTATGAGCGCAATCTAATTTTGATAAGACCAGATCACCACGTTGCCTGGCGAGGGATGGGGTGCACTCTCTAGAGGACGCGGAGAGGATTATAGGGATCGTCACTGGAAAAGCTGACGTGAAATTAGAACACTTATCAGCACAGCCGGAAGTTGCCTTCACCTCTAGCATCGGGATGACGACGCAGGTCGAAGGTTTTACTCTAGACAAAATGGCAGCATTCCAGCAGTAGTCATGCTTCTCCTGGTGCAACAGACTCAACTCATGGGCATTAAAGCCTTACCAGAAATTTTGGCTCATAACATTTGTATTTTGGCCTTTGCCTACTGCTATGCTTTGTCGGTATAGTTAACTACTTAGTTACTTTATCCTTTTATGTCTAGCTGCCAGAATATGGCAGGTTGAATTTGCACTTGAGGTTAGGGTTATAGCCATAAGATTGTTATTGCCACGTACTTCCATCGGCTTGAGTCGATATGTAGTGGTACAATGGCCTCCCGCCACGCACTCTGTCGATCTATCAACCACGTAAACCTCGCCAATGACCCTCCTCGCGACCCTCACCGCACCTGAGGGTCAGAGAATCTTTGGAGGGTCACCTCAACGCTCACGGCCCGCATATGCATAAGTTTCTCACACTTTCCCTAATTAGGATGGATAACTCTGCTGACACACGTTCATAAATTCCTGTTTCTTATACCTGTTTCGTATGTCCGACTACGAATCCATTGTTTTCTATCAAACTCCTACGTATTTCTATGAAATATGTCTTCTGAATAAGCCTTCTTGGATTTACACCTTTTTCTGCCTGGGAAAAACCGTTGTGGTGTATATTGTGAAGAGTTGCCGAGAGAGAGGCATGTAACGATGGGAAAATATACCTAGGTATATTTTGATTGCACCTAGAAGGTAGTTGTATTATATTCTGAAGAAGTTAACACTTTGATATTCTTGGTTCGTAGCCTCAAACTTCCTAAAATCCTGACTTAATTATATTGAACATCTAGTATTCACTCTCTCCATACCTATGCCGTGTCGAAATTGAGCGAAATATATCGATCATGTTCAATTATGTTCTGCCAAAGTCGTAAAAACTTTACTTAGGAATATAACAATCCGGAGATTGTCATAACTGTCGTAGGCTAGATCTGGTAGAAAGCTACCTCCAAGAGTCACTCACGGTTTGCGTCACCCCGGTACATCCATTTCCCACAGTGTAAGACCGATTAGGATCGCTCTCCCAAACCACAGAGCCATCCGTCTCTTTCTTAATAAATTTATATTGAAAGGCGGTTCCCACAGGAAGATCAATCGTCACGCTCCACACTGGATTTGCGGAGGTGTACTGGCTCGCAGAAAGAGGTACCGCATTCGCTGTGTTCCAACTCCCAAGCTGAGAAATGGATCCCGTAATGAAGACATTCTCTCCATACGACGTTGTCACTTGTTCAGTGAAGGCGATTGGAAGTGATGTGGCTAGCACGCAGCTGCTGGTTGAGCTTGATACTTGGCTGGTAGTAGTGATCAGGGTTGTAGTCCCTGAGGGAGTGCCTGGGGAAGTGCCGCAAAGCCCGCTTCCGGTTACCCAGGAGCCTGGAACAAGTACTCGGGGCAGACCGGACGCCATTGGGACGGGCATGTTACCATTTGAGTCCACTTGGACAGACGAGCAAGTGTACAACTCGACCAGTTGAGCACCAGAGTTGTAGCCGTGGTTGTTGAGGTTGAGCGTGTATGAGCCACCGCTAGAGCCGGAGTTGGAAAGAACGGTGATCACTTGGGAGCCACTAGAACCTTTGCGCATTGCAATCGTATTGCTATCCGTGTAGAAAGCGTTATTCTATAGCAAGTCATTAACGCGTCACAAGAATAAAACCCGGATTGTGTACATACCCGTGTGGTGAGATAGCTGGAATCTTTGGATATGGCAAGCTTGCGGATTTGGTTAGCTGTCGTAATAAATTTATATAGCTCGGAGTTGGTTGCGTAGCCTGAAAGCCAGATAGCCTCGCGATTATAGGGGTCATTAGCCCCGCGTAGTGTTGTTCCTGGCCGGAATAGATGGTGGGTATGCCGTCTGCAAAGAAGACATAGGCAATAACGCTCTTTGCTTGGGACATATCTGAAGTGTAGCTGTAACGGTTAGTAGGGCTATCTCGCAGGGAGCTGTGGCACAGTACCTAGGAATCGAGCATTGTCGTGATTCTCAATAAAGCTTCCTAGCAGTGTCGGGTCCTTGCAATCGGACGAAACGCTGTTGATCATATTAACCAGGCTACTGATGCTCCCACTGGAGGACTTGAATGCGTTGAGAAGTTGATAGTAGCTGGTTTTAGTCAGTTAGTAAGAGGCTAATAGACTATAGTGGCGGACGCACATAGGGTAGTTGAAAACCCCATCAACATATCCTTGATATGGGCAAGTATAGGCAGGATCCCCATGCAAGACTTCGCCGAGAGTGTATACCCCAGCGGCCTGGCTGTATCCAGTCCAGAAATCCTTCTCAACATGCTTGACAGTATCGACACGAAGGCCGTCCACTGCTCGTGGTCAGTTCCATACATTGCATTTGCAACGCCGAGAGAAGTCGATTGGACTCACCAGTGTAGTTGGCCACAAGATCCTTAACCCAACTGTACCAGATGTTCCGCACCTGATCGCTTTGCGTGTACAAATCAGTGAGAGACACGGTGTCATCTCCCAGCCAACAGTTTTCGACTTGATTTTGATTGTTGTAGTCGCTGATAGAACAGTAAGAATGGAAGTAAGAGGCCGAGTTGAAGGGATGAAAGACACTGAAGTCGGTTGAGGTACCAGGCCCGTTGTAACCCTAGTTTGCTAATGTTAGGATCATAGGGACGGCTTAATTAAACCATTCGGATCGTACCATGTGATTAGCAACGACGTCAATCATCAAATACATTCCCTGTCATGCAAGGCCTTCGAAAGCGCCTTGATATCATCAGCGGTACCAAAGTTTGGATTGACGTTATATCTATTGTCGTTATCAGTCCCTAGAGGCTACCAGTAACACAGGAAGGAACATACATATCCTGTTGCCAGTAGCCATGGAATCCAGTTCCCTCGGCCGTTGTTTGTGGCATTTGCTTGGTGATCGGAGTGATCCAAACAGCAGTGAATCCCATTCCTTGAATATAATCCAACTAGGACGATTTAGCCATGATGGGATCTATGGCCAAAACAGTAGAATAAACCAAACATACATGGTCGATTATGCCTTGCCAGCTACCACCACAATATGCCTGTATCTATCTTAGCGCTTGAGTCTGGATGCCCACAGGGTGCATATGCTCACTCGCTGGCTGAGGTCACAGGGAGCAGAGGTCGAGCCGTCTGTTCGGGCAAATCTGTCCGTCAGAAGGAAATAGATGGACTGACTACGCCATTCGGCTGCACTCAGTGCATTCACGACCTGCCCAAACAAGGGCAGGGCCGTCGCTAAGAGGGAAAGTTTCATCTTCCGAGCTTAAATGATAGAATTGTTCGAGCGCCTTCTTGGTGATGACATACAGCACCCATCGTTAAGGCAATCTGACGATCTTATATAGGTCCTATAGACTCAGGCGTGTCTCTTGATTCTGATCACACCGCACGAAGTAGGATTTCCCAACGGCGAGATTCTGCAGAAACATTTCACTCATCGCTCAGATTTGCTTCATGGGGAAATTTTGCCGGGGTAATTATGGGGACCTCTCGGGCAGTCACCGGAGGAATCGGCCTATCATGAAGGTGCTGATTGATAAACACGAATGCCAAGTTGACTCTTGCTTGGCGGACACTTGGGCTTATATCACGTCGTACGGTGTATGAGGATTTGGTCGAATGAGGGAACACTCGTTCATCATGCTTAGTTTAAATCCTCGGCTTGCCGTAACAGCAGGTTCGTGTTTATCAATCGGCACCTTCATGATAGGCCGATTCCTCCGGTGACTGCCCGAGAGGTCCCCATATGTATTGAATTCGATCGGGCGCTCAGATACTCACACCATCTTGGCAAATGGATCTGATCCCGGAGTTCGAGCCAGAAGACATTGAACTGTCGCTGTTTGTACAGCGCTGACAATGGATCGAGCTGGCAACGCGGAGAATTGACGATTACCAAGATAAATGGAGGCACTCGGCGTGGCCTTGGTTGGTCACGTTGGGTGACTGAATGTGAGTATGGAACGGACGAGTCACGACTGCCACCAGGAATTCATCCCATGAGCTGCAATTCAGGTCTGTGGGCGTTTCGTTCATGATGGCAGAATTACTCGAGGTCCTCTCCGGTCTTGGACTGGCTCTGGGAGCTTACGGAATAGCTATACCTACTTCAACGAGCACTGGTCAGGGTACTCAGTACACGATTCCATCCTCGGTCACCAACGGACAGAATCTCATTGCCAACGTCGACGACCCCAAAGCTCTTAATGCGCAGATTGTCTGCCCCTGGCTACAGCGCATATGACGTGCAGAGTACCGACTCCGGATTTACTGCGTCTCTCAAGCTTGCTGGAACGCCCTGTAATGTCTACGGTACTGATGTCGAAAGCCTGGAATTCTCCGTTAGGTATCAGGCTGAGGATCGTTTGACCACCGTATTTGTGGTGGTGGTGGACAATTTTAGCAAGATCCCAATATCAATTCCGTGCCACAAGACAGTGACGGCAAAGGTCCTAGCGAAGTTATAGGTGCAACACCTGTATCGACGTACGGAACCGCCGGATACGATTTCGTCAGATAGAGAGCCACAGTTCGTCTCAGAATTCTGGAATGAAGTCTGCAGGATATTGGGTATTCATATTATTTTATTGACAGCGGATCACGCGTAGACGGACAGTCAGACTGAGATTATGAATCAATATCTATCCCAACGACTTTGTCCTTACGTCAACTATTTCCAAGATGATTGGTCTGAATGGTTATCGATCATTGACTTCGCAGTAATAGTGCTTCCTCAGGAATTAATAGGTCTATCCCCTTTATGATTGAAAAAGGGTTTCAACCACGCGTATCATTTGACTAGAAAGAACCAGAATCTCCACAGCGTCTTACTATCAATAAGCAAGAAGATCAGAAGTGGGTTAGCCGTATACAGAAGATATAGGAGTTTGCTTGAAGTAATATATTCAATTCCTTGCTATGCCGGAAAGCACCGTTAAGAAGTAGATTTCGCCACGGGAGATGAAGTACTAGTATCAAATCGGAACTGGGATACAGGACGACCGAGCTATAAGCTAGTTTACTAAGCGGAATGGCCTTATAAGATCATTCAGAAGGTCGGGAACTCATTTAAATTGAACCTTCCTAAGGGTATAAGCGTGCACCCCGAGCGCCTGTCTACAAGGAATATCCAGCATGGGAAAAGGAAGGAAAGAGGTAAACGCGTATCCCCCAAGGCCTCTTTCCCATCTAGGCACCGCTTGAGGCTATTCCGTATACGACACCGCCTAGAGCTTTGAGCCCTATCCTGAGATACGGCGGGAATGGCCGTCTTGACACCTGGACGGAGTCATCCCGTAGGTCCAACTATCACACCAGGAACTTTATCGTTGAAGCCGAATAAGCTGGAGTTAAAATCAGGTTTATTTTAAAGATTGCAAGTGATATTAGCTCGGACGATATGTATGCTACTAGTTTATCAATTAGTTAAGTCAAGACTACCTAGGTAACGTAATCGGTAAGCGAGCCGCCACTGCAAGCGAACCGCCACTTTTCCTGGAGATGCGCTCTATATTGATTTCAAATAATTCAACGCGTCAATATGCCACCAATTCGCAATAAAAATTCAAAAGATTTAGCTGAGCAAGAAGGCTGAATCTTATTAGCTATTTCCGATTTTCAGAATGGCAAAATATCTACTATTGGACGAGCTGCTAAGATTTATAATGTTCCTCGAACAACTCTCCGAGATCGACTAGATAGAACTTAACAAAGGTCTCAAACACGCGTCAATGGTCATAAATTGACAGAATCTGAAGAGGAATCACTTATTAAGTAGATACTAGATCTAGATAAGCGAGGATTACCTCTCTAACCCTCTATAGTACGAGATATGGCCAATGTTCTTCTTTCTTAACATGGAAATCAACAGGTTAGAGAAAATGGGTATACAACCTAATCCAACGTTGTACCGAGCTCAAATCACAATTTTCACGGAGATATAATTACGAGCGTGCTAAATGTGAAGATCTGAAGATAATTAAGGAGTATTTTAATTGTATACGAGAAGCTATATTAAAGTATGGAATCCTATCAGAAGATATCTACAACTTTAATAAGACTGGCTTTGCAATAGGGCTCTGCACAAGTGCAAAGGTTATTACTAGAAGTAATTGATATGCCCGTCCATATCTATTACAACCTGGTAATCGAGAATGAGTAACTGCAATTGAGGCAGTTAACTCTACTAGTTAGGCCTTGCCCTTATACATGATCTTCAAAGCAGCAAAATACTTGCAAAAAGCCTAGTTTAAGACTCTTCTAGATGACTGGAAGATTAATATCAGTGATAATAGGTGGACAACAGATAAGATTGGAATAGATTGGCTTATTAATTACTTTATTCCTCATATAAATGGCTATATAATAGGACGATATTGCATGTTGATTCTTGATGGTCATAGAAGTCATTTAACTACTGAATTTGACCGTACATGCACTAAGAATGATATTATTCTAATCTGCATGTCTCTATACTCCTTGTATCTTATACAGCCTCTTAATGTTAGCTGTTTTATAGTCTTGAAATAACAATATAGAAAGCTTATTAAGCAGTAGATAAGACTTAACTTCAATTATATTGATAAAATCGACTTTCTTATGGCATTTCCAGAGGCTTATATGATAGCATATAAAGTCAAAACTATTCAGAATAGCTTTGCAGTAATAGGATTAGTATCTTTTAATCCAAATCTAGTTTATCAACAGCTTACTATCTAATTAAAGACCCCGATATTCCCCTAATCCACCTAGCGATTCACAATTATCTTGCTTATAGACACCTTAAAATCCACGTCAATTTAAGCGCCAATTGGATATAATTAAGTGGCAAATAAGCTAGCGTACAAGAAGCCCATCTGAAGTTATTAATAAAGCAATTAGCTAGATATCAAAGGCTTATGAGACAAGCATTAATGAGCTTCTAATTATACAGAAGGAAGTTCATGATTTCTAGGCTACAAATAAGAAAGAGAAGCAAAAGCGCCAAAGATCTATAAGACGAATAACTCATGAGCAAGGGATTACTAGAGAGAAAGCTCAGACACTCATACAAGGTCAGATTGAGGCATCTCAGCCTATTACTATTACTCCGGCTAAGCCTAAGCTTCCAGCCTCTCAAGTACGCGTACGCCGCCAATATAAGTGTAGTAGTTGCGGAGTTTTCGGGCATAAAAGCCCTCAATGTCCTAATCATACTAGTAGTTAATTTTTGTATATAATTGTTATTTCAGGTTGAAATTTGAGGGTTGAAATCAATATAGAGCGCATCTCCAGGAAAAGTGGCGGTTCGCTTGCAGTGGCGGCTCGCTTACCGATTACGTTAGCGTCTTACTTAATTTAGCACTAAATGCACAACCATAGCTTTAGAGAGAATAAGTGATTAGTGGACACTAAGGAATGTTCTTTCCGTAAATAAATCTCTAAGCTAATATAATTCAGATGCCACTACACTTACACCCAAAAGAGGCACATGCAATCATCATCCGACACCCGAATACCACACTGTGCTTTTAGTACAGTGTTCTTCAGTCGCCACTGTGACTACTAGTGTGAAAAGTTGCATCTAGAGTTCTAGACAATTTTTAGCTAAATAGACTGACTTATTAGTTAACTAGTGTTCAATTGATCCATACGTCACAACAGCTTCGTCATATATCTTTCCATCTGTTGGTTTAACTACGGTCCATGCCACGAAGCGTACCTAGACGGTAGTAAGGGCGGTCCAACTGCCCTACAAAATGAACCTGCAGCGTGTGGTCGCGGGCTTCTTAACCAACTCGTGCGAGTTCTGTGATTGAAATAGCATGATAACTCGTAGCCTTTTGGCCAAAGGACGGCCGAGGTGTTAGAAAGAGCGTGGCCTCAGGCAGCCTTGTTCCTCAAATAGCACAACATTCCGCATTAAATCTGCGGCATTAAATCCTACTCCCCGAAAACCCAGACTGAATCAACTATGCCACATCTCAGCCCCTCGATGGTTCCATAGTTGCCGATGGATCTGTAACACCGGCGTGAACACACCCGCAGGACACGCGGGCCGCAGATAGCGCAAGACGAATGTACACCTGTCAGCTTCTTTCTCTCACAGAATCTGTCGCAAGGCACACTAATCCTTGCTTCTAGGCTTGCTGGGAGGAGAAATTGTAACCTTGCCCCTCGGCATAACTTCCATGGATGAATGCCTGTCGAGCGGCTACTCTTCATAAGGTTCTTTGTGGCTAGTATCCAACTTTAACCCTCTAAAGCAGGTGTTCAAAGGTTCGTATAATAGCTAGGTGTATGGAGCTAATGGTGTGTACCATTGATAGGCGATTTCTAGTGTAGATGGTAAACCCGCGAGGCAGTTTTGAGCAATATAGACATGGATGGTTCGACAATATAGTCTACCATTTAATTTTGTTCAATCTATAACCATCGACGTCTCAGATTATGGCTCATGAACTAGAGATCGCCTGTTCCATATTAATTGGTGTCTTCTCGGGGATATTTTGCGGATCGCATGTCGTCGGAAAAGCTGCAAGGAACACGTTAAGGAGGGGTTGACCTGGTGGATGACAAGCGTACAGGGTACCTATAGCGTATCATTCACTCCATTACTTCTTCGTTTCACTCATTGGACGATATGCATTATTTCAGCAGCTGCGCCGCATTTTAGCCTTCCTTCCGGCTCGTGGCCAACAAAATGGCCGATACTTCCCTCATTTATCTTCACTGCTTGCCCTGCGTGTGGTTTTTCTTGTGTCTATTTCCATCGACCGTTTCTTTACATACAGCTACGATACACAACCCATTCAGAGCTGTACTATATTCAATAAAATACTTTGGATATGGTTAAACGCGTACGTTTGTTGAATATTTGCTGGCTTTTGCGCTAACTGACGAGTAAGACAGCACATGGAGCTGCCCTCTGAAGGAACGTCAACATCAGCGATGTCGAACACTTCTACCATTTCATCTTCTACTAGAACCTCGGCGACAGTTCAGTATACTCCATCGCCTACGCCGTCAAATTTGGATCCCGACTATCCTCTGCCGTCCATAGAAAGAGACACGCCTTCAACATCCGTAGCCAGTGAGAGCACTCCGGGTTCGCCAATCTATACACCCTCCGTGTCGTCTGATGGAGCAACATTGCGCCAGGGCTCTGAGCATCAGAGCTTGGATCGGCGTTTCCACGATCTAAGACTAGGCTCAGTAACACCGCAAAGATCAATCTCGAGCCCTACCAGTTCCACACCTCAAAGGGGAGTGTCAACTACTTCGCCCACCCCGTCTATCCGTGTCACTCCAACGCCACTGGTCGCGAATTCACGGCATTCTACGGTTAGCAGAAGAATAGAAGGTCTAGCTGATGGCATTGGCGCCCTCGAAGTTGGTCCTAACCATGAGTCCACCCAATCCCCAGAGCCTAATAACCTATTGGGTCATGCCTCAGGACCTGGCAGACCAAATATAGGTCGCTCATCTCCCTCTCCGTCCCGACGTCGTCGATCCAGCCCTGGTGTTAATCAATCCGCTCACAGAGTAGAAGATGAGGAGCCCCAGAGTCACTATTTTACGAAAGGCTAGTCCAGGAAGCCTTGAACAATGCAAGAAACATCGCTGGAAGAGTGGCTCGAGTTTTATCGGGGTCCAATATGCATCAAGAGCAAGGTTCAAGCGTTCAAACCATATACCAGCAAGCAGCCAGATTGAGTACATTTGAACCGTCCTCTTGCCGCATAGTTGGACTCGTCGGGGATTCCGGTGTAGGAAAAAGCAGCCTTATCAACTCATTACTAGATAAAATGGAGTTTGCACGAGCTGTGAGTCCCCTGAGTCGTCATTAGTGGCCACAAACTGACATTGATGCTGAACAGAGCAATAGCGGCGCTGCTTGTACTTGTGTTGTTACGGAGTATCATTTTCATGACAGAAATGATTACTCTATTGAAGTTGACTATTTTCCTTTGCAAGAGCTTCAAACTCAGTTTGAGCAGCTTCTTAGCTCGTTCCGAGAATACAAGTCAACAACTGCGTCAGGCCTGGCAGCGATGGCAGCCGAAGACCGCGAGAACCTGAAGCGAAAAGCAGATCTTGCAACAAGTACTTTCAGGGCGAGCTTCAGAGAAAGATTGGATAATACTCCTGCGGTGCTTGATGTTGTGGCTTTTGATGAAGCCATTAACACAATGATGACTTGGTTTCGCAGGTTCTCCCACAGCTAGGCACGGGAGAATCAGGCATTCTATCACGAGAGTCGTTCGATGACATCAATCAATGTTCCAATCGGCTGAAAAGCTTGACTTCTGAGACGGAAGAAAGAGACCAAGCATGCCTGTGGCCTTTTATTCGTAAACTGAAGTTCGTCTAGTGAATTCCTCCCCGGTTAATTGTTTGGACCACTCGGCTAATGTATGAGCATCGCAGGGTGTACATGAGGGCACATATATTAAGCAGGGGCTTATATTAGCGGACCTTCCAGGTAGGTAATATGATCTAAACATTCAAGAAATCTAATACTGACTAATGTAGGACTTCGTGATCTCAACTCTGCACGACAGAACGTTACCGAACGGTATGTCAGACAATGCCACCAGATATTCGCAGTTGCCAGGATCGGTAGAGCGACGACAGATGCAGGGGTAAAGGAGGTGTTTGAACTCGCACGCCGAGCTGCACTGTCAAATGTCGGTGTCATTTGTACACAGTCAGACGTAAGTGTCCTAAACGCAATGAGCTGTTCCACGCTACTTACACCTCAAAAGGACATTAGGCCCAACGAGGCAAGAGAGGACTGGCCTTCTGAAAGGACCAGAATCACTACACTGGAGAAAGACATCGCCGATCAGAGGCATGTGATTGCAGCTCTTGACGAAGATATACGCGAGTTTAGCGAAGAGCCTCTTATCTCGACTGAAGACGCGCAGGAATTGCTGGAGATTCAGCAGCGCCGCGATAGAGCCATGTAAGTGGATAAATCTCTGAATTTGTCTGGTCTCAAAAGCTTACAATGTCTGTAGAAAATCGCTGAACGCATTTGAATTTGAGTGAGATTATTTCACCATGAGAGATTCTCCTTATAGTGACTAACTTGCATAGGTTGAGCCGCCACATCATCACTTTTCGAAATTGCAAAGTGTCTCGTGAATTGAAGAATAGATACAGAAGCTATCCAGGAGGGATCACCTTCAAACCTTCTGCGTTAGCAACACCATGTATTCGCAAGAGCGCGAGAGGCCCGCTCAAAGAGCTCTTCCATTTCTCACCCTTAGCGGAATTCTTAAATTGCGGCGTTATTGCATCGGCATCGTTGCCGAAAGTCATCTTCGAGCAACAATCGAGTACATTAAAGATGAGATTCCGGCACTCTTAGGTTCGATTGAACTCTGGATCCAGGCAGGATCCGGGGATGCGAATGCGGAGAGGAAACAACAAATCTTAGATACGGTGTCTGTTATTCAGCGAGAATTAGATGGAGTGAGTAGTTTTGTGATATCTTGGGAATAAGTTCGCTGATTGTCTAATAGTTGACTTCTCCAGTGTTTCGAATCAATAATGTCTCACGAAACTTAGTTTCCAAATTCGATGAGCAGTTAAGGCGGTACATGAGTAGGCTCCCTTGCACGTTAATATATCTTTGAGATTCCTGATAAGCTTTAGGACAACGAGCACGGCTATGGAGTGCCAGCGCGGGCCAAGCAAGTATGCTCTGGGGCACGAGGTATTTCTTCCTTGCACTCAACAACTTGCTGGTTTTATACTCACAACTTTTCAGTTTCATCACTCCACATACGCAGCCTTTTGCCGGAACTATGGTGACTATACAACGGGTAAAGTAGGGTATCGATGCTGGAACGAGGAAGCAATCAGTTCAATGAGGAGTGACATGTTCGGACTATGGGACACGTTCAATACAGATGTTGATACCTTCCTCAATCGAATTTCCCTGTCAATAGAGGAGGTATTCAGAAATGGTCTTAGGGCCACAGGCGATACGGGTAAGTTGAGCGCGGTCTTTCCTCTATACTGAAGATATTGACGCCTAGCATAGTGAATTCAGATCGCTGTCTGCAAGATCGACTTAACCCTCTCATCGCGACACTACGTCATCGCGAGACTTTGCTATTAGGTAGCGTTGAAACGATTATCGAAGATTTTCAAGTCAAGATGTCCAGTGTCCAGACTGATGCCTTGTCACCTATCCGCACATCAATTGTCGGACAGCTCATGGAAGGAACTTACGACGAGGCCAACAGGGAATACGGTATGTTTCAAACCCCTCCTTTTCCATAACGAAACTCCGTTCTCACAATCCTGTAGGTACAGGTAGCGACCGCCGTCGGAAAACAATCATATCGTCCGGCTTCAGCTCGTCGAGCTTATTCGTTGACCATCGTCGACTCTTTAGAGAGAAGTTCCTCGCCATCTCTGATACACTGCAACAGAAAATAAAGGATGCAGTGACCCACCAGCTCGCATTTATCGCAGCCGATCTGGACACTTTGAGAAATGAAAATGTGGTCCTGGAGAGTGAGAGAAATCCTGAATTTCGGACACACCTTGCAACAGAAGTTACTCGGGCTAGAGAAGATATGGAAACAGTCAGAGGTGCTATGAATAATCTCTTGAATCTCGCTGGGGAGGACGTCGTGATGGAGGGATAAGACTCGGCATGCTTTCGTATTTCTATGATGACCTTGATAGTTTCTATGAGTTTGACTGTTTTGATGCTTCTGAACTGGGGTCGCTGGGAAATCTCGTCACAAATAATCCTAAATGTATTAAATTTGCAAATTTACAGTTGGGATTTTGTATGGGGGTCGCTAGATTCATTGGTCCTTGCTTGTTGTCTCTGACAGCTTTGTCATATCATCTTTCATTCATGGTGCACACAAAGGCCATGCAAAGGGTGTAAAATATCAATCATCAAGATTAGGATAGTAGCCGTACATATATGTCTTGCATCTAAAGTGCTTTAAATTCAGCTGAGTTGTGTATCATTTCCTCGTTTGCTTGAGGTGCATGAGATCAATCAGTAAGGCTTATCACTTTCTAGCTGATAAACAGCAGAGGACAGAAGGTCTTAGAATATAGCAGAAAAGAGCAAATTTCTTCTGGATCTAGGACAAATAGGAAAGTGTTTATCTCGTGCTACTCTGGTTTCCCTTTTAGGACTGTTAGAGCCTGAGGCTCATCTCGCTTGGTGAACCTACAACAACCCTCTTTTCTCCTCCCTTATATCCCTGAGTTGCTCCCTCACTCATTTGTCTCATTACTCTGCACATGCCATCTCTACGTTAAAAACTTATTCCAACTCAAGTCGTCTATCCTCATCCTCACTCTAAAGCTTCCAGAAAGCTTTTCTCTCTTTTCAGGTAAATCTCAGGATGGGCATCAGATGCAATCTTTCCTCCACCAGTGGAACGGTCTTCAGCAAAGACGTTCTCAAGGTCGAGATATCAGGGCTAAACAAGGACTACCTTACTTTAATTAATATCCTTAGCATTTTTAGAACGCCAACTAAAGGAGTCACTACTAAAAATAATGTTCTACTTATCTACTAAATAATCAAAAGCTATCTTAAGAACAGTCATACCATTTCGGCTCCAACGGGATTCGTTGCACGAGAATTCCAAGAATACACCTTAGGGGCGGGTGTTCCTAATACGTTGCGCGCCTTGTAGGTATTAGCCCTAATTATGGCAACACCCTTGGCGATCAAACACTCGCAAAGTCCATCGTAGCCACCTCGCTCGCAGTGGTCAGGAAAGAGCTGCCAGCATTACCTAGGTAGGGTTTGGCGCTTTGGCAATTACCTCTTGCCCATCGTCCATGGTTAGGACAAAACTCTTGTTATACATGCCATCTGGGCACTTCTCAACAGATATATATATACAAAGTTTCGCGCCAACCGACTCTGCTGCAACACGTACGAGCTCATTCATGTTGAACCTGGTCTGACGGCGCGCCATCTGCTCTGCTTCATCGAGTACGAAACGGCCACGTGTAAACGAGAAGAAATCATCGTGCACATTCAATCTGGAAAAGAAATAGGTCAGGTCGGCTGAGAATAGAAGTTAGGGCCCACAGTCAGGCCTTTGCCCACCATAGTTGATGTAGCTATTGGTGCTTCCGCATCTACATTTCGGTGACGAGAGGAGGCGAGCGCTGATGAGTCGGACTGGAAAGCCCGCGACAGTTGACCAGCTTTTGCAGGCATGGGGACCTGGAGAACCATGGCATCATGCAAATGACAAAAAGGCCCGCTGCAACCCGTTGGTGTCTTTTATCACGCTCTTCAGAATGGGCCATTCGAGATAAGGACTTAACCCGGACTTAAAACGTTTTGGCGGCACCTGTCAGCTGGTTGCATGACGCTAAGCCATAATGGTAGTAGTACTACTTCCATCTATGAAGTATGGACCCTGGGAATCGGGATAGCATTCCTTGTGGACGTGAAACACTGTCGAGCATATAAACCCCTCCACTCCATAATGAAAGAATCAATTCTTCCTCTAACGCACCCCTCAAAGTCACAACAACAAGCAGCTAGCTAGCTCTTCAACATGGTCGCAACACTTCCCTTTGGCCCCGGTCTGGACGTTCCATCCCCCGGCTTTGGTGCCATGGGCCTCAGCTTCGGTCTTGGATCCAACCTCACGCTTGAGCAAGCTGAGCCCGTTCTGGTCAAAGCGATTGAGCTAGGATGCACCTTCTGGGATACTGCGGTGGGTTATATTGGACACTTATCCTGTAAAGTGCCCAGAAACAAGTCTGACCTTCCTGACAGGTCGCCTATCAAGCCGGGGTAAATGAGAAATTGCTCGGTGACTTTATTCGGAAGCACAATGTCCGGGACAAAGTATTCGGTGCGTTTCACTCTCTCTTAGACACAAAGCCTTAGCTACTTATGTACTGACCATCCTTGTAGTTGCCTCCAAATGCGGCTTCAACACCTTCGGCGATCGAAGCGTGACCAATTCCGCAGCGCATATCAAGGAGTACATTGAAGGAACTATTGAGCGACTGGGATTTGCCCCTGATTTGTACTATTTGCATCGCATAGATCCGAGTATGCCGGATACCTTGTTAATGACATGCCACGTCCATGCTTTCAGTGCTAATTTCATTTGCCTATGTCTAAAGAAACCCCGCTGGAAGAGTCCATTGCAGCTCTCGACGAGATCCGCAAAGCCGGAAAGACAAAGTACATTGGCCTGTCTGAATGCTCCGCCGCTACCTTGCGGAAAGCCAGTTCCAGTTTGTTGAATTCCGATCCCTGTTTTCCTTATGATGACACTAATAAGATTATAGTCGCCAAGATAGATGCCGTGCAAGCCGAGTACTCGGCCTTTGAGACATTGCACGAAACGGACGGTTTGATTGAAACCAGCAAGGAGCTGGGTGTGGCCTATGTAGCGTACAGTCCACTTGGGCATGGATGGCTAGTTAATAGTTTTGACTACAAATCCCCTGACGACTTTGCGCCTGATGACTTTCGGCGGAGCTGTGAGTTTTGTCCTATCACTTTCAGGTTTTTACGTTACATGATTATTAACATTTAATATGAAATAGCGCCCAAATTTCAGGAAGAAAATTTTTACAAGAACCGCGCTATTGTGCAAGAGATCAAAAAGCTTGCTGCTAAGAAAGGCGTCACCATATCGCAAATCGCACTTGCGTGGGTAGCTGCCCAGGGCATGATTGCCATCCCGGCACGACCAAGGTAGCTCGGCTCGAGGAGAACTGGGCTTCGAGGGATATAGAATTCACAAAGGAGGAATTTGACGAGATGAGGAGAATCGTGGATAGGGTCAAACCGCACGGAAACAGATATGGGCCTGCCCATCAGGCGATGGTGGGACATTAAATGTGCTTTTAGTGCCTGTATTGTCTCGTTCTAGGTACAATGAATTACAAATTTTCCAGCTGGATTAATATAATAACAATTTGAAGAATCTCTTCTTCATTTTATTCATCAGACACCAGGACACGAAACAGAGGTTTCTCCCCTCCTCATCCGCCACCGATCCGTGGACCTAAATAACTCCCAACAATCGCGCACTGTCCACCCCCAAACCTCCAAGAATGACTCGGTCACCTCCCATCCCGACGGATCCCAGGGTTCCTTCCAGAGAAGAAACCCTGTAGCGGATAAACGGTATCCACACATGTCATGACACAGCCGCAAATCATCAAAGGAGTCTCCCGCCTGAATGAGGTTATCGCGCATCTTCGGAATCGGAATCATATCCAGCCAGGGATGATGCGGTACAGTGCATTGTTTCGTTGTCGGGTGCAGTGAGGGTGGTAGTGAATGATTATAATAATGATGTTCGAATTTGGTACTGCTGAACACGGACTGGGAGTCGTCGCGCATGTCGGCTGTGCGATAGTTTAGGATGTCTGCAATTCTGTATAGGGCGCGCACGATGTTTAGTTGCGTTAGTCCGAGGAGTAGATCGGCACGAGGGAGCCTTGGGCAAATTCTAAATGGATTATGGCTTCTAGTTCTTGAAGAGGTATGTATTTGGACCGTTCGGTAGTATTATCCGGCAAGCGGCATGTATCTACATGGTCGAGGGAGCGAGGAAGAAGAGGACGCGTTGCTTGTGTCTGTGGCTGTAGCTGTAGCTGTAGCTCCGTAGCTGCACAATTATAGCCTAGACTCTTTGCAGCTTGCTGTCGACGTCCTAGTTGTAAAGTTGTTGCTGCATGTCAGCTAGCCCTAATACATCCTAAGTAGTTACACACGGAGTCTCACTTACTGCGAGCGCGTTGGTTAAGTCGGTTCTGCAAGGTCTTTCTCGTCTGTGGATCGGTAATGCCCTTCCAGCTATCCAATACTCTCACAGGGATAGCGGGCTGCATGGGTCCATTTGATTCCATTTTCGTGTTTAAGAAGCAATACGGAGTATGCAGCACGTAAGTGGTGAGTCTCAAGGCTGACACTGGCAGATGCCCGATGCACGGTTATTTTGACCACGACTGAAACCAGCTGTTTGTTTTTCTTCTCCCTTCCTTTTAAAGCAGAGAAAGAGTTGAATCATAATGCATGTTGAGTCTTTAGTAGATCTGTTGCAGGGATGCAGGGAATTGAATCTCCTAGTCCCATTGCGGTTAGCCTCATGCAAGTGGCTGACAAGTGCAGAGCTTATCTACGATGTTATATCCGCTAACACCGACTGCTCTTGATAATCATCCTGAGCTTCATAAAAGATATCAAGATTCAAAAAGCTTCCAAAAGCGAGTGGCTGACATCTGCAGACCATATGTATCTGGATGATATCATCCAGATATGAGAATGAGAGTTAGCGATGTCGAGCTTCGACTATATATACCTCCTACTTGTAAATGTCCACTACTCAGTTCTCATCTCTCTATAGTTGCGGCGATACTTGTGCATCATGGTCGAAGCAATTCAATTCCGCGGCTCTCCCTCCGGGCAGGTCATCCAAACCACAGCAACTCTCCCTGCCATCAAGCCCGACGAAGCACTGGTCAAGGTGACCCACAGCGGCCTCTGCGGGAGTGACATTCACCAGCTCAAGAAGCCCCTAGTGCTCGGCCACGAGGGTAAGTATAGCTATCCGTAGGCCTTATTTCTAGCTAATAATAAACATTATTCTAGGGATTGGCATCGTCGAGCAAGTTGGCTCGGCTTGTATCCTCAAACCGGGAGATAGAGTCGGCTGGGGACCGTTGAACTCGACATGTGGTCGCTGCCGAATGTGCCACACCGGCCAGGACAACTACTGTCCAGAGAAGAGGGCGTATGGCTTGACTGATTACGATACACAGGGCTCCTTGTGTAGCTATGCTGTGAGAAGAGAACAGTGGCTTTTCAGAATTCCGGATAGTCTTGCTCCTGAAGATGCTGCTCCGCTGATGTGTACGTCTATCTCTTTCCTTTCTCTTCTTCGCTTTCCGTCAACTAAACGATTTGTTCTTCACAGGCGGCGGTGGCACAGTCTGGATGCCGCTAATCGACCACTGCAAGCCATACGATCGCATTGGCATCGTCGGAGTCGGCGGACTAGGCCATCTGGCCATCCAACTAGCCGCCAAGATGGGCTGCGATGTCGTCGTATTCTCCTCCACTTACGACAAGAAAAAGCATGAAACTTGGTGCAAGCGAGTTCTATGCTACAGGAGGCGTATCAGATTACTCGACACTCGGAGTCACAAAGCCGATTGATCGGCTCCTCATTACATCTTCAGCAAAGTTCAATCTTGGTCTCTTTTATCCGATCTTGAGTCCGAGTGCTAGTATATTTCCTCTTTCAGTGGACGGCGGAGACCTGACGGCACCTTACATGCAAACTGTCATGAATGGGCGTAAGATCATAGGGAGCTGCATTACTCCTATCTTGGCAATGTGAGTTATCTTCGTCCTTGCTTCAAGATTGAAAAGGAAAGTCTGTGTTAATGTGTATGTGTGCGTGAAGGGAACAAGTACTGGACTTTGCGGCTCGCAACAAGGTGTATTCCATCACTGAGAAGTTCCCGATGACTCTAGAAGGGGTAACGACAGCCATGGAGAAGCTCAGATCTGGAAACATGCGGTACCGTGGCGTTTTGAGTTGGCAGTAAATACAGACCTGTCTGGATCTTTGTTTAATCATTGTAGGCGAGAGGATAGGAGTGTGAATCTGTGTACTTACAGTATTGGGTGTATAAATTTAATCCAAAGAATAGATATAATATAGAAAGATATTATATTAGAAATAAGCAGATGATTTTAATAGATCTATTTCCTGCATCCGTTCCTGATTGCTGATTGGTCCTCTAGTATATGCATCCTCGAAATTGGAGCACGTGATGTCGGTTCGGCAATCTTGATTGGCGCAATGAGATCTGGATCCTAGCCAATGGCAGCTTCGCTATGAGCCCCGCCCAATCGTTCAACCGACTTCTCTTTTCCCTTCCTCTCTTGTCAATCGAACACAACCACCGTTGCGCTTGAAACAATCATGCCTCGCGCCGTGAAAGGTTTGGAAACGTTTTGGCGTAGATTTTGTGGCAATTCTATTGACAAATCTAGGTGTCCTTGTGGAATGCGACCCGTCCGTCAAGGCGATTATCCTCAAGTACGATGAAGAGAAACATGACTATATCGTGGAAGACTTGGACGATGACCGGCACCTGGTGATCAAGGAAAGCCAGCTTCAAAATCTCAAAGATAGACTTGGCCAGGTTGGTTGTTGCTACATTCCTGCCTACCGGTACGATGTCGGACATTGACTGACCTTGATTGATTTTGCGGCAGGAGCTCGATCAGAAAGTCATGCAACCCGAAGAGTCGGATTCGGAGTGATCGAAATCAACATGATTGCTATCGGTATAGAGTCTTCCGTCAGCAAGCATAATCGTGACCTGTCCTCAGGATTTGGAGAGCGGTAAACTACAATCCTCGCAAGGTACACTTCCGGAGAGTGCTATTTGTCGCCCCTTTCGGCCTGCAAGCAAGCTTTTTGATAATCCTGGGACGCACTTTACGTTAAAAGGACACTTTTCGGTTCCCTGATTCAAGCGTTACAAAACAGTGCAAGCTTTCATGGATTTCAATCTAAGTCATTGACTACGAAGCTGTCGATATCATCTTTGTATCATAACCGTTTATTCATGCTAGACGTCTTCTCTTCAGAATGGAGGTCAGCTGATCTATCATCATAGTCTGCCTCAGAGCAGCCATTTCAACGACAGGGCTATCTCTATAACCTGCTACGCTCGATATTACTCGTAGGCTGGGAGGAGCAACGAGTATTGGCCGTTCAACTAGCTATAAGTGGGACAGGCTGAACTTGGTCCAGCTAATCCTGCCAATCATATCTTTGTTCAAGATAAAGTATAGACTCCCTGCATATAGTTAACTGACCCAGTGTAAAGGTGATATTAACCTAACTGGCATATTCTCTTCTCCAGTCTTGTATATCCTTCTCGAACATTCTTGATTATCGTTGCACAATCCTAGTCAAGTCAGGTGACATTGTATTGTTCCGTCAGGCTGACGTAGAGTTTCGCACCATTGGACAAACTTGGCTTAGCGCGAGAATCGGCCCGGAGCCCGCGCGCCACGCGGAGGGTTCTAGTAGGCTCCACCAACGTCCGAGCTTCGCCGATCCATGTCTGGAGGCTTCTACAAACAACACGACGCTTCAACATTGCGCTTCGTGGCAAACATCTGGCAGCTTCCAGAATGCCGAGCGACGGGTATATATACCCCTTGACCTCTGGTCAACTTGTCTTCCTGTTCATCAGATTTCAGAAACAAAGCAAGACAACAAAAGCGAACTAGCAACGCTCATCCAAGTCTTTCAAAGCTCTCTTCAAACCACTAACGATCATCGATTATCATCTTAACCACAATCACAATGGCGCTCTTCCCTCGTGCTGGTGACTTTGCTCCTCTCTTCCGTCTTCTGGACGACTATGACACCCACCGCTCCGGCCGTGGCCACTCCTTCCAGTCCTCCATAACCAGCTTCTCCCTCGCTTCGACGTGCGCGAGTCCAAGGAGGCATACCATCTCGACGGCGAACTGCCCGGCATCAACCAGAAGGACATCGAGATTGAGTTCTCCGACCCGCAGACTCTGAACATCAAAGGACGCGTTGTTCGCGAATACAGCTCCAGCAACAGCGACAACGACGGCACCACCAGCCCCAAGTCCGCGACCGTCGAAGGCGAATCTCAGGAAGAGAACAACAACAACACTCAAACCGTCCAGAAGACTTCCAAGGACAGCACCGTCTCGAAGCAAAACCAGCATAAATACTGGGTCAGCGAACGCTCTGTCGGAGAATTCCACCGCTCCTTCAACTTCCCCGCCAGAGTCAACCAGGATGCAGTCACTGCTAGTCTGAAGAACGGCATTCTCTCCATTACCGTGCCCAAGGCTGCTCCACCTGCTAGCCGCAAGATCACCATCGAGTAAATCAACCGACTCGGTCGTCATCCTGATGCTTCGATGAGAAACGACTTTTATCGACTTTTATTGAAACGACTCTGAAATGTGTTTTGCATTGCGTGGCGATCGGTGTTTTTCCGAATGGCTTTTGCTTTTGTACTTCTTAAAATTACATAATCCTTAATATTAAATCGCTGTTTTCTACTGTCTTGTCCTGTTTTCTCTCTCATGTTTCAGCTGTGGACTAGTTTCGAAACAATCAAATAAATTAAATTTCTAAACCCAAATCCACTAGGACCTTCGTAAATCCCTCCATGTCTCTATAGATCTATATATCCGAGTCCAGTAGAACTTAGTTATAACGAAAGGAATACCTCCCAGACAATATCTCAGAAGAAGCGCACTCCAATAGATAAATCTATCAAATCCCTATCAAAGGATTCAAGCGGAAATTCACGTACATAGAGAGACTGTCCGTTCGTGTTAGCCGATTCTACTGTAACATGTCCCGAGGTCTATTTCAGCCTCCGTTCGCCGTACTCTGGTCGACCTCACTCGCAGGACCGTCTTCCGACGTAGCAGACTCAACAGGGGCACTCGATCCGGTGCCGGCCTGCACGAACGTCATTAGCACGACCAGACCGACGGCCGCCAGGAACATCGTCCTTAAGGCGTCTTGATATGCGGTAATTGCGGTTTCTCTCTCATATCCTTCCAATTGCCATACCAGGGCAGGACTGCCCAGCAGCTTTCTAATAAGTTCCTGCCTACCGTCGTCATAATCATGATACCTGCCATCGGAGAACCCAGCCTCAAGACGCGCCTTTAGAATACGCGAGAAAATCCCACCACCAATTGCAGATCCGAAGCTGCCAGAAAGAGACCTGAATGTCGCCAGAAGACCAGTGACAATGTAATGCGACGATGGGGTGGTGATGTGTAGTAGATGCGATAGCGTGTAGTTTAGAAATGCAGCGCTCGTGAATCCGTTGACAAATATCGCAATTGCATATAGCACAATGGATGAGTCAGGAGTTGAGATCATGGAAATCAATAAAAGACTCAACCCAAAAATACGCTGACTATCAATGTTGATCTTCGATATGGGTCAGCGATATTATCCTGAACCAAGCTAGATGTAATGTACGCTAGGTACGTGAAGAAAGGGGAAAAGAAAGGGTGACAAGCATACGTATAATAACTTCGCGCCTTCCGAATATGTATCCAACCTACAAGGAGCCCTCCCAGGGCAAATCCAGCGTTGGTTGGAATCATGATAACACCGCCTTCTGCCGGACTCCAGCCACGAACAGCAATGCCGTAAACGGGCAAGTAGAAGAGAACTGCCCAACGGGCCATCATCACGCCACTTGATGAAATGCCGGACAATAAAACGCCACGAGAGCGAAGGACAGCTACCGGGACAATAGGCTCGGTGGTGAATTTGGGCGATGACTCGACGATGAGAAAAATAACGAATAGGACGAGAGAAGCAGCGACGAGTGAATACGGAATCGTAGAGCTCGAAAGAGAATAGAGCAATGTGATGGTTGCCGAAGTCTATGAAACCATGTAAGTGACAAGGTAATAAAACACAGATCCGAATTGTAAGACACACCAGCGTGAGGATGCCCAGGTAGTCAATTCGAGCAAGTTTCCTCATAAATGTGTTCCCCTCATGACTAGCCGCTTTTTCTTTGCTAGTCGGAGGAATCGAAAAGTATAGAATTGGAGCGATAATAAGACATATTGGAGATTGATTATAATATATCAACCGCTGTTCCCACATCGTCAGCAGTGCACTGGCAATCCGGTTCTGGAGGACGACATGCTTACCCATCCGTATCTTGGCGTCAGGGCGCCGGCCAAGATCGCGCCAGATGCAAGGCCAACTGTCATAATGGTGTAAAGACACCCGAGGAACAGTCCCCGCCGCTTCTTTGAGCATAGTTCTAACACAATAATCGCTTGCGTAGAATAAATCCCCGCAGCTCCGCTTCCAGCTAGAATCCGACCAATTATAAACTCAGAGACCGTCCTGGCGCTGGCTGTTATGAATAAGCCAACTGCAAAATGAAGCAGGTGACGGCTAAGAAAGCACGCAAAGAGAATATTTGAGTCAATCGGCCGCCGAGGGGAGTCAGGCTCGAGAACGCAATCTACTCAGCCGGATCAGTTAGCAATGTTGTATTTTAAAGTGCCGCAGAAAGATGCAAGGAAAAATAAACCGACCATATAAGACGATGTAAGCCAGGCTGTGCTGGAGAACGAATCCAAATCCGCGGCGATGTCCGACTGTGTTGTTGTGATGGTCGTGATATTGGTGGCTTTGAACTGCGTCAGTTGGACCATGTCTCGTAGTATGTTGAGATATACTCCTCCCACATACCTTGAATAAATAGCAGACATGTTACTGCGATAGCAACGACAGCGGCGCGCTTTCGCGAGAGCGTCATCGGAGCGGCGTCATCGCTATCGTATTCTCTCGGCGCTGTTACTAATGGCGTCTGTTCGGAGAGTTGGCTCGACTCCAAGTCACTGGCCATTGTCAAGACGTGCTGCCAATGCCGTGGCAGGATTGGTAAACCGGGTTAAAGCAAGATGCGACGAGCGCCGGGGAGTGAGACTTTATCAATGTCGAGCATCGCGAGTGTTGACAAGAGTTGGACGAAGTTCAAAGTTGACGTTGCGTTCAACGGCCTTATCTTATCTCGACGATCTGGTGCTTATCGTAAGGCCTAGTCCGGATTAGGGCATCGCGTTCTGTTGGCTTTGTAATCCTTTTCTGAATTTTCGCTTAGTTAACTAACTGTACTCCATGGATGAGACCTATCAAAATGAAAAGGAAAAGTTATATATCTTTTAGAAAATATCAACTCATGTCCCTTGTTCTTGTTCTTGTTCCTGCGCCTTCAAAGAGTCGAGAAAACCTCAATGCTCGTCCTAAACACATCAGTCGTCGAACTAACCAACAGATTATCGTTACAACTCGACCCAAGACCCGCATTGCCAATCCACGCCGGTTCCCAGTAAAAGAGGCCCAGACCATGTGTAGTCTCAGTCACAACCTCAGCCAATTCAGTCAGAAACGTTGTCTGGCCAGCCGCCGAGAATGGGATATCAGTGAGATCCGACGGAAAGGCGTATTCCGGGTCAGGACAAGAATACGGCCAGTTTGTCTCTGCAACTATCAATCCCTTACCGTAAGTAGACGCCATGTTGGCCAAAGTTGATTTCAAGGATGACGGCAAAGCCTCATCGCCGTAGAATGGATAGTAGCTAACACCCATCAGGTCGAAGTCCGTTGTAAGCAGCGGGCCCTTAGCCAACACGGTGTCGTAAAGTAAGACTGCAAATCCCAATCCCAGCCATTTTGAAGGTGGATTAGGATCTTGGGCTGAGTTTTGAGATTTGAATCTTTGATCCCCAGGCCGCTGAGTGTAGGAGCGAGGCGATATTGTAGTAGTTATCCACCTCCCCGAGCGGCCATAAAAGACCAGCCCCAATCTCATTGCCGATCGAGACAATCTCCAGAGGGATGGACGCTGCAGCGAAGGCGTTGGAAACCTCCAACGTATAATTGTATAGCTGCCATGTGAGCGTGCCAATGTCCGTGGTCGACCACCCCGAGGGCGTCGTCTTAAACAAATGCAACATGTTTGATTAGTGTGTTGATCTCCTCAAGTCTCTTCTGCACAATCAAACATACCTGCGAACTGGGAGATGCCCACGTATTGCTAAAATGCATATCAAGATAAATCATCATGCCCGCGTCGACCATGCTTGCCGCAAGTTCCAAATTATAGTCTAGACCGTATATGCCGTTACTGGGATCTACCCATAGTCGCTGTCGGACAGCATTCACGCCATTATCAGCCAGAATAGTTTCGAGCGTAGCACTATTTCCGTCCACGTTTTTGTATGATATACCATTATCCACTTCCACTGTCAGCGAGGATATGTCTGCGCCACGATACTGAAGAAGGGCCGAGGCGAGAGGCAATACGAAGAAAGCCAGAAACGCCGGTAAGAGTGTGGAAGGCCGCATTTTTCATAGTATACCAATGAAAATGATATATTGGTCGCTTTCGTAGGCGCGATAACTGTAGGAACCAGTTTCTCTCGGCCTGATACTCAACGTGTATCAGAATTTCCCGATACGGATGAGTTTCCGAAAGTAGCAATTTTGACACCCGACGACTTTCGAGTAGATTTCAGATCTTTCATTGAGTAGAATATAGTGGGTTATCCATTTAAGTCGACTCTAAAGCTGGGAATACAAAATAATCGGAGAAAAAGGAAAACGGGCGATAGATCCCTCCATATATAATGCTTTTGCCTTGAACCGGCATTGGTGGAAATACTTCATCCCTAATACGACTATAACAGCCGGTTTCGCAAGCCGACACCATGAAGAGCTTCATGGTCGTTAGCTGCGGGGTAAAGGTGTCATGAATATCTACAGGAATTATTATTCCGCGAGCTTACTGACTGAATTTTCACGTACCTACGTACCTATCTACCTACCAAGCTGTCCGGAAGTTTTTCCCAAGAAGGCCTCCGACATGCTGTAAGATAGATTTTCCACCATATATGAGTTACTTATTGTTCACAGCTTGTACGAATGTCTGAAAAACAAAATGTAAACGAACTTTCCCATAGTATTGCTCAGCAGAGACTGAGTGGGATTTCTGATTATAATTAAATAGAAATATCCTTCGTCTAGATGCAATTCATCTCTAGGCATCACATGTTCTATTATAGGCATTTCACCTGCAGACCAAAACAAGATCAAACAATTGCATGACCCGTTTGCTTCGCGCGCCGACCAGTTCCCACACCATCGACGCCAAGTTCCTGATCCTTGCCAAGCCAAGGCTTCACAGCCTCACCATATTGACCTTCTGCAACAAAGTATATGAATAGACCGATAATAATCAAGACAAAAGCAATCGGGTACAAGAACTGCACGTAGTAGTGGAAAACTTTCAGACCGATGAGCAAGCCCCAGAAATTCATGGTTAACAGCGAAATGTTAAAGAACGTTGCTGACGACATTCGCAGGAGTATCGGGGCTAGCGTATAGAAGATGAAGAGGACAATGGTGTAGCCAGCAATATAGCCACCGACTTGTCCGTCCCAGGTGGAGCCTTTGAAAGAGTTTCGGTCGAAGATGCCGCACTGCACGCCGTTGATGAGCATACCCCAGAAGCCCATCTGGCCAATGACTTCGTACATGGGGCGCTTAGCGACCATGTATTCTTCGAACAGATTGCTAAATGCGTAGATGGTACTGGCCAGCAGAGCGAACAAATCACCTTTCAACTGGTCCGCAGCAGGGTAGTTGGCGCCGCGGAGATAGTCAGAATAGATAAGAAGACCGAGTCCAACGCAAGCAATGAAGACACCAATGTACTGGGTGATGTGGTATCGAACGCGCAGGAAGATGACGGAGATGATGACGATACAGATAATCGTCCAGAAACTGAACAGCTCAGCGCTCAGCAACGACGTGTACCGGTAGGCCAGCACCATGAAATAATTTCCCTCAACATCCAAGAACGACAGAATGAAGTACCTCCAGCAGTCTTTGTAGAGAAGTCGGAGCCATTTTTAAACCCGTATTTGTAGATGGTGATACTGGTGTAGACCAGATTGAGAAGAATGTAATTGAAAAGCGTCTGGAAAGCGGGGATACTGGTTCCTGCATTGGAGAGAAGTGTCGAGAAAGTGGACGAGCTGATATCGGCCAAAGCGATAATTTGACTGGAAAGAATGCGCTTGTTAGGTGGTCTAGTATTCCGGATCGTGCGCGTAATAAGAAGCATTCTCACTCACCCTAGGACCAAGAGAATCCAGAAATCACGCGTCTTCATATAGGTGAACAGCCGCGCGAATCGTCTCCGCTGCCGGCCCTGCTCTTGTTCCTGCTGTTCCTGTCCGCGGTCGCTACTTTCTGTTGATTCAGCCACCGTATGAAACTGCTGGGCTTTCTCCCAGGGGTCTCTGGGAGGGCCGATTGAGGCTGCGATTCGGCGACCACAGCGGTCTTTTCGATTTCTGGAAGCTCGGACATGGCGAAAGCAGTGAAATTAGAAGAAATGTCTATATATAAGAAGGCAAGTGAAAAGAGAGCTTTTCGCCAGCAAAAGTGAACGCAAAGCTCGAAGTCGCTCACTGCTTGGGAGTAAGGGCGCAAAGAAGAAAAGAAGAAGAAAATGGAAAAAAGTTCAAGCAGAGCAGGCGGGGTTTTATAGATAAACTTACGACTTTTTCTCGCAGGTGGACCCTAGAACACTGTAAATACCTGAAATACAGTGCAAAATTACCAGAGTGGATCAATAACCCCGATCCCGCTTCGTTGATTGGATACTTTGATTAGGTTAGGGCAGAAAAGTTTCCAGTTTTCGTATTGGCAATACGTTGATCTAGACTACGACTACAAGCAGTACATTACTCCTTACCAAGACCGGGCTGAGCTAGTCTCCCCGCCGTCACTAATGGCGGTGCCCCATGGGCCTCACCTGGCTGGAGGAGTATCTGCAAGAGTGCAATGGCGAGTGCGGTCAATCCGCCATCGCCATACACTACTACGCTGATGTCACCGCTACGGCTTTTGAAGACTATGTCAACCAGGCTTACGCTCTAGCTGCGAAATACGGCATTTACAAAGTCTGGATCACCGAGTTTCAGCTTACCGGTGTCTCGGACGCCGACCAGGTCTCATTCATTAATGAAGTTGTTCCTTGGTTGGATGCCCAGGACTTTGTTGAGCGTTACTCTTACTTTTATGTTGCTGACAACTACTTGGTCAACGCTGCTGGCAATGCATTGAGTGACATTGGTGCTGCCTACAACAACGACAACTAGGGTAGTTCGGCGAAGTCTCGAATGTCGATGCCTAGGTATTATTTACCAGGTTATTTGATTTAACAAACTAGTCATATTCATATCTGTATGAATATACATGAATCCATATCCGTGAATCTGAAATGAACCACCGCAGATTAGTTCAGACCTCAATAAAGCACAATACACCACACCCCTGACAAGTAGTTACTAGAAAACTGACGACTTAAAGGAATAGAAATCCCATCCCAACCGTCTTGGTATGGGATATAAACATAATGGGATTTGGCTAAAGATAGATTACATAGTTTCATCGCCAGAGATTCATAATTCCACAAACAGAAAAAGGAAGAAAAAGAAAACCTTCATCAATTTCTGGACTCTAGAATGGCAAAATGGACCTTACGCAGGTCGATTTCAGCATTTTGTCACCTTGCGCCTGAAGTACGACGTAGTGGATTTAGCATGTCAATTCAGTGACTGCAAGCTTGAGGACTTCCCATTAACGAGGTATAGATTGACGTAATCGTCGTGAAAAGAACGCAGGACCCTTGATGTTAGTCGGTAGAGACAGTACGCTCCCGGAGAGAAACTCTGCAAGGAAAGCCTTGCGCTGGATGGCCTGGACCCTTCTGGACGAGGTAGGCACGGTCACCAAACATGGCATTCGGTCCCTGAGACGGATGACGGCGGTCCCACTCGGCATACTGATCTTCAAAGTCGAACCCGCGTACCGTCATGACAAGGGTGATCTTAATATCGAGGAGGGCGATGTTCTGCCCTATGCAGTCCCGGGGCCCGTGTTCGAAAGGCCTCCACGCTCCGGTAGGGGATACAAAGGAGAGCCAGGTCGAGAGAACCAGCGGCTGGGGATGAAAGAATGCGGGTCTGGCCAGTAATCAGGGTTTCGGTGGACGCCGCTGTGCAAGACCCAGATTGCGAACCCTTCAGTGGGCAGTGTCTTGCCGGTTTGGGGATGACGAAGAGAGACATTCGGAAGCCCCTGGCGGAGGCCATTTGCGGGTGGGTAGAGACGGAGTGTTTCCTTTACCACTGCCGCTGTATAAGGGAGCTGATTGATCAATTCTGGACTTTGCTTGAGCAACTCAGCGCAGCTGCGTACATCCCCACCGAATACTTCGTCATGTTCCGCACGCACTTTGGCTAAGATATCTGGATGCTTCGACAGGAGATACAGACAGTAAACAATTGTCACTGCGGTCGAGTCATGTCCGACAAAGAGAAACAAGCGGATCTGGATGGTTGCCCAGGCCTTGAATTGAGGATCGAGCGTTGGCGCTGCGGGTCTTGACTTCATGTACTCTGCAATGACCAGATCCATGATGGACTTGGCCTTGGTCGGGCTTGCTGGTCCGTTATCCTTCCATTCTTGGTATCGCTTCTCTAGTTCGATCCCAATGTAATGGTTCATTGTCCGGCCGTTGTACCACTGTTTGAACAAGCGCATTGGGTTCAAGCGACTAAAGGGGTTGCCTGTTTCCATATGAAACTCCCAGTCAATCGTATCTCGCATCGACGTTGCAATTGGATGGTATTTTTGCTGGCTCTGGAAGCGAGTATTCCTAGACAGGGATTAGCTATGATAAGGTGCTCGGGCAGGAGTAGACGACATACAAAGCAACATTTCCGATGATATCCATGACACAGTTGCAAGTCACCTGGTCCAACAGAAAGGTGTCCCCTTTTCTGCGTGCTCCCGGAGGATATCCACGTAGTCCTCTACCTCCTCTACGATTTGCGGGACATTCCCCATCGAGGCCTTCATACTAAAGGCGTGGTGAAAGAGCTCTCGGGATCGCTTCCATGCCATTCCGTTGCTGTCGAAAAGCTTGGCCCACCTGCCATCGGGGCGATGAATGGCACGAGGACATCCGGCTTGCCTAGATCATGAGTCTGGCACGTCTGCACAGCGAGCTCAGGCGAGGTTATGGCAAGGATAGGGAATCCAAAGGGCCAGGCGTCAACATAGAAGCACGACTCAAGCCCGCGAGACTCAGAAGAGAGGAGCGCAAAGGACTCTGCTTGTCGGGCATCCTTTGGCACCCTTTGCTGAGGGCAGCCAGGGCTGGGATATTCCCGAGGAAAGGATTCCACGGGGGCATTGGCCGTAGGACACAAGACAGTTAACAGAAATGGTTGTGTGATAAAATCAGGACACCAGGGTACGAACCATTCCTTGCTTCTTGAGACGGTAGAAGACCAGCCGCACCTTCACCATTCGGTAGAAGAAGGACATGATAAAGACCACAGCCAACGACATGGCAGTGTGGCCTGCCAGTGCTTTCCACTCGACGTTCTGGCTTGCCATGGCTAATGCTGTTCTGGTTTACGCGGATGGAGGATGGAGGATGGAGGACGGAAGGACGTGGAGGAAAGTGAAGTTGTGAAGTTGGGAAGTTTTGTGGCCGGGGAACACAAAGGGCAGGCAGGCAGCTCAGCCGCGCTTGCGTTATTGGACGAGCACAACTACTGTAACACAGAGTAACACGATAACATGACTGTCGAGTAAATGTCTCATCATTCAGCCCAAATATTAAGATATACCCAGGTATTTGCTCGCCGTAGCTGAACACACTGACACCTCATCGGCTCGCCCAAATATTACACGGCCGTACGCAGATATGCATGACCCATGATCTGGTATTATGCCATAGACAGGATGACAAGTTGACAACTTTCCTAAGGTGGCCAGGCATTTAAGTGCCATATCTAATGCGCTCTTTCTCTGGTGTCTGTGTGTCTGAACACCAGAATCTGCCTGATCACCGTCGAGATGGGTCGCGAGGACAGTGTTGGAAGAATCCATAAGAATACTTTCATTGTATGTCATTTCTGCCCTAAAGCCCTGCCAGACTCTAACACTCCTTGCCAGATTTCCACATCAGTATTCTTTGGACTCGCTATAGTCGGTCTCGCAACGCGACTTTTCATCCGCTTCCACTTGCGAAGAGAGCGATTCGCGGTTGATGATGCATGCCTTCTAGTTGCTTTCGCATTTTTGCTCTTTAGCTTTGTCATCCTGTACCAGGAGGTGATAGACCGCATATATCTCGTCTTTGCACTGCAGACTGGAGTCGAAGGTATCGCTCCTCCTGCGGACTGGCAGGCTTGTTCCACAGGTTCCACCTGTGGAGCAGCATTGCCTCGCAACAGCTTGGTGTGCATTTGTCGCGGTGAAGCTCAGCTTCCTTTTTCTTCAAAAGATTGATTGATCGTATCCACTCTTGGTTGATCTACTGGCGGGTTGTCACTATTTTCACCCTCGCCACTTCAGCCTACGGGCTCACGGTTTACTTCATCGGCTGTCCTTTCTTCTTCGATGACAGAGAATGCAAGTTAATGACTCCCATAAACTAAACCAACGTTCGCTAACGATAAATGACTAGTTCAATGCTCGACAGGATACCGGAAACGGGCCATCCTTATAGAGTCTGTTGCTTTCATGGTGGTAGACACTCTAGGTGATCTGCTTAGTCCGTTGCCCACAGATGTATATACATATGCATAAAGGTTCCAGCTGAACTAATTAGAACCAGTTCTTGTTATCTCGATCAAAATCATCTGGAAGATCAGAGTTCGATTACAGCAGAAAATTATCCTGACACTTTCGCTGTGTCTAACGGTTATTATGATCGCACTCTCTATCACTCGCGTGTGTGGCCTTGTTTACCTCGGCGTCATTGATTCGGTCTGGCAAACGTATTGGCAATTCCTCCATGCCGAAGTTGGAGTATTTTTAGCTGCTGCGGTCGCATTTCGATCCTTCTTTGTGGCACGCAACGAGTCCTTCGCTCCTGCTCGCTACTCGGTCAGGAGGGCTTTTAAACAGTCCTTGACCGGAGCGCGCAAGCGTCGCAATCCTGACAGTTTCCCAGACTCTTGGTATGAGATACCTGGGTCAGAATTGGATACGTTCTCGCACGATACTGAAAACGAGCAAAATAACGTGCGTGACAGGCCGTGTTTGTCCGAGCGTGATTCGAAGGCTGAGAGGATGTCAGCTCCCCGTCGAGGAGCATTTTGAATTCACGAGTTGTGTCTCAACTGCCAATCGATCTGGATAATGCTGTCTTCTGTATTACCCGGGTCTAACCGGCGACGTTTGTGTAGTGTATGTATCACTAGAGCGCTGCGCTGGACAAAAATTCCTTATCGCATCCACGAGTTACTCGGCGACCTGCTCTGTGTTACGTACAACTTTCCAAATCGTTCGTTGTTTCTCCCCTTGTTGCTGAGCACTATTTACTCCAGGACATGACACGATGAGACAGATTTCCAATTTGGCTGGCAATTAGTTAATCTATCAACTCAGCTGAGCATTTGTTATCGACTAAGCTCCTCAAGTACTATATGAAATTAGTTGTGGACTGTAAAAGTGCAGCAACCTGAAAGCAATGAATGAATCACCCAGGCCTTGACCTATACGAATACGATGGCACTGGGGACGGCATCAGTCTTCATTTCCACCTTTGTCCTTGCTCTCTTGCTCTTTGCTGCGTCGACTTTGATATGTCCCAGCCTCCTCCGCCAAATCCTCGTCTCGGCCTTCCTTGTTTCCGTCCCATTTCTAGTCAGCAAGTTTATCTTGCTAGCTGTCCTGTATCAACCAACCCCTACCCGTTCAGCTGTACGCCTCTGGAAGGATGACAGGTTAGTGACCATACCTGATACTGGTGCTTGGCCCTTTGAATTGATAGCCATAAACAGCGCAAATCACGCCTGAATAATATCGAATCATGCTGACCTGCTAAGAGGTCAGCGTGGGGGCTTTGTTTGTTATACATAGCGGGATATGCACCATGTACCTAGTTAGTTACTCCCTACTCTTGCTTGGTGTGAAATGTCCGAGATCAGCGTTGTGTCACGTCAAGACCACGTAAATAACGAGTCATTTCGAGTACCTAGGTACACATTGCACGCAGCCGTTGAATTGTAGCTGTTCTTGGTGTTACAGTATTGGTAATTCTGCAGCTTCTCCAATTGTACCACCACTGTGAGCTATTCGATCCAGACATTACATCAGTAAGCCTGGATATTTTCCTCTCCTCAGCCTAGCGTTCGGGGCTGAATACTGATGACCTATTCAGTACCTGGGTATCTCGGCGTTGAGCCATGAGGGTTCATCCGAGTCCTCTATCAACATGTGAGCAAGCGGTCATCATTCTTGCCGGTTTTAGTGTCTGTTTTAATTCATATTGTTTATATCCTAGGCTCTTGGTGCCCATTATATTTTAGATTTGATAAAAGAGCAATAATCTACTCCAAAGAATCAATATCAACCTCAGAAGCAGCTTCCCGTCATGCTTCTATACCTTTCCAGCAGTGGTTCTCCCCATTTTCTACCGTGCTTAAAAATGTAGGAGAGAATCTGATCTTCTATTTCGTCATTCCATTTACATTCGTCTGTCTCGTTTACTATGGAAGAAATATATTACTATTTCGATTCAGCGGTAGGAGAAAGGAAGAGCAGAAGAATCCTCCTGATGTTCCATATGTGAGCATACTATCTGGACTAGGTATGGTATTGGGACTCCTCTGGAGCCCTCGAGAATTTGTCCTCTCGTCAAGGTTTGGTCGCCTTTTATCATTGATTTAAACCGGGATAGCCCAGCTAATACCTCAACACAGAACGCTTTTCTGGAGAACCCATCCCATACGTGTTACATTGCTAGGCTACAGCTTCTATATACTGCAGGGCACGAAAAACATCTCCGCAACGCTGAAACAACGCCATTTATCATCCTTTGTTCTTCATGGGTTTCTCTTCCGCTACCTGTTCAACCTGCCCCGATCAGCAGCACAAACTTATCACGCCGACGATTCAGGCTCGTATCCAACCCCGACCCGGATTCTGTCGTGGAGGCCAGAAATCGTGTGGAATTCCTAACTAGAAACTCCGTTCATCGTTTCCTTCTCGGCCCAGGTCTGACACCGCTATCTGAACGTTTCCAGACAGATCTAGCCAAGCGTCTGCAATCTCTTCTGTTAGGTAGTGACTGGGTTACGTGTGAGAACTTCCTTGGTCTCTTCCAGGACAAGGTTGCTTCGTCGGCACTTGATGCCCTATGTGGACGGTATTTATTGAAACAACACACTGATTTTCTTGAAAACCTATGGACCCTCGATTGCAACGTCTGGAAGCTGATCTGTCGCCTTCCACGGTTTCTGTTTCCAACACCCCACTCCGCAAGAAGAAAGCCCTAGATGCATTGAAGGACTGGCATATTTGGGCGAGGGAAAATTTTGACCCTGCATCCGTTGATTCAAATGGTGATGATCCATATTGGGGACTCGCTTCTTCCGCGAAAGACAAGACATGTTCCGGGCAATGGATGGATTCGATGCGAACGCCATTGCATCGCAGGAACTTGCATTTATTTGGGGGTACATCTATATTTTTCTCCTTTCCCTTTCACTGCCCCTTCCACGCCACCTCTACCTAGGTATCAGTAGGGCGAATGTTGACACCGTTACAGTGCCCTGACCAACACAATCGTAACCTCGTTCTGGACTGCCACCGAAATCTTCAACAACACCAACCTCCTCGCAGCCGTCCGCAAAGAAGCCCAATCCTGTCTCCTTGAATCACAGCCAGAGCAAGGCCTACTTTTCGATATTGACCGCCTCCTCCAACAGCCCGTTCTCCAAGCTGTCTATGCCGAAACGCTTCGACTCCGTGTAAACGGCTTCTTCATCTGGCACCAATCAAAAGATGATATGGATATTCGTGGCTGGCGCATCCCAAAACCATTTTGTCCTGACAAGTCCGATTCCGGGACATATGGACCCTGCTATTTGGTGCGCTGGCGATAGTCAAGAAAGAGACACACACCCCGTGCATGAATTCTTCGCAGGGCGGTGGCTTAATCCATTCCTGCCAAAGGCAATGCTAATAATGGCCAGCCAGAGGTAGAATTCACCACTGAATTATCCAAGGGGCGTGGATGCCCTTTGGTGGTGGCTATCATGCTTGTCCTGGGCGGCAGTTTGCAAAGGTTATGGTTTTGGTTTCGACAGCTATACTGGTGTTGCTTTATGATTGTGAAGTGCTTACGGATATGCGGGAGGTGAAGATGAGTATGCGGAATTTTGGGTTTGGCACATTGGAGCCTGTAGGGAAGGTGGCCGTGAGGATGAGGCGGAGGGCTCTGTATTCTTAAGTTTTAGATGCCATTGCACTCTTTCTGTATTTTGGAATTGTCCTGAGGTCGCACTTGGTGTCTCAGGTTGACGAGAATGGGTGCCAATATTTGTACAACTACCTAGGTAGGTATCTGATAGTCCGGGGCAGGCAAATGACCCAATCTTGGAGGTATATGTCATAAAGGGAGCGTTTTGCCTGTTTGGCAGACACTATGCCCGCGTAATTGTTTCATCTGGTCCTTCAATAACCACCTGAGGTGGTGTGTGTCATGGCGCTCGAATGAATGAGGTCCTTGTCGACTTGTTCCATCTGATAAGGAGCCAGCCGCGACAGACTCACCATTTAACATCTGATGCAAGATGATGTTGAATACCTTGACTCAATCCTACAGTCACAAAGAAAATTGAGAGTCACTTTTTGACTCATTGCAGTTAGAATGCACTATATCTTAACCTCCTCCAGCACGCTGGAGTTGCGTCTCTTCAGTTTTTCTCCATTACCAACAACTACGACTTCCTTTCCGAGATTGCAAAAGGTCACAAAATAAAGAAAAAGAATAAAACGGTTTCCCACAGAAAAGAAGCGCCTCGTCAAACTCATTCACGAACGACTCTGACTGTGTTCACCGTGATCAAGATTATCAACCTTGCTCTGCCAAAATGTCCGCCGGAGCAAGGCATGAGTCAACAAATGAAATTAATACCAATTGTCCCAAGGACTACACATTTCATATTGAGCTCGAGTTTCTAATGATCCCGAAAGAAGGTTTTATAACCGGGTTCAAAACGGTCGGCCTGGTAGTCAACGTTCACGAGAGCATTTTGTGAACCAATGGACTGCAACAAACAAAAAGAAAAATACTTTGTTGAAATGGCCAGTTCAATGGTTGACTTGGAAACGCAAACATGGAGGTTGGTCAGCGCAAGTCTAAATGAAACCAAGAGGCAAGGTAAATGTAAGTTCAACTCAACCTACATAGAGAAGTTCGCACTCTCCTCTGAAGCGATAATACTATTCTCTATATAAAGTATTTCGTTGTTTCTAATTGTGTGAATTGCTAAGGCCCTGTAAAAATCATCTCGCCGATCTTTTTACAGCCAATTTGACGACTGGAAGGAACGCATCTTCTTGATGATGGAATTCTTTGTGGAAAACGCACATCTAGATATAAACGCTGAATGTGCATTTCACATCCACATCTCTCATATTAGTGGTGAATGGGATTTGGAGTGGCTCAGACGCGTCGCTCGCGCAGTCGTGGTTTGGGACGCTCGCATGCGTGCCCATGGTGACAAGGGGCGGGAAGCGGATTCTGCAGGAAGCACCTGAGACCAAATCCAGAATTCCAGGCTAAATGGCGCAAGATCTGGGATGAAATTTCTCGTTGCAAGACGGTCAACGACATTCCGTTCGACAAAAACTGCGCTTGGAATTTCATGGGTACATCAAGTCTTGCTCATGGAAATACGCTCCAGTACCAAAGTCCCGAGCCACAACTAATAAGATGACCATCATTAAATGGATTGGATTTGTCGCGAAATTTGTTCACGCTTCAATTGCTAGTGACGACTTTGAAAGCGTTGAAGCTGCCCTTAATCTCAATGACTTCCTACAACAAAGTTGCCCAGCTAGTAGTATTGAATACCTTTGTTGGGAAGACTTTGAGGAGCTTGAGGAGTCCGAGGAGGATTGAGGGCGTTGTCCAAAAAATGAATCTTTCTTGGATTGTGGTTCTTTTGAATCTACCCCAGCTTTAGGGCTAGCACTCCTTTTTGGTCCATTCTCTTCCTTCTTCTTCTTTTCTTCTTCTTCTTCTTCTTCTTTTACTCTCTTGTCTTCTTTTGATGATTTCCCAAGTTCAGGCTTCTTAGCTTCTTTCTTATTTCAATTGGTACCTCTCTATTTGTTGGTTTAATTGACTTTGACAGACATGAATTCACAATGGGAGCCCTAGCTCTATCTCCATACTACGTATAAGTTTGATACTACCTACCATAGTGGAAAATGGAAAATGGGCATTCCGGTTACTATTGGGGAACCATTGCGGAACCATTATGGAATGTCTTCTAAGTGGAAACATTACGGCGAGGCGCTCCTTCTTGCATTTGATCTTTTACTTGACCTTGGGGATTTGCAGTTCCTTTGAGTCGTTGTCAGCCAAACTATGACCAATTAGCAGGACGCACTGAATAGGCCGATGACAGGATATCAACCTAGGTACTCGTCTCTGTTCCAAGGTTGGAGTCATTCAGAGTCATAGAACTGTGATATATGTGCACATACGCCACTATACAGTGACTTTATCAATCGTAGTCACACAAATGACTGTTTCTGCTTGATGACTGACCAAGTCTAATCGATTACTAGAAGTATAAAAGCGTAGATCATACCCTTCATGAAAACTTTCCTGTTTATCATACTCAGGTATTGTATCAGCGTTCTATTGTGCTGAGACTCCTGTTTCCTCATCGTGAAAACCACGTTCCTGAGATACCCAACATGACTAGTCATCAAATTCCTGAAGAATTGCCGCCCATCGAAGAGAAGGGTTGGTCCATATCGGTCCCTCCTGCACACGAATGCCGCGTGGGAAACTTGCCATGGCCTATCGTTGTAAAGAGTCCCGAACCCGCAGACAGGCTCTCGGCAGATCAGAAGAGCTGGGAGGCTGTGGCCATCTTATATCGACGCTTTCCTGAGGATACATGGAAAGAAGAAGAGATTCAAGGACGAACAACATGGGCTCGGGCCATTCGGGGAGTTTCAAAGGTTGAAGATGCTGGGCATATGCACGAGAAGGGCAGGCGAATACATCATTGATGTTTTGATCTCCTTAAAGGACAGGCGAACGGGTCATCTTATACGACATGCGATAGCTAGATCGTACATCTTCAAGGCATTTGCCGTTTATGACAATGTCAATTCTGGAATAAGTAAGCAGAGAATCAATTTCAATCATACAGTTACTAATACCTTCAATATAGCTAGTGCTGGATGGCATGAAGTTCGAAATTATTATCATAATCCACGGGATCCAGATTTTCCGGATTCCTTTTTGATCATTGAGATTGAGAGTGACAGTGACTGATTTTCACAGAAAGCCATTGTATCTGGCTGAATGAGCCATGGATTGATAACCCTCTTTTACTCTCTCCTTTTTCTATTACTTGTTGTCCAGCCTTTTCCTCTTGAAATTACTTTCTAGAGGAAAAAAAGCGTTCTGATTGCTTGAAAATGGAATTGGTATGACTAGAAGAAATCTAGGGGCCAAATTCGACAGTGTATGTAACCCTAATCCGCCTCCCCATCCGGTCACGTGTCTGCAATGGAACTAACAAAACGTTACCATCATAGGACAGTCGGAATTCCTAGTTGAAACAATTTCGGTTTTGAATATAAAAATACAAATTAGTATGTCAATCGGGTTAGCCTTTGTTAATACAAGAATTGTGCTGAGTTAACTATCTACCTAGGTATGCACTGGATTATGTCCATTGTCCAGTATATCCGTCTGTATCGCGTTTACCTTATCCATGGATAGAATGGATGCTACGGGGTCGGGTTCTTAGAGTCTAAAGAATGGATCAAACTATCTTCGATGCTTCAGCTCTTGATATGTACTAACTATTCTACGTAACATAAAGGCAAGGTACAAGGGTGGGAATTAAACACGTAACCTAGAGAGAGAATAGCTGAGTTAGTAGATTAGTAAATCCCTAGAATATTACAGGGAACTCGCATCAGCTTTAGTTTAACTCATATTGCCTCGCGTTAACTCACACATTATATCTAACATCCTCCCACAGTCTCCGTCACATGATATATTAAAGCGGCGATGCTCCTGGCCTACTCCCGTCCCAGGATGGAAATGGGTTTTGGTGAGCTGCATTTTCGGGGACAAGTGTACAGGTAGCTAGGCGACGTAAATAAGAATGAGGGAGTTCTTTTCTAGTGAATCGCAAAGCACTTCCAACCTTTCATATACAGCTCGTATAGCTGCGCCCAGGCGCTCTCCCACGTGGGAGATGTCCAGAGTCAACACGGAGTCCTCCGTGGCGTGCCTGTGCACAAGCTAGAGAAATGCTAGTAAGGCCAATGTAACAGAATGCATTTCTTGAATTTTCTTTGCAAAGGCACTGGATAAATCTTCACGAGAAACCCCACTGTGGCGGATATGATCACCTTTTCTGACTCCCTTCAACATAGCCAGGTTTACGGTGGTGCGAGATTATGCTTGTTAAGATCTTTCGAAAATTATTTACTAACTCTATAACTGGCATTAACCTGCAGAGTGCACAGCGGAGCTCCCCGATCAGGTTACTAGAATGCAAGTGCATATGGCATGTGGCTAGGATGGTAAGGCACATTCTGCGAGTGCTTGATAACCTCGATAAACGATGAGAACAACCTTCTCGATCACGCCAGTCGCGCGGGTATATTGAAATACTGGATCGCTACTTATTCGCTTGTACTAAATTTTCCTATTAAATTGAGCACCTCTGTCGCTTTCTCTTCAGTCGCATAGTGACCGGCATTCGGAAGCCAGATCCCAGTCGGTGCCCAGTCGACCGTGAATTTGGGATGGATAGTTCGGCCAAGGATGTCCTTGTAGCTCTTCAGCAATGGGTCATCTTCTCCGAAAACAACCAGCACGCGTGGAGAATCCTTCTCAGCTGCACCACCGTGCCCTCCTGTCGACCAGAACGGCCTCACGCTGTCGTCTCTCTCGGCCAAACGAGCCTGCGCGTTCAAGCTGCTGAAGTGGACTGGTCCGCATAGCCCTTCTAAAAGTTTCCACAATCGCGTATTTCTAGCATGCCGGAGGATAGACCGAGGGAATCCGGCACCATGTGCCCAAAGCAAAAGACGCTTGCTTTGGTCGAGACCGGGAGTCCGCTATAGGGCGCAGAATAGCCATCGGTTTCCTCTTGAGAAAGATGTGGAGACATGTATCGCATTACGCCGGCCTCTGGTAGATAACCACCCATGATTCCGGTCGATAAGAACCAGATCATATACAAGAGCATATAATGCATTTCCATCTCGGTGGACCGAGGTGGCAGAAAAAATTCAGCAAGAATATTCGATGACAGGAATTGGGCGGTAGATGAGAAAACGTGCAAAGTGCAATGCATCTGCTATAATTGTCAGCAAACAGTATTATGCAAGATTTATTGCACTGGCAGAGAAAGACTTACCCGCCCCAGTCATGGGCGACAAGAACAACGTCCTTAAGACCAGTAACTTCAAAAACTGGATTAAGGTCCTCATATGCAGCTCAAAGGTAATTGCCGTCCGCCGAATCACTTTGTCGCTGCGGCCATGGCCAATCAATCTAGAGCATATACTTCATGCCCGCGCGCCATTAGTTGAGATAAAATCTAATGCCAGGTTAATTCATCATACTGTGAGCTTGGAAAAGAGTACAGTTGCTATTTTTCAGCCAGACATACGCTTCTCCATATGAAACTCCAGCTCGGATTACCATGCAAGAACACAATTGGCCTTTTCACCCCGTTCCCTCCCGGAGCATTGTGACTTTTAGGCTGGAGGTGCACGTAACGAGCTGTCACTCCGCAGACCGAGAGATCTTTAACTGCCATACTGAACGGCTGGTCGTGCATCCACCCTTTCCCATCTCGAGAGATGGGAAAGACGAATTCCTTGGGAAAGCGATAGTTACCTTCCAACTGGAGGTCGGCCATCGACTGTTCGCTTTTTCGGTACTCCTCTGTTTTCTTTACGAGCGCGGCACGCGCAGATGAGGTGAGTAGCCATGGCAAATTCAGGATTACGGTGGGAAGAATAGTCCAGATCGTCTTGATCACATAGACAGGAAGTAAGTAAGCGACTAGAATCAGCCGGGAAACGGTGAAAGACAACAGATATCTGCTGCAGTGCCCGTATAATTCCCCGAACGCTGCCACCAGCACCTTGAGCATATTTTTTCTTTGTCACCCAAGAGAAGCAAATTGTATAATTCGAATGCATGGCTTAACATGCTGGTTTACGTTGATAAATTAATCGCTAACGCAGGACAGCGTTCTGCCTGATTTCAGAGGCAATAAAGAGAGGTGACGTAGAGGTACAATACAGGTTTTACAGATCTGCATGTTGGACCGATAAAGGTGGCAATAAATAATTGCTACGCTACTTACAACGCGCAGTGGACCGGTCCTATTTTTCGTAATTGTGACGCCGACACCTGCATATGCCTTGGAAGTTCTGGTGTTTGAATGCTGTCGTTTATAAGCTGAAAGCTGTAGTTAGATCACTATTCCTTATTTTTAATTCTCGAGGAATTGGCCAAGAAATTTCCATTTCCGCACTATTCCAGATTAACCACCGGAATGTCTCTTTTCAACAACCTCGTTAATTGGTTCTACCAAATCCTTCAAACATTCCTAATCCGACTCTTCTCCCCAAACCCTCCAAAGCCCACGCAGCGTCTTCCAGGGCCTCGTGTTGCCGTCATTGGAACCGGAATCACCGGGGTATCTTCGGCCGCGCACTGCCTCGGACATGGCTACGAGGTCAGGCTCTTCGAAGCCGGAGACCGGCAGCATTTAGGGGAATATGGAGTGTAAGAAGTCTTGTTCATAAGTCAGAACCCGCCCGGCATCTTGCTAATGTGCCTGCAGCAAACGAACAATACGTCCAGTTTACAGATTCACAGCGTCATGTATCGCTTTCACCCTTCAATTCGCTTCCGAAAGGGCTATCCGGATCGGCAAGAGATTCTTAAGGAGATTACCGAGCTTTGGGAACAATACGAACTCAATGAGCGAACCACATTTGGTGTACGGGTAGAGAAAGTCTGGCGAGACGAGCAAACCGGGAAATGGCTCGTTCAAGATCCTTCGTACGGGGTTTCGATGCTGTGATTGCAGCAGTGGGCACTTGCGGAGATCCTAAGATGCCACACATTCCAGGCCAGGACAAGTTCAGCGGGAAGATCTGCCACTCATCCAAGTTGATGGACGAAAATTTGAAAGGAAAGTCTGTCATGGTTATCGGTGGTGGAGCGAGTGCTTTGGAGGCTGTGGAAGATGCAGTGCACCAGGAAGCTGGCCATATCGTGATACTATCGCGTGTAAGTATATCTTTCATCCAGATGACAGGATGAAGGTTAGTAATTCTAACTCGGATGGTCAGTCGACCAAATGGATCATCCCTCGAAATCCAGTCATTGATGCGCTGCTGGCACTGAATCCTTTTGGCGAGGAAACCAGCTTCTCGTGGTTACCAGAAGCACTGCTTCGAAAATTGTTTTATCGCGACATGGAGGACCTAGCACCGGCCAAAGCCGGCCTATACACCCAGACGCCAATGGTAAATGACGACGTGCTCCGTCAACTTCGCGCAGGACGCGTGTCATGGCTGCGAGGCGACCTCAAAGAATTCAAAGACAATGGAATCCTTTTCAACCACCGCGAAAAGGCGTACCCAAAGGCGGCGCCGGCCGCGAGGAGCTAATACGAGGCGATGTCTGTGTGATGGCGACGGGGTTTCAGCGACCAAGTTTGGCATTCTTGCCAGATGAGTGCTTCAAGGCTCCATATAGCCCGCCCAACTGGTTCCTCCAGACATTTCCCGTTGGACATCCGGATGTGTGCGCCACAAACTCAACGTATGTCAATGCTATTGGCACTGTTGGAAACGTCCACATTGGTCTCTACACCCGTCTGCTTTTGATGTACATTGCAGACCCACGTACTAGACCCTCGGCTCCATGGATGCGTATGTGGGTTGATTGGACGCGCATGTGGAAATGGAGAGCCCCGGAGGTGCTCTTGAGTTTTTCACATACAGCGAGCTGATCTTGTGGGTGGTCCTCAGTTTGGTCTTCAACCCCTGGCGCTGGCTGTGGATTCCGTTTGTGCTGTTTGGCTGGGGGCGCATTCGATCTGTCGAACATTCAAATACCACAGCTTCAACAGCTCCCGAGGCGCATGTTGAGAACAGACATGGCACGAATACGAGACGAGAGAATCACGACGGAACTAAAAGCACCGAGGAAGCCAGTGCAACCAGTCAGGCTAACGATAGTAGCGAAACGCCAAGTTATGCTGAAGCAGTTGCCTCGGGGAGCTCGAATGTCAGTTTCTATAACAAGCCTTTGAGAAGAGAGACCCGTGACGTTGGTTCTCCCCGTGATATACTGCCAGATCAGACCGAGCATGTCAAAGTCCAAACGGTGCCTACTGCCAAAGCAGCTGTAGCCGCTTAGAATATAGAGCACATAGACAGGATATACGTGGATAAATATGGATATAGGAAGATTTCAGTATCACGCGTTGTCTCAATTGATCAGATAAATCGAGATAAAGCTACCGTAAATGTGCATCAATTCTTGCTTGAATGTCACGCAAAGGCCAATGTGCAAATGTGTAAGAGCAGCTCAATTACCCACCTAATTAATTTATTCCCACAAGGCACCTCACAAGTGCCAACTGGGTGCTGGGTCTAGAACGAATCATGTTCGCGATATCAACGATACCTAGTTATCAATCCTGTTTTCGGTCATGATGTTATATTTGCGTCTTCCGTCTGCAATTGGTGGGGCTTCTTTCATGGTATGTATATATACACAAGTCGAAGCTCCCATTATTTGGCATCTAGCATGCAACAGTATTAGTTATGGATAAACCAGATAGCACCTCAAGCTTTGACATAGCAGTCAGCAAGTCGACGGTGACTCAGAATCGGCCATTGGCTGTCAATGTCGGCTCTTACCTAGACAACCCATCAATTGCACGCGCAAACCAAGCAGCGACTCGGGAAAACCCAAGCGGCTCCGAGCAATATGCGAACAAATATAAGGATTATGTGAGTTTTTTTCCTTTCGGTCCGTCTTGAAGTTCGGATCGATTAACGAGTAACTGTCTCAAGACTGTTTTACAGCAGCATGTGCTGTTCTGGGACCGAGACAACGACGGCATCATAACGCCTTTAGATACATATATCGGCTTTAGAGAATTGGGCTTCAACATCATTTTCTCTATCCTGGCTGTGCTCATAATCAACATCAACTTCTCGTATCCGACCAGACTGGCTTATTCCTGGATACCGGATCCGTTGTTCAGAGTCTACATGCCCAGCATCCACAAGGCTAAGGTATGTTATCCTGTCTAGCGTTTGGCATACCTTTTATTTGTTCTATTGACAACTGACAATAACCTACAGCACGGCTCAGATAGCGCCGTCATAGACAACGAAGGACGTTTCGTGCCCCAGGCGTTTGAGAATCTATTTGCAAAATACTGCCGGAACGGCGAGGAAAATACACTGAGCCTCGCTGATATCTTTCGGTTAATGAAAGGCCACAGAGTAGTCGCCGATCCATTTGGGGTAAGTACATATAAATATATATACCCCTGTCTCTTTTCAAGATGTGTCCACGGGTCAAGAAAGACAAGTCTCACAGGGCAATCATGCACGTAGTGGGGAGCGGCCTTTTCGAATGGGGAACAACTTGGCTGTTGATTCAAAAGAATGGAAAGATTCATAAAGAGGATCTGAGGCAGGTGTTTGATGTAAGCGTGACTATACTTTTATCCGTTTTGTAATTATACGTCAAGGGACTGACTGACCATGTATTTAGGGTTCTATCTTTGGAGGATACGTGAGAAACGTCGGAGGCCGGAAGGTTGGAATCAAGGCTATGGTCTCGGGGTGATGGTTTCATTGGATCAGTCAAGGTAATCTGAGCGATGGGCATGAAGAACATGATGGATATACTTGAAAGAGCGTGTAGCTATGGGAATCTATAGCGCAGAGCGGTCACCTAGTGAATCAATCCTCAATAACAGGAATGCGGTCATGCCTGTTAAGAGGTGATCACTGATATAACTAGGTAGGTACATAAGTATAACAATCTAGATGTATCTCTATCTGAAAAGAAGCTAAATGCAGTCGCGACCCTCTCCTGCTTTGCAGACATGTATGCTCTCAATCCATTCCGACGTCAGCAACAGGCTCGTACTAGGTCTACGTTTCCAATTTAGGGCAAGCATGTCATAGACCGTTTGGCGGCAAGGCTCCTGGGAAGATATATCAGATATAACCTTGAAACATAAAAAATGCTGAAAACAAATGGAACAACTTACTCCCTCCAGCATTTCAATAGGCTTCCATGTCCCGCATTGTTGTCGACTCCTCACATAATCCTCGAAATACTCATCTCGATCGACGACTGCAAAACGCCACATATGATTCCCTGTCCGCATGTCCATATACACGACCCCAGCAGACCAGACATCAGCAGCTCTGAGATCAAAACGATGCGACGACGCGTAATCCAAGGTACTACTATATTGCTCAGGACTAATATACGGAATGAACCACATAGACCAGAGGATAGTCGAACACTCTTTTCCCACGGTAGCCGCACACATTCCGAGTTTCCAAAGTCTGCAATCTTCAAACACCCTCTGCAAGTGAGCAGCAGGTTATCCGGTTTAATGTCTCTATGCGCCACGCCCATTGTATGCAGATAATCTAGACCCCGGACGAGCTGCTTGAAGTAGCAGTTTGCCTCTGATGCACAGAGCTTGCCTTGCGACCTCACGCGCGTATACACATCGCCGCCGGAGCAGTATTCCATGATCTGACAGAAATTGCCGTCGGTATCCTGGATCAGATCCAAAGTCTGAATGACATTGACGTGATGGAGGCTCGATGAAATGCAGAATTCTGCCCCAACACGTTTCAGGTGTTTCTTGATCGAGTCTCTCTCGCGCTGACGAAACTTTTCACCGCAAAGAGCTGGCCGCCTGTCGGGGATCGAGCGAATGAGGCCGGAAGGTTACAGTGACAACCCCGGAAGAGCCTCTGCCAATCTGTTCTTTGTTTGTGCCGTATTGCTTGATGAGCGACGCGCGTGAAACGGTTTGGTGAGTCGATAGTTGTTGAGACGACACCGGCTCAAGCTGGATGGTTTCGTGACTATTGCCGCCGCTATCCCGTCTTTTGAGGGCCGAGGTTTCTCTCAGCATTTGGAGCTTGTCCTGCAGAAGCTCGAGCAAGCCATCCTGTCGACGGCCGTCGTAGAGACGATGTGCATGTGTTCCATTGTCGCATAGGAAGAATCTCGTGTCTTTCCGCTGCAAGCCTTCTTCACTCGGCATAGATAGTTGACTTGATCCTTATCCATGCTGCTTGTTCCCCAAACGAGGCCAAGATAATATAAGAGAAGTGAGAGAGGCAGACTTCAGACGGAAACGGCAGGAACACTTTGCCGGCACCTGAGGCATCTATCCGGGGATTTATATTCACCATTCTGACTGAGGGAATTGTACTGGAAAGTTACCATCCAATCGTGGGAATATTATTATATGGAGATCTACTATGTAGTCAATATGAGGCTTTTTCTTAGCCTTTTCTCCGGTGGACGTATCGTGCGTATGTTTGCGGTGCCTAGGTAATTAGGGCACGGCACAGCTTAGTTACAAGGCACGCGGGCTGGCTGTGCACTGCGTGATGACATCGATTCTGATGAAATAACTAACTCTGGGTTAAAATAACTAGTTAGTCAGTAAGTAATAAGATCCCGCAGATCTCGTGTCAGCTAGTTTCCTTGGTGGCATGAAGACTATAAAGAGGGGAAGAATGAACGGCGAGGAAAAATGCCTCATACTATGGCCGCCAACCACGTAAAAGGAAAAAGGAAAAAGGAAAAGCAAAAGAAAAAGCAAAATAAAAAGGAAAATGACCGAGAAGGCTGATCTGGGGCCAAATTGAATGACAAGCCAGAATACGAAAAATAGGAAAAGGAAAACGATGTATTCTCTATATGTATAGGTACCGTCTATTCGCATGACTCTATAGCCCTAACAGACGCTCCTGCATTGGAAAAATGCGAGAGTCTGCCAGCACCCAACTCTCCCACGGTGAGAGAGCTGCCGAGATAAAATCTCGTGGTTCAGTGCGTATTTATTGCCGTATACATGTGTAGAAAGAAGCAAATTACAAATGAACATGAAACCCCAAGAAGAGGGAAAACACATAAAGTCGTTAAGTCATTCATTCCAGAAGAAACGTCGACCAATCTTCGGGAAGAGCATCCACGTCTTCGAATCCGATGTACATGGAGTCTGGCACAAAGCCACCATCGGACATGGACGTATTAAACATCATGTCGTCGGAGAACGGGTAGGAGGAAGTTGATGAGGGCTGCAGAATAGGTTCCTCCATTATCGGGAGCGTCACGTAAGGGTAGCCCATGGATGAGTCGTTAAGCTGAGATGCAGGAAGAGTCGAATTGGGGACATAGGCGCCGGCTGGTTGAGCGGCAGTCGGAGCAAGAGACGGGTCGGTAGGAGGTATTGTTGGTGCAGAAGCAGCAGCAGCAGCAGCTCTGGGTGCATCCAGAGGCGAGGACGGCTGCTGGGCTTGGCTGGAAGTGGTAGTAGGAGTAGGAAATGGCTCACTTGAAGACGGGAGTGGTGCAGGATGTGGTGCAATGCGTGCGAACGAGGAGGGCCGGATTCGTCGTCGAGCGGCGGCAGACTTCTACCGGGGAGTTAGCGACACACAACTGCTGCCTTGTTGGATATCAAGCCACTGTGTTGCCGTTTTCTCAATACTTTTCCAGAGGATTTGCTATCGCTCTCACCATCAGACGACTTTTGTTGTCGCGGTTGAGCTTGCTATGCTCTTCTCTCTTTTGCACGGGCCACGACAGATGCAGCACACGGAAAACGGCCGGCCCTTTTGTTGATTCGGATCAATGGTCGATCTGCCAATGGTGTTAGATTTTGTTTTTTCCTTTTTTACTGCTTTTCTTATTTCTCTTCCCGGACAGACACAGACACACCATGATGCCGACAGCTGGACACGCGGTGGCCTCGCACGCAAGCTTCACAAGCCCACTTCTCACCGTCGATGAGCATTCTCGTGATGTTAGTAAACAAGGAACATGGCGACTATGCTAGATAAAAGGCTGTGAAAAGAAAAAGAAAGGAAAAAAGAGAGAAAAAAAGGAAGAATTGGAAGGTAAAGGAACGGGGAACGAGACGAGTGCTTGTGTGCAGCTTTAAATGAGCTGAGCTCCACCAAACAAACCATCGAGTGCTTTGCCAGCGCTCTTAGCGAGGGCAAGCGCACATGCTCCTTTGGTCTGCGATGAACTGTTGAACTTATGCCGTGTTGAAGTTTTCCGTTGCATCAGACGCAGGTGGATTCAGCCAGCGTGTGGCTGGGGAAAATCCCTCATACATCAGCGACGATTGCAAGATTACCATAATAATACCATGGGTTGCTAAGCTTTTTATCCTTTTGCGTAGCCGCAGCGGATTTCCCGTTTTGGTAAGAAATGGCTCACCGTTTCTCTGGTTATTAAGTCGACTACGTACTAATGCAACTGACAAAGAGAGCCCGCGCGTTTTCCGTGCGCAATGACTCTGTGCCTAGGGTATTATTGCAATGCTAAGGATCCATATAGATATGGATGCAAGCTCGGGTCGCCGTGTGGCTGTGCTCGAGCATCCCCGGATAAGAGATATCATGATTCATGACAACAGAATGCTGTACAGACTAGTATACCCAACTACGTACGGAGTATACGCCGTAGATACCTCACCCTGTCAACCCCGCCTGATCTCCGCCGCCGCCTTCATCGGCTTGTCGTTGTTCTCTCCCACGTCCAGCGCCACCAGAAACCGGCTGACTAAGTTGTACGCGCCAATGCAGGCTGTCAGCTCGACCACCTGTCTCTCGCTGAACCGGCTTTTAATCGCGCCAAACACGCTATCGTCAACCCGCACATTCACCGTCATGGCATCCGTGAAGAGGAGCGTCTCCCACTGCGCGTCTGTCAAGCGGCTCCCCGCCGGCCGCTGCGCATCCACCACTGCCCCCACGGACGTGAATTTCGACGCCGGGATGTGCATCACCTCGTCTAGTTGCGCGACCGAGACGCCGGCCTTCAGGGCCAGAGGCGCGTGTGCATTCCATTCATAGACCGCGCCGTTGAGGACGGCAATGCGACAGATGGACAGCTCGAGGATGTCCTCGGACACGGTGGTTTTGCTGCGGATCGCCCCGACAAAGGCGTTGTAGCCGTCTGCGACCTGCGGCGAATGGAGGAGGGCGAGATCGAGCGGGATCAGCGGGCGTGGGTGACGTCGAGCAGCGATGTGCGCGTAGATTTCGGCAGTGCTCTGCTGCTCCGCTTCGACCGAGGCGTGCCATCCGGGTTGGTGGTGGGCGCGGTAGAGGGGCGTAGTTGATGCGCATGGTGCGACGAGGATTTATCTGGAGTATGAGTATTCGTAGGTTTGCGCGAGAGGGTGTAGTGAGTCTGGAATGATTGGCATCGTTCTATGGCTTGGTAGGTTCGGAAGGATGGCTGATCGCATACGTACCTGTTCATCCACGCAGCTCACAGATTGGTGCTCAATGGCAATCTCTCTCTCTCAATCATGAAGTCAACAAGCAGTCGATCAAGTAGTTATGGCATTGTGGTCGACGCTGTCTTCGGATATGCGCCGGCGCCGGCTTAGCTTTTGCCGGCACGCGGGACGCCAGCCGACGTCTTCCTTCCTTGTCAAGCAGTACAGAGTGCATGATTGACCGGGTCGACCATTCTATAGCTGGACTGTATATCCAAGTATATATAGTCATATATATACACATATATATACACATGCATTGCATATATCATTTTTCTCTCGCAGGAGCCATCACGTCTTCCCCACGTGGGGCATCGGCTAACTGTCGTCGGATGTCGTCCATCTCCTACCTAGGTCCTACCTATAAAACAGATACAACAAGATACATCTTCTAAAACAAATCCTCAATGCGACAGAGTCTGCGCAGCAAAATGATCCATCATCTCATGGTCGGCACCTGACTCCCCAGGAAGAATCTACACCCTCGCATTCGACGACCAGGAACTGACCTTGTCGTTGGTCAAGAAGACCCTGATCCCTGAGGATGAGCCCATATCATGGATGAGCTTTGATGCAAGTCACTCAAACCCGGTGCCCAGCTGGACAGGTCTAATCCCATACTAATGCACGCCACAGCATGCGAAGAAAAACATCTACGGCGCCGCCATGAAGAAATGGTCCAGCTTCTCCGTGCGCAGTCCGACAGAAATCGTGCACGAAGCGTCACTTCCAATAGGAGGGCATCGTGAGCCAACCTCTAATTTCTGCTGTTGCTACTTCTAACTGTGGTAAACAACAGCATTGGCCCAGTCCGCCGACACCAACACGCGAGCGATCTTTGTGCTGGCAGGCCACAAACCCCCATATAACGTCTACGGCAACCCATTCTACAATTACGCCGGCTTCGGAAACGTGTTTTCCGTTACTGAAACTGGCAAACTCGATCGAAACGTGCAAAACTTCGAGATAGACCCTCACTCCGGCATCCACGGCATGGTCTTCGACCCAACCGAGACCTACCTCTATTCCGCAGATATGGGTGCCAATAAGATATGGACGCACAGAAAGGACCCGGAAACCGGGTTATTGACATTAGTCGATAGCATCGATGCCCCGCGCCGGGCGATCATCCTCGCTGGGTCGCAATCCACCCGAGCGGCCACTACCTGTACGCCCTCATGGAAGCCGGGAATCGATTGGCCGTGTATGTGATTGACGAAAAACGTCATGTCCCCGTCTTCACGCATTTGATATACCCCTTAATCCCTCCGGACTGCCCCGCGCAACAAGTACCGATCCGACGTGATCTTCACCACCTGGGCGGAAATACCTTTTGCCACCGCCCGATCCAACCATAACGACGTCCACGGCTATATTAGCGGGTTCCGACTCGGCCCAGAGGGTAACATTGAGAAACAATTATTCATCAACCCAACATCGACGAGCGGCGGGCACTCGAATGCCGTCAGTCCGTGTGACTGGAGTGACGAGTGGATAGCGTTGTGCGACGATCAAGATGGGTTCGTCGAGATGTATCGGTTTAAGGATGAATTTCTGGCACGCGTTGCGAGATGCGATATTCCAGAGAAGGGGTTTGGCATGAATGCGATTTGGTATGACTAGCTATAAAATTCGCTACAATATAAGAAGGACGAACGATACGACTGCATAAGACTGAGTCGAGGGTATATCTATCTGTACATAAAAATAACTGCCACATATACGACTGTATCATATCAAACATGAGCCATTGTCCTGCTGTCCATAGCATCAAGCTCACTCCTCCGCGCCGTTCCCAACACCCACAAATCGACAATCAGACACAGCATATACCCCGAAAACAGCAAAACAATGACCCACTCCATCACCGCTGCCATGTCAAATGTTTTAAGCCACCAGGTCATAACGCCAAACAGAGCCACAAGCCCTACTTCAAACACCACAATAACCGTCTTCACAACAAGACTGGCCAACGAGATAGGAATCCGAGGCGCGTACAACTCGAGCGTGAATTTATCGCCCGAATAGATGCCTCCGCCGTACTGCGATTGCTGGCGAGCGCGGTACTGCCGTAGACAAACCATTGACCAGCCGCAGAGGATGAGACAGCCGATAATGTGCGCGACAATGCTGGTAGGGAGGAGCGCCTGGTGCGCCTTTTCGTAGCGCGCCGTGTCGAAGATGGTAAGAAGGATGAGATTCGAGGCGCCGATTAGAGAGAAGAGGATACTGAGTAGTGGGATACCGATGTGCAGGAATACCGAGTATTGTTTTTGCCGTAAAGGTAAAGGCCGTGGTGGTACTGACAGGGCTGCGTCGGCAGAGTATATGGATGATGAGGAATCGCTGGCTCCACTAGCCAATGGTGACCTTCTCGCCGGAGTCATGTAGAAAAGTAGATCATCAGGCTGGGGATGTATGTGCTCATTGATACCGATGTGCAGATGATAAACACGGGCTTGAGATTCTGTGCTCCAATGTCGGATATGAAACTGTTTTAACTCAGCTTTCTCTCCTTATTTTGGTTAGAGACATGATCGAAGGGACTCACGCTATACTTTGTGTCTCTTCTTCAGACACATATCGCGGCGTACCGGATGTATACCACGACCCGAAGAGTGCTCCAAGCATCGCTATTTTCAGCCACATTTGTTAGTATAATGACACTCGCAGCACGACCAATGGACGTACCCAGCCATGAAGCAACTGTGATTGTCGGTAGGATAACGGCCCATCGCCGCAGATGGTGAAGTAGGGAACGCATGTTGAGATCTCCCAGCTTGAAAATCGTGGCGCATGAATCGTTGTAGCAAGCAAGGTAGGTGGAAGAGCAACGCTAACGACGACAGAAGAAGGGGCCCACTGCTATAGATAAATACGCAGTGTCGCAGATACTGGCATGCCTATGATAAGCTACTGTCAGGATGCAAGGAGCACTGGCGTTGGTGAGACTTTCCTAATCAGGCAATTTCCACTTGCGTGCCGGATTCCTGGATATGGCGGGTTTACAAAGTATTTACAGTCGATACAATAGCCAATTGAATTTGAGAATGGGAATGGGCACGACAAGGCAATCTGTGGCTGAAAAAGACTGGCTGTGAGTGGTCGGTGCTGAGGAATGTTGATGGAATGTGAGATCCAGTAAGCTATCTAGGTAGCCTGAGATATAAGCCTTTGGGAAATATTCCTGCCACTCGTCACCTATGTCGAAGGACTGAGTTTCTAAGTTTTAGTCGCGCCTTAGAGGCAAGATTCATCATATAGTATATGGCACAACAATGACATAGAGGAGTGCAGCCTTGATTTAGACCAGATTTCATCACTGAATGTCTCTGCAATCTAGGTAGAAGCGGACACTTCATATCGGCTCGTTTGAGCCAAGCAATTCACTGTGGCTATCTAACCACAAATACCAACCTCTTCCATCCGTTCGGAGGATCAGGGACTAGCACTGGCGTTATGAAGAACAGCATTTGCGCGACGAAGGAAAATATCGCCCAGGTCTTCAGGCTCATAAATGCTGGTATAATGCACAGACGCCAATCTTCTCTCGTTCGCCTTCGCCAGCTCCGAGAATTGCCGAGTAAAGTAGTCGCACACGCCTTCCACGGTATGAAGGTCCTCCTTGGCCTCCTCGTCACAGACCTCCTCTGGGTAACGGCCCTGCGCTACCTTCCGATGCAGCTTATCCATTCGATGGAATATAATGTTAATCGGTACGTTGGGGAACCACCTGTTCTTACAGAGAGCGTCAAAGAGCACTAAGCTCTCATGCATTTTATTTCCGGCCTCGTCCTCCGCTAAGCTCTCGTCGTACCCGGAGATGTCGACAAAGAAGAATAATTCAGAAACACCCGAAAACGTATGTATCCATTTCTTACTTTCGGAGCGCCGGCCTCCAATGTCGATAATTTGGACCTCTCTGAAGTCCTTGTCATTGCTGTCCAGTTGGCTGTGGAGGGTAATCTTGAAGATACCAGTTGTCTTGACATAGTTCCATAGGGTATCCTCGATGCTAGGCGTATAGTCATCTTGCGTGACTCGGTCCATGGCTTCGCTGAAACTATCATCGTCGTCAACTGGCTGCAGGAAGAAAGAAAAGAGCGGCCAATAAACTTACTATACACTTGCAGGTAACCTCCACAAGTGTCCACTTACTTTCAGCTCGTCCCATAACGCTTTGAGTTCATTAGGGAATTTTTCTTCTATTTGAGTTGATCCAGGCTGGCATCTGACTATCTGCAACCAATCGCGAACCGTTTCGCACCGTCTCTGCAGCTCCTCTGTCTCCGGTGAACTGAAGACGACGTTCTCCTCGATCATACCGACGAGCTGTTCGATGACGTCTAGTCGAGTCGGACTTGGGTATTCTTTAAAACGACCGGCGGCTAAATGGATTGCCTTCATTGCAGTCGACTTGCCGCTGGCAGAGCAGCCGAGTAAGAGGAAATTAGTTGACCCTTGGGTTATTGCTATCGAGTCCTCTGCTGGCAGGATGACCGGGAGCGAGATAATTCTTCGGCCAAGTCGAGGATAAGCCCGTAGTTTACTGGGTCTGCGTTCGTGGCCTTCACTGGTCAATACCACAATTGAGTGTGTTTTGGATTTGGGCTTCTTGCTTGTCTCCGAAGCCTTTTCAGCGTCTTTGGGAAAAGGCGAATAAGTAATGTCCAAAGAAGTTTCTACCATGACTTCAATTCGGCCATCCCGAGCGGTGCCGGCAGTGTTTGATATTGATATCTCTGATATATCTATATCATCGTCCGGGTATTAATCTGTGGACCGGCCGTTATTATTGTCGACGACTTGTCCTTCCTTTTCATCAAGATTGACTGCCGCATCCATGACCTTGCCACGCTGCGATAGGCCTTTGAGCTGAATAGATCTCGGTCAAAGCCAAATTCTGTATCGATGAAGTCAACATCGTCAACAACAGAGCTCTGGCGACTTAGAAGCGACTCTCTATCTCTGCAGCAGGAGAGAGGACGTGTCGTCTTTGACCTGCTCGAAGAGAAGCCGGTTGACTTCCTTCGTAAAACGTTGCCTTGTTCCATCAACGATTCACTGGGTGTTAGGTCAGTACATGATCCCACCAGCCGGACAAAGGAAAAACAACAACAAACCATTGCGTTACGGTAAGAAGCAGGTTCAAAGCGTTAATCTGGTTGTTCAACATGCCTTGATACTCATCCATATCAGCCTCTTCCCACAAAAACTTCACCTTGGTCCGCACATCACTCAGCCCAGACGACTGAGAATGTGCCGACAACTGAAACCGACTCAGTTGCTCATCGAGCACCTTGACGACAGACTCGCAGCAATCAATCGACAGCACAAGATCATAGACAAGCTGTTCATCATCCAAGGCAAAAACGGCAGCTCCGTTATTTCCTGGAATCTCATCATGGCTAATTTCAATGAGCTCCTTAATCTTTTTCAGGGCCGCTTTGAGCGTCGACAGCTGCCCGGCGATTTGCCTGATCTTGAGACTAAAACGAGAGTATCGCGATGCAAGGTTAAGCAGGCTTATAATCGAGCGCGACGTGACATCGACCAGACCAGCGATGGCGCTGGCTAGGAGATGACTGAAATAGGATCCATATGCGGGCATGGACTTTTGGCGATTCGACTCAAATGATGAGGGTACGAAGTGATTCAAGAGAAAAGAAGTAGAACGATCATTGATTTGTCTCGATATTTTGAATAGAAATAGGTACTTATGGTTAGGTGGCTGAGCAGATCAAGAGGTAGTTATTCTCTACGCAGGCTGTGAAGGAGTCGGTGGTTGAATGAGGCTGAATCGTGCGTGGACAACTCGCCAACCAAACTTTCTCCACAATGCCAACACAGCACCGAGCTTCGAGGCATATTTCCATCTTGCTGGAGGTGGGCTGGTGTTCCTAAACAAACAACTATCGTGAGGGGCTTACTTCCGAAGATTTCCTCGACATAGCCCTAGCCCTAACCAAACGCTACCTAGGTACTCGGTGAATTCTGACTGATTCGAGAATACCACTGACCGGCCAATAACAACCTTGGGAACAGTAGCTGTCCCAATAATTGCATCGATATAGATATGGATTGCAAACATGATATACAGGGATCCCTCGGACATCCAATCTAGTTCTGACTGAGTATGCATCAAGTGCAATTTTATACATATCCGGAGGTCATGGATGGTTCCCGCAAGAAATCCCTGCTTCTACAGATATTCCTTGTGCATATCACCCCGCACTGAAGCAGCGGTGACCAGGGCGGTATAACCATACTTGATAATCAGGATAATGACTCCACGCGGTGTCATTCGACAGCCAAGATCTTGGTTGTGCCTCGGCGTAAGACTTTCCAAGTGCAGCGATACTCCGCCGGACAATCTATCGTTACCCATGTCCTTATTCACTGCTTGGGAACTAAACCTCGACTGTTTCCAATACCACCGATGCGGGTGGCTGGTATGCAGTGTTCCAAAAGCGTCCGCTTCCACAGCGTAACTAAATCTCGCAGAAAAGGCCTTCCGGGTGACTGGAGTTGCAGAGCCGTGGTACGAAACATTGCCGCCATTCCACGCATAGGATTCAAGGGTCTCTGTTTACAGGATGGACCTGGACCTTTGGCCATTCGACAAGTCAGCTATGCAAGTGTGTTCCCTGCGGGAGTATCTGTGGCAGCGACGGAACTTCCTCTACCAACGTGATGTTAAGATAGCGGCAGTGGTCAAAGAGAAAAGTGCCCACGTATGACACATCTAGACACCGTATCACTCACTGTGACCTAATTGGGAAATATCCCCTTCCTTAGCCCCGTTGCAGGCCCGATCTGTCCTCGCAGGTAGAAATTGGGAATGCTGTTCCCCGAACCGTACCTCACAGGAGTTACATTTGAGGAACGATCAAGATGATGCAGTCTCAGAAAGTCCAAGGTAAGGGGTTTCAGACGACTCTTTCTGCGTTCTTCTGACATCTACTATCATGCGGAAAGCACTTTATCGGCTACGAGCAAGAAACGCAGCGGAATCCTACTACTTATTCCAATGGAACTGTCGAACAAGAATCTGTATCATCTAATATTAATGACCGTGCCATTCGTGCCCTCTATATATGGCCCTTTGCCGAAGGTGTCAAGACCGGACGAGCCTCAATCTTGTGCAGCTATAACCGGATCAACGAGACATGCGCCTGCCAAAACAACAAGACTCTGAATGGCCTCTTGAAGGACTCGGTTTCTAGGGCTATGTCGTGTCCGACTAAGGCGGCACTCACTCTGGTCTCTTCTGTCGCATCCGGGTTGGACATGGATATGCCAGGGGACATTGTTCGCTCGCTGAATGCCAGCGTGAGCTCTTACCTTGGGAACAATATCACGTATATTGGTCTTTGGGAATGACGCAGCCGACGTATCGCGAGGACCGTATGACCCACAAAACATCATGGGTGTTTGGGCTGTTGGTGTTTGTGGTTCTGGCGCAGGTCGTTTCGCGAGCCTCGTAGCACCACTAGAGGCAATCAAGCAGCGTAATCTCCAGTTCCTGGTACAATACCTAACCTATGGCAGTCCAAATTTACTGAAGACCTGCTGATCGACTAGCGCCACTTTGACTACAATAACATCACGCCACGAAATGAATTCGGTAGGGACAGTAAGGGCTACATCCAACCTCCAAGTATTCACCGGTTATCCCAGCGGCGGGAATGGGTGATCCCATCAGGAGATCTTACGCTGACTTACAGCGATGGCGGGTGCCTCGGAATGGGAACTGAGATTGCTCTAACCTTGTTTGTAAAATCTTGTTGAATTCCAAGGCTTTACACAGTTCAATCATAACTGAACTTATCTCCGTGCAGATCAATTGATGCGTGTTATGTAGACAGGCTTAGTTTACAGTTTGAACTGTATGGCGAACTTGTCAATTGCACTAAAACCTCTTCACTCGGTGTCGAGTCCTAGTCGATAAGGGTAATCCAAATAATACACAAGTTTGCGCGAACGAGAAAGATAAATGCAAGTCATTACATGCATGCGGAAATGGGATATCATCGCAATAAGACCAAACCAAAACAAGAAAAGGCGCAAAGTAGCAAACCAAGTAAAACGAACATCAGAAAAGAAGAAAGAGATCCCATTTGGTGACAGAAAGAAAAGAAAAATACAGAAGCATACAGAATTGAAAGGTGAGGAGCATGCCGCCAGGCGATTTATTTCACCCACTTGGATAGCAAATCTTCAAGGACCTGCTCATCCTCTCGTTTCTTTTGTCTTTCCCGCTCCTGTCGCTCAATAGTCTTCTGCCGTTCCTCCATTAACTTGGCATTGAAACGTGGATCCAACTTATTCAGCCATTTGCTTTTATGCGGAGGGATTGGCATCGGCACTGTGCGACTCTGAGAGCTTGGCGGATTGGTCGGGACGCCGGCAGGCAGCGACGTCGAGAGCGATCTGTTGTGGCCGGCATTGGTGTTGTTGAAGCTCTTATACTCGGCCTTGTGTTTGATTTCCAGCGCTCCGGTGGTCGACGACTTTCTCGGCCGAGGCGGCTGCGGATAGGGCGCTTCGTCGCAATCGCGGATCTCATCAAAGATGGGCTCCTTCTCGCACTCCGGGATGGGGAGGGTCGCGTTGTGAATGCGACTTGTTGAAGGAGAACGACGACGACCGCATGAAGGAGAAGGTTTTATGAGTCGACGGGGCAGAGGAAGGGCCCAGCGTGGGGAGGTCGCTCGAATGAGAGCACTGGCGCGTCAAGCCTGTCGGCTCGCCCGTTACGCCTGGCATTGTGGTAGCTGTGACCGACGACGGGCCGGCTCTAGATTCGTTGTTTTAAGGGGCGTCAATGGGATTCTTTTGTGAGTGTCGGGGAGGGGCAGACGTTGAGAAAATCCCGCAAGCCACACACACAGACACACACACAGTTTATAACTTCATTTTGACGCGGCGCCTAGGAGACTGTGAAAGCGGCAAGTATCGCGCAAATCGTGGAACGTGGAAACGAGCAGGGAATAACGTAGGAAGTTATTCGCAGGGAGGAGATGGCAAGGCAGAGAAGGTGGCGGTTGGCGGTTGGAGCAACGAAAAGGAAGAGAGCGAAGAGCGAAAGTGGGTTTGCGCCGCCTGAGCATTCACCGATTCCGTTTAGGAAGGTGGAGCCAGCCATCGCGTGTTGGGACAGCGTTCCTGCGCTGTGATTGGCTGGCGGGCCGGTGACGTCAGGTGCCCAGGTACCCCGGATTTGTCCGCCAATCGCCGCGGATTTCCGTATTGAGACACTTGGAGTATTCCTTCAATTGAACGAATATTATTATGCTATACTACCTAGGTAGCGATGCGATACGATATCCTATGCAATACACTCTACCGATACATGCATGACAAGTAGAACATGGCTCCTGCTAATCCTCACTCATCCAGCGCAAAGCGGTCTACAAACTTGAATGTGGCCAGATCCTGCGTCAGCCGCGTAACGAAATCGTCATCAACAGCAGCGCCGGTGATGACTCCAGCGTCCTCGGGGCTGATATCTGCAGCGGCCAATGCTACAACAGCATCTCCCAGCGCCCCAACAGGCTTCCCAAAGCGAAAAGCATCGACCAGGATCTGGGTGGGACGTCCGACGGGGTATAGCGTTGTGTTGGATTTGGTAGTGAATGTGTCAGGTCCAAAGAGAGCCTCGGATCCTGCGGCCACCACGACACTATCGAAGTTGGTCGCGTCGGATTGCGAATAAGTAGCCGTAACTCCAGCGACAAGGCGTTCAGCTACGACGATGACATCAACATTCGAGCTCCCTAGGCGTTCCGCCAGGGTGTGCGCCTCGTCAATACTGCTCTGGTTATCCACGGAAGCAAGAATGCCAACTACCAGCCCGTCAATCCGCTTCAACGGAGTGCCAAACGTCCCGACATTGCTGGTCTTGTTGTTGTGGTAATATCTAGGGTCGGGCTGTGGAGGACTGACGCCAATGGCAACGGCGACACGTGTGGCAATGTCATTGCTGACGCGATTCAGTTGAGTGATGAAGTTGCTCTTGACGACATCATTGTCAACATGGGAAAGCTCAAAGCGCAACGCGTTGATCAGGAATTGCTGCTCCGCAGGTATCAAAGAGTTGTAAAACAAGCGGGGCTGGGACCACACATCAGCAAAGGTTGGGCTGGTGGCGCGCAAAAGATGCCCGTTAGCAGTGCGTCCAGGAGTGGTGAAGAATCCCTCTCCAACAGTCTGGTTGGCTTGTTTTGGGGACCCGTCGTTAAGGGTATTAGGAGTATGCGGCATCGTTGAGAGGAATAAACATCTGGCCTATTTATTATGCGTCAGCAAGAATCTTTCCGACGGCATGGGATAATGATGAATCGTATCCACTCACTTGACCCATCGCGATTGTTGTTATGGAAAGGAACACGAGGGCGATTGATTGGTATCTGCTCAAAGTTGGGACCGTTGTTACGGTTCAGCTGAGTATCGAGATAGGAAAACAAGCGCCCTTGAAGGAGGGATCTTCTGTGAAGTCGATGCCGCGAACAATGTGACCAGGTTGGAACTGACATTGTTAGTGTCGGTCAATTTACGAGTCATTTTGAAGCCTGACTAACCATTGCTTGCTCGGTCTCTGCGAAGAAGTTAAGCGGGTTTCGGTTCAACTGCAGTTTGCCAAGTGGAGTGATAGGAACATCTTCCACAGGTAGTATCTTGGTCGGGTCCAGCAAGTCAAATCCGTAACTGAGGATATCAGACTCATCAATAATTTGTACACCAAGCTGTCTCCGTTAGCCGATTATCATCCTTAGCAAGAGTCAAGCGGTCTGAATACGTACTTCCCATTCTGGAAACCTTCCAGCTTCGATATTGTCATACAAGTCTTGGCGCATAAAGTCGGCGTTTTTCCCAGCAGTGGCTTGAGCTTCTTCCCAGACCAAACTCGCGCGTCCCTGCAGCGATGACCAGTGGAATTTGACTAGTTTCGAGGAGCCATCGTCAGTCACGAAGCGGTAAGTGTGAACTCCAAACCCATCGACATGGCGGAAAGATCGTGGGATGCCGTGACCTGCCATAGCCCAGAACAATGTGTGCAATGTACTAGGCTGTTGTCCAAAGAAGTCATAGGCAGTGGTGTGAGCGGTTGCAGCCTGGGGAATTTCATTGGCAGGTTGGGGTTTGACGGCATGGATAAGGTCTGGGAACTGAATGGCATCCTGGATGAAGAAAACCGGTATATTATTCCCAACAATGTCTGTTAGAGTTAGAAAGGCTTACCTGATAGTGAAGAAAAAGAAAAAGGGTTACGGTAGGAACGATAGGAACGGTACCATAGTTTCCTTGATCAGTATAGAGCCGGACGGCAAACCCATGGACATCGCGAGCTGTGTCAGCGCTACCTCGACTACCTGCAACAGTCGAAAAGCGAACAAACACTGGGGTTTCCTTTCCCGCCGCTCCCAGGAATGAAGCCGCAGTGATATTGGACCAATCTGCATATGACGTGAATACACCGTGAGCACCTGCACCTCGGGCATGCACGGCTCGTTCCGGGACCTAGAGGATATCAGGGCTTGAGAAAACATGAATCGCTGGGGCCAGACTGACCCGCTCATGGTCGAAGTGCTGGATTTTCTGGCGGAATATGAAGTCCTCTAGAAGCGTCGGTCTGCGCTTGCCAGCCTTCAGGCTGGTTTGGTCTTCAATCGGCCCACCCACATCGGTGGTGAGGTACGTGTTGTTGTCATTGAGATAGAACTGGGACAAGAACGTCTCTGTTTCGGAGGATGCATTCGTCGACTGCCGCTTCGAGACGACTTGATGAGGATTCTGCGAGCCACTTGCCAGGGTGTCTCCGGTAAGCAGGGGACATGCAGCTGAAGCGACTGCGATGAGACCGGCAAAGCTGCCGAGGAAGTGGCTCCCTCGCATTTTACCTTGGGTGCGTTTGTTAGATAGAGAGAGAAGAGTCGATGCAGAAATGATCAAGTGATAGTACTAGTAACAGTAGTAGTAGGATCAATGCAATGCAATGTTGTCGGTGCGAGAGAGTTGAATGAAGGAAGGATGAAAGACGGCGGGCGGTTTTACTCGCGAGGCAGGCACGACGCCGACGAGGAAAGCGCAGGCCTTCCCTTCCTGCATCCTGCATTTCGTGCAGGAATTTTGTGACTCGGACTCGATTCGGAGACCTACATGCATGTCTCAATACGAGTGCGGAGTCACTTTACACGCACTTTTCTTTGCATCACACAAGTAACTGTTTACGGAAGTACTCCGCAGTCTCTTATGCAGGTGTACACTAACCAACGCATTGTGGTAGTACGTGCAAGAGAAAATAATGACTGGAGCGGAGTCACTCCGTATATCCAGCTTCGTTTGCGGTGTGCTAGATTCTCAGGCAATGCATGGATGTTGGTTCAAAGCCGAAGTCATGCCATCCAAGAGCATCTAGACCTCAAGACGATTAATAAGCTGGGTCATCGGTGTGCACATTGACTGTTTTTCCGTATGACGCCGGTCGGAATTCTATTGTTCGGGATTAGGACGATCTTCAAATTTCTGATCATTGGGAAAGGAAATCAATACTTGGCAGGTTAAATAGCTATGAGTACGGTCGCCCATGTATGCAGAGAAACTGTGTCCTGCCAGGTGATTCCATAACAGGCTAATGGAAATATGCAGGTTCCTCCGTGAAACCGCGATGAGCACTCAGCGCAGGGCTTGGGATCGACGAGAAAAGAAAAAACACAAAAAACCGCTATTGAAGGCAGTCGCGGCTTATGACGGCTGCGTTATGCAAGAAACAAACAAAATCTGTTGATTTAGCTGCCAGGAGCTGACCTCCAGCAATTCCCAAAACATGCAATATTATCTTTCCTTAGTCAACCCAGCCTGAGAAGTGTAGATAGATGCTAGGAGACACTGTCACACTCTGACGCAGCCAGAATAGCATAATATTTCGTACGCGCAGGGCCCGGATGGTGTGATGGCTCCGTTTTGCCATTTTCGGTAATTTCTGAGGCACATCAGCAGCACCAAAACCAAAAGATTCATTCTGGTTTGCTTGAGCAGCGCTTGCAAAGAGCCACGATAATAATCGTCATTGGAAGAGATATAGACCATATATAATAGCATAAATGCTCTTTTCATGGAAATCCTTCTCAAGGTTCCTCCCCATCAAGCCCTCCGTTCCCGCGCCGAAAGGAGCAATATTTTGCATCGTAGCTTGCAAAATGGCAGAGGTAGAAAAGGGTCTCAGGTTTACCTCGAGCGACAACATACCGTCTAACAGCGAAGAGATAATCACCGACTCCGAACAGGAAAAATATCCAGGTAAGAAGCGGGTTTGCTTCTGCATTAAAGAAAGGAGCGAAAAGAATTGACAAGTCAAATAGTAAAATGGTATTACTCTACATTCTACAATGCCCTTATTCTCGGAATATGCAATTTCCTCGCCCCAGGAATCTGGGGAGCCATGAACTCGCTGGGTGGCGGCGGCGATGAATCGCCCTACCTGGTCAATGTCGCCAATGGCCTAACATTCTGCCTCATGGTTCTGTCCTGCTTTTTGGTACTGTCATCGTAAAGTACATCGGTATCAAGTGGACGTTTATAATCGGGACCATTGGATACGCTCCCTACGCCGCCGGTCTGTACGCACATAACCGCTACGGCTACGACTGGCTTGTTTATTTCGGTGCTGCGCTTTGCGGTCTCTCTGCAGGCATCTTCTGGATGGCGGAAGCCGCCATTGCGCTTGCTTATCCAGAGCCATACAATCAAGGGCGCTTTCTGGGCTTCTGGTTGAGTTTTCGAGTCGGGGCCAGATTGTAGGAGGCGCCATTGAATTGGGACTCGACGCAAAGGACAACACTGCAGGAGCAATATCCTATACCGTGTTAGCGATATTTATTGCCCTGCAAACCCTGGCCCCGTTTGTTGGTCTGTTGCTCTCGCCACCGAGCAAAGTCCAAAGGACAGACGGGCTACCAGTTCGATTACGCATCTTCGAGCAAACTTGGACCAAAGAGGTGGTGGAAGTCAGCAAGCTGTTTTTCAGTCGAGATTTCTTGCTCATTGTTCCCTCATCTGTCAAGCTGTGTATACCGAGGCTGTGATGTTCACGTACCAGGGACTGTGGTTCTCTGTGCGAGCCCGTGCATTGGGATCGTTTTTATCAGGTATCGTTGCGTTGATTAGCGGAAACATCCTCGGCGCTTTTATTGACAGCAAGCGAGTTTCGCTCAAGACACGAGCTCGAGCCGCGTACTTCGTAGTGTTGGGGCTGCAAGGCGCATGGTGGATCTGGGGACAGTGCTGGTAACTCGGTACAATAAGACAAAGCCAGTGTTCGATTGGACAGACCCAGGCTTCGGGGCTGGATTTGGCCTGTTTCTGTTTTGGGTTATTGGTTTCCAAATCAACTATCTATATCTGTGAGCTTGCCCTTTCTTTTACATCCGATCCATCATCTACGGTGTATAGATGCTGACAGCCACAGATACTTCGTCGTTGGCAATATTGCCAGGAATGAGCAGGAAGTCATCCGTATAGCAGGCTTGCTTCGTGGCACCGAGTCTGCGTCTCAGGCAGTCAGCGTAAGTGTCAATCAATCACATTCTCCGCAGAAAACAGACGGCTTACGAACGGTCCACGTGTCACTAGTACGGACTCTCGAGCGTCGCGATCATGGGCAGGGTTGGAGACATTTACCTCAATTTTGGTCTCTGGGCCGTGGCGTTATTGCCTGCGTGGTTGGTGGTAAAGGAGATCGGGGTGACGAGAGGAGATGTGAAGATTGAGCGAGAAAAGGTCAATGAATAACTAACGCAAAAGAAGAACAAAAAAATTTATTTCGACAAGAGCCGGATTCGCTGTTTACGCGTTAGAGTAAATTATTACTATACAGTAGTCAGGCAGACTCACAACCGACGCAACCGAAGTTAATAGATTCCTGAGGAAAATTCAAGTCTATCGCCTGCGGGAGCCTTGTTAGTAGGCTCCAGGAGCAAAATAGGGAGCTCCGGACACACCTTAACCACTCGGCCATCTTGTCCATGTTGGAATTTGCTAGATTGGCACAGCACGTGTATTGCCGCTGCCCTAAGCAGTCAATTAAGTGCTTTTTCTTGAATACAGTATGTGTTTTCGTCGATTTCGATTCAATTATCATAGCGAGTTGTAGCGATTTGTCATGTCGCTCGATATAGGCGAATTGGCTGAGGATTTCCTTACACGTAAGAAATGCCCTTGATCGTGATGACGAGAAAATGAAAATGAGGCAAAAGGAAGAAGATAGATAGGATAGGCAAAGGACGTGAGAGAAATCCTCCCAGGGCAAAGTGGCGCTAGTCCTAATGTGGCAATCTGCCATTCTAAGGGTTAGGGTTACGATGTCAAGCATCTCTACTTAATTGGTTAACAAGAGATCGAGAAATTCATAAATTATTATGTATGGTTTTATCGCTACTCGAAAACCGACGAAGCTCTCCATTCGGAGTTCGGGGTTGGAAGCTGATAGAAGCCTCCCTATTTCCATCTCGATCTACTCCGAACGGAGCAGTGGCGCTGCAATATTGCAATGTTTGAGTACAGTATTAGACGTTAGCCTCAGTCGTCTGTCTCATAGTTGGATATATGTATCCCCAGGGCTCTCCCTCAGATCATACAATCAGAATGCTTTTCACCTAGCAAAACCGCTTTATCGGCCTTGCGATGATGAAGGACACAACCATCTCGCAGGAACCGAAAGGCGGACAACTTGAAAAGCAAAGCCCCGTCAACTCAGCCGTGGTTAACGAAGGTGAAGCCCAACATGTAACCGGACTGAAACTGGGCGTAATCCTAGCCGGAGTGATCGTAATTGCTCTACTCATCATGCTGGACATGTCCATCATCGCCACGGTAAGCAGAGCAACATCCGTTTTTCTTTAACGTATTCATACTGACTCTTTCAAAAGGCAACCCCTAAAATCACGAGCGAGTTCCACTCCGTGTCCGATGTTGGATGGTACGGGAGTGCATATTTGTTGACAAGGTGATTCACTCTGTCAAATTCGCCAGTGTCAGATCGCTTACCACCCATAAGCTCTGCTCTCCAGCCCATGTCAGGCAAGCTATATGCTCGATTTAATGTCAAGGTCGGATGCTCCTTTCTCTTTCCACGAGTGACTGACAGTAATCTAGTACACATACATTGCCTTCTTTGCGCTTTTCGAGGTGGGCTCGCTGATCTGCGGTGTTTCGACCTCCTCGAACATGTTGATAGTAGGAAGGGCACTCGCAGGCATGGGCAGTTCTGGTGTCGCCAACGGCGCAGTCACAATACTGTCTATTTCCACACCACTCGCTGAAAGAGCTCGTAAGTTCTGGTCCTGGAAGGCCTCCTGTACTTGAAACTCGACTAACCGCTCCTAATGCAGTTTACTTTGGAATCGTGGGATCATGTACGATTCACTTTGTTCACACCCTAATTTTGATTCTAACTTCTCTAGGTGGTCAGATAGGAGTTATTATTGCTCCATTAATCGGAGGCGCATTGACGGAATATGCGAGCTGGAGATGGTGTAGGCTTAAACCCCGGGGACGACTCTAAAACACAGTTACTAAGATCCAGATCAGGCTTCTACATCAACCTCCCCGTCGGCGTTGTAGCAGTGGCCGCTTTACTCTTGATCCCATTGCCCAAACACAAGATTAACAGGCCTTTGCAAAAGAACTTTACCGCTTTCTTTCATGATCTCGATGTTATCGGATTTCTACTGTTTTCTCCGACCATGGTTATGTTTCTTCTTGCGCTCGAATGGGGCGGATCGACTTATCCTTGGGATAGCGCAACAGTAATCGGTCTCTTTTGTGGCTCTGCTGGCACTCTGGCTGCATTTTTGTTTTGGGAGTACAGAAAAGGTGACTCTGCAATGATTCCCTTTGGGATGGTTAAAAACCGAGTGGTTTATTCCTCTTGTATAACCCTGTTTTTCCTCTACGCCAATAATCTGATAACAAGCTACTACCTTGCTATATATTTCCAAGGAGTACGAGACAAGTCGCCGACGATGAGTGGTCTGTCTATGCTGCCGGGTGTTATAGGTCAGATAACCACTGGTATTGGAAATGGCTTTGCAGGTATGCTCCCAATGTTGATATTCCACCTGCTGGATATCATCTCAAAAGTTACTAACGTAACGAAGTCACACGTATAGGTTACTATTTGCCTTCGGCAGTTACGGGAACCGTCCTGGCATCGATCGGATCTGGGTTGATAAGCACATTCACTCCGTCCACGAACACTGGTGCTTGGATCGGCTATCAACTTATGGCCGGATTGGGGCGCGGTTGCGCTCTGCAGATGGTACTCCTAAATCTCATACTAGTTACAAAGGCATTGACTCCTACTGACCCCTTGCTTAGCCATTGATAGCTGTCCAAAACAATCTACCCGCCTCACAAATTGCTGTTAGCATGGCCTTTGTCCAGTTCTGTCAGAACTTTGGCGGAACACTATGGTTGTCTTTTGCCGAAACGGCTTTTAATGCCGGTCTCGAACACGCATTGCCTACCTATGCACCTGGTATTTCTGCCGACGAAGTTATGTCGCCTGGTGTGGCGGGAATACGAACAGCAATACCGGAAGCCAGCGTGGAGGGTGTGATTATTGCCTATGATATCGCTATCCAGCATGTTTTCTACATGGTCGCTGGAACGGCGACTGCTGCTTTATCTTCAGTTGGGGATTAGGATGGAAGAGCGTGAAGAAAAGAACGCCGGGGACCATGAAGCTTGAAGTCTGACGATACGGGACTTCTACAATTTCGACTTCACGGTATCTGCTTGCGGATATCCACGTTAAGAAAGTCGCTGAAAGTGAGGAGTAGAAATTTCAAGAAGCATAGTTGTAGATTGTCGTTAGTATAACTAGCCCCTCCCTAAGAAGTCCAAAGCCAGAATAAAATCCATGGATACATCTAAAATTGCGTGCCAACATGGATGCCTCCATCCACCAACACATTTGTCCCAGTGACAAAGCTGGCTAACGGACTCGCCAAAAGACGGCAACATTCGAAATCTCCCGCGGTCCCCCAATCGCTTCAATGAAATTTTTAAACGCTGCTCTTCAACCCACTCTGGCATAAGTTTTAAGTATTTCTCCCACGGACCACCCTCGCAGAGGACTGGGCCCGGTGAGATGGCATTAACCCTAATGCCCTTTGGGCCCAAATAGTGCGATAGCTCCTGCACATGCTGCAGCTGCGCAGCTTTGCAAGGTCCGTATGCGGCCGGTGGGCTTCGGTAAAACTCACGACCCATGAAAGAGCTCTGCACGATGATGGAGGCCTGAGGAGACTTCTCTAAATAAGGCTCTGCGGCCCTGACTAACTCCACGAAGCCCATGACATCAATCGCGAAGCTGTTTTGCCAGTGCTCTGTGTCACCTTCCATATGCATCGGGGACGCTGAAGATTATTATTAGCTATCAATGAGTCTAATATTCTATCTTGGGACCAAGCTACGAACCATTTGCGATGATGACGTCGATGCGTCCAATACGTTCCGCAGAGCTGTTGACCCAGTTCACGATGGCTTCCTTGGAGGAAACGTCAAATGCAGTTCCAAATGCGCGAGCAGGGTTGTTTTCAGGAAGAGATTGATGCACGTCGTCGAATTCGGTGTTGGTGACGGTACGAGCACAGTACGAAACGTTGGCGCCTTCCTGGAGGAATTGACGCACCATGGCCTGGCCCATGCCACGTGTGCCGCCCGTGATAAGAACGTGCGTGCCTTGAAGACCGGTCTCAAGAGGCATCATAAAAGATATTCTAAACGCTGGGAGGTGAGATTGAAGGACCGGAGTGTTGATGGCGATTGGAAAGGAGGGGCATTTGGCCTTCTTAAGTGCCTTAACGAGGTGCAGTGCTCCACATATACTCTGTCAGTGCCAATAGTGCACAACTACAAAAATAATGAACTGCTTCAGTTCAGAGCATCAGAAGCCATTTTGGGATTGCTGAGAAGATCGCACGGCTCTAACCCTTTCCGGCCTTTTCTAGGGCATGGTTGGCCAAATCGGGCAATTGGACCCACTCAGGCGGGATGACTAACAATTTTCATTCCAGATGCTAATCCCAATTAGGCGACTTTCCGAAACTCCTTTAGGAAATTCCTCAACATTTCCTTATTGGGAAGACTCGCAACTTCAGTTGGCACAGTCGCTTTCTATAAAGTCCTCTGGGCTTTGCATTGTTATGTTGAATATAATTTAGTATATGTTAAGCTGTGTTCCCTTGAAGAGTCCTCGGTGTAGTTACCGACGTTTGCATATCCACCAATGGAGAAGCATGAGGAGACAGATATTTTACATCAAAACTCTGGAGAGTATAGTATGACGATGTCTGCTGAACCGGAATTAATTACTAGACAAGAACACACTAATGTGAACGACAACCCGACGTCAGGCTTGTCCAGCAGTGTGGCCGTTGAGCCGATTGCCTTGAGCGTGAAACGATTTCTATCACCTTACCACGCCGAGGCAAAGAGTTCTCAGCCTACGACGATCGTGATGAAAAACTTAACAGTTGAAGGCAGTGGCACAGGGTAAGTAATAAAAGATTCCATTGGCATAACCTGCGGTAGAATACTGACAAGTGAGGGAAGGCCGCCCCGCCCCTAGTGTTTTCACAGAGGCAAAATCTGGCTTCGGTCTGTTGGAGCCAATTCAGAGTAAGATGCATCGTCCATCATCGCGGCCAATCCTTCGAGATTTCTCCGCTGCCATCCAACCGGGGAGATGGTCTTGGTGATTGGAAAGCCTGGGAGTGGCTGTACTACGTTTTTGAAAACGCTTGCAGGAATGTGGAGTGAATATAAAGAGGTTAAAGGTGATTTGACTCTTGGAGGACAGTCCATGCAGTCCGTTATTGACAAAAATCCTCAGGATGTTGTATTTTGTGGTAGGCCTCTTTTTATTCAAACTTACGGCTTGATATGCTGCAGCCACTGACTGGAGACAGCCGAGTCTGATGACCACTTCCCTACCTTGACTGTTTTGAAACACTACGATTCGCACTTAGGGCGCGATGCGGTCCCAAGCCAAGTGCATCAGAAGTCGATGAGAGGGTCCGGTATCTAGCCCAACTAGTCGGACTTAGCCATGTGCTCAACACCAAAGTTGGAGACGCTTATATTCGGGGAGTCAGCGGAGGGAGAGACGTCGTGTCTCATTGGCTGAAGCGCTGGCCACATGTGCGCGGTAATTTATCTATTCCCTATATGGTATGAAGGAGTACTCCTGATACATATCCTTAGGCTGGTTTGCTTTGACAACCCGACCAATGGCTTAGACTCCTCGACAGCGCTTGAGTTCATGGAGATGATGCGAGAGTGGACTCTGCAGAGCCAGTGCGTGACCGCCATGAGTGTCTATCAAGGCAGTGACGCTATTATTCCGTACTTCGACAAAGTCATTGTCATCAATGCCGGACGCCAAATATTCTACGGAACTATCCCCGACGCCAAAGCGTACTTCATAAATCTGGGCTTCGAATGTTCGCCTGCTACTACCACAACGGACTTCTTGAACTCCATGTCCGCTGAGCCTGGGGTCCGCCGTGTACATGAAAACACAGGAATCGAGTGCCTCGCATGCCAGACGAGTTCCTGGAAGAATTTCGACGCAGCGTTCACTATCAAGAGCTCCAATCCGCAGTCGAGAGTGCCATGTCTCTTCCCGCCGTGGTCCACCCTAATAAGCCAGACCAATATGCTTTGCCACTTTATCAACAGATTATGTACTGTGCTACGCGCCAGGTGCGCATCATACAGCACGACTATAGTTCCTTGCTTGTGGAAGCCATGTGTATTGTCGTTCAGAGTTTGGTCCTAGGGACGTTGTTCCGGAACCAAAAGAGAGACACGGATCTTTGTTTATCTTCGCATCTGCCCTCTTTACTCTGTCCTAGTCCCGGCTCTGCAATCTATGGCAGAGTTTCGTAGTACTTTCGCTCAGCGACCGCTCATCCTCAAGCACAAGCGATACCGGCTGTATCGACCCATGGCTTATGGGTTTGGATTGATCATGACGGATATCGTCTGGAAGGTCTTCGTCATATTATGGAATATTCCTCTCTATTTCCTGACTGGATTCCAGAAGGACGCCGGTAACTTTCTCACTTGGTTCATCGTGGTGTATATCGAGCATCTCGCGTTGTCTATGTTCTTCCGTTCCGTGGCAGTGTTCTCGTCCAACATGTATCGCGCAGTCCTCCCAGTGGGCATATTTTTAACATGTACGTTCTGTACACAGGCCTCTATGTGCCAGCACCTCAGATGCAGGTGTGGTTAGGTTGGCTCAGATTCGTCAATGTAAGTGTTCGCTGCTCGTCAAAAGTGCCTCGCTAACCACAGGAAACAGCCCCTTCATTATGGTTTCGAATCTGTCATGATCAATGAATTCGCTGGTTTGAGCTATGAATGTAGCACATCGGACCTGGTCCCATCAGGGCCTGGCTATACCAGTCATGCCAACCAGGTGTGCGCTGTGGTAGGCTCTGAGCCTGGTCAGCGATTGCTCTCCGGAATGGCATATATTAAGGCTCAGTATGGTTTTGAAGAGGGACATCTCTGGCGAAACCTGGGAATCAACGCGGCGTTCTTTATTGCCTTCGGCTTAGCTTCAGCGTGAGTTTTTGGAAAATGTTTTTCTGTCTGTTCAATTGCGCTGATGATGAAGATGATGATGCATAGGATTGGCATGGAACGCCTTAAGCAACCAGCAGGCCGGTTGGCAACTGTATTCTACCGTGGTATGAGATCGAAAAACTCTTTTTCCGGCCAAGGATCAAAGTTGAGCGACCAAGAGAGTGGACCTGTGGACCTCAATGTTCCTCCAGTGCAGGGCGAAGTCGAAAGTCGAGAACGAAGCGCAACGATTGAGTCTCGCAATTTGACCTGGACAGGACTAAACCTGGACGTCAAAACCAAAGACGGTCAGAGACGCCTCCTTAACAATTTGAATGGGTCCGTCTATAGCGGACAGATGAAAGCGTTGATGGGCGTGTCTGGCGCTGGCAAAACCACCTTGTTGAATGCTCTGGCAGGCCGATCAACGGTTGGAACCCTTAAGGGGACGTTAATGCTCAATGGACAGCTTCTCCCCAAGTCTTTCAATCGTTACATGGGTTACGTGCAGCAACAGGATATTCACCTCCCTACGCAGAGTGTACGAGAGGCGTTGCAGATGACCGCCCGCCTTCGCCGACCACAAGAGATCTCCCTTGAGGAGAAGGATGCCTATGTCGAAGAGGTTATTCGGTCTCTAGACATGCAATCGATTGCAAACGCCTTAATTGGTACACCCGGGGCTGGCCTCAATTTGGAGCAGCGCAAGAAGGTTAGCATTGGCGTAGAGATGGCTGCGAAGCCCGACATTCTCTTCCTAGACGAACCCACTTCCGGTCTTGACGGGCAATCGGCTTACTCTATTGTTCGACTCCTTCGAAGACTTGCAGACTCGGGACAGGCTATTATATGCACAATCCACCAACCCGCCGCGGAACTAATTGCAACGTTTGACGAATTGTATTTGTTGACTCGTGGCGGTCAAGTGGTGTACGAAGGCCCTTGGGGTAGACTCCCAACAGGCTGTCGCTCACTTTGCACAATATGCTCGTCCGTGCCGTGAGGGTGAGAACCCAGCCGAGTACTTCCTAGAAGTGATTGGCGCTGGCACGCGTCAAGATATTCAGATAGACTGGGTCGACATCTGGAAGCAAAGGCGTGATCAGGCTACAGACAAGCAGAATGCACCTGCACCTGCACCTTCTGAAATTGACCGTTCGCGTAGTAATGAAGACCATTCCTCGCCGTCGCTTTACGCGGCCTCTTTCCATTACCAAATGCTGGTACTGCTCAAGCGGACATGGCTCTACTACTGGCGGGCGCCGGATTATGTTAGAGCCAAACTGTGGTTGAACGCCGGTAATGGACTGCTAAATGCGATGACCTATGTCAACTCCCCTCTAACTCAGCGAGGTGCCTACAACCGCGTCTTCTCATCATTCATGTCCTTGATCGTTGGCCCTCCATTGGGACTGCAGGTGCAGCCGCGGTTCGTAACGTTGCGAAACATCTTCGAGCACCGCGAACGCGAGAGCCTTACATACCACTGGCTAGCGTTCAACCTCTCTGCAATTCTCGTGGAGCTGCCTTATGCATTTATCACCTCACTCGTGTATTGGCTGCTCTGGTACTTCCCGTGGGCTATTTCCGGGATGCCAATCATGCAGGATACAGTTTCTTGATGTATCAGCTCTTCTCCGTGTTCGCAACTAGTTTGGCACAACTGTGCGCCTCGCTGATGCCAACCGTTGAAGCGGCTCTCTCTGCTAATGGATTCTTTTTCATGTTTTGTAACACTTTCGCCGGTACCCTGTCGCCAGAACCGGTGACTCCGGCAGGATGGCGTTGGTACTACAAGGTTTCACCACTGTTTTACATGAACGAAGGTGTCGTAGTGGACGTTCTGCATGATTTGCCCCTTCACTGTACCGACTCAGAGGTGTCGATTTTTCAGCCACCGAACAGCACGACCTGCTATGAATATGCTGCACCTTTTCTCGAGAGTGCAACAGGGTTCCTGGTTAACCCGAACAGTACAGCCAATTGCGAGTACTGCCCTTACAAGAACGGTCAATCTTATGTGAGTGTCCCGCATGCATTATAGTGGTCCGATTCGATTGAAGCTGACTGGAATTGGCTTTAGTACTCGCAATATGACTACAGCTATAGTCATCGCGGCCGGAATGTTGGTGCCTTCATCGGGTTTATTGCCTTCAATTTCACCATGGTCTTGGTCATTACCTATCTGACGCGTGTTCGTCGTCGCCGATGAGAGCATAATTAAGCACTCGCATTTCTTTTCCTGCTGTGCTTATGTGTTCATTGGGGTGATTCCATTGGACTTCTTGCAGATTCCGATCTGAAATTTGGTTGTATTATACCATGTTGCTCAAGCACATCGATATACCTATAGAGAGCTAGATATGTTTGATGCAATAAAGTGAGGTTATTAGAAGCAGCGTACAACTACAGACGGTGACAGCGATAGTAGCCGTTGATAAAAGCGGAAGAGAACATGCGACCATCGGTTAAGATTCATCTCGACGACGTTGGGGTAACTGGAGATGCTGCTATTTAGCGTGCATTCGCCCTGCAATAGGTCAACAATGCATCCTTTCTGTGCGGAAGTTGGTGTGTTGAAGTATTTGCCCTCATTTATGGTCGAGCTGATACTGACGGGATGGGATGTAAGTTACTGTCCAAAGCTGCGAGTAGAGAAGTTGCGCCTGAAAGCCTGCAGTCATAGTCCTGGTAAGTCTTCTTAGGAAAATGAAAATTCAACGTGCCACAGGAAAGAGATCCGACTTGACAGAAAGAAAAATAGTAAATACAGGGAGTTAACAAGAAGAAGGGGGTCGGAGGAAAATCCGAAGTCGGGCTGCTGGGCGACGGTATTGGTATGTATCGTACAGTACCACTAGGCGTATTTTACCGTGGAGGAAGAACTTCAAGCTTTCTGCGACTCTCCTCTCCACTGAACTCCTGTGTTCCTTCATATCACATACCCAAATGTTTTCTACCTTCTCTGCGAACCTCAACTCCGCTGATATTGCCTCTGAGCAGCCCGTCACCCCGCGTCCCAAGCGTAACCAGGTTGTGCGGGCCTGCGACTGGTGCCGCCTCAACCGCGTCAAGTGTGATGCCAACCTACCATGTCAGAATTGTCGTGAGCATGGTAGACACTGCAGAAATACAAAGCAACTTGAGGCCCATTCACTACCGGCCGCAAATCGGTTAGACTTCTCTCATTCGCATGCCGTGTTTTTGCTTTCTTTCACTTAGTTACACATCAGCACCCATCGGCCGAAGCTGACAAATACGGCCAGAGAAATACATCGACTGCGCAACCGGCTTAAGGATTTGCAAGAGCAACTGGATAAAGTAAGAGAGGAAACGAAAAATCGCATTGAGACTGCTAAATCACCGTCCACCCAACTTTCCAATGCCTCGACTTTCGCCTCCATCGTCACGGCACCCGCAGCACTTCCAAGTTCGCATCGCAAAACATGGGACGGCCAGCACGACCCGGAGTCACAAACTGGCCTGGTGATACATTACGGCCCTCTATCTTCACCGTACATGGTGATGCGCCTGAACCGGTACATGCGCGAGTCATCCAATCAGCAACACAACAAATCTGCCCTTCCGTCCGCATCTCTCAGTTTCACTATCACTCCGCCACTGCTTCGCATGAGCAGTTGCTGGACGAAGCGGAACATCCCGGTCTCCGCCTAAGACTGGCAGAGGTTGATGACCTGTCTCGGGAGCAAGAGGAGTACTTTCTTGTTCTCCTTTGGCAAGCATATAACTGCATATACCCCATTCTTGCGGAGGAAGATTTTCATGAATATTACAATTCGCTTTGGGATGGGACAAACGGTCAAGCACCGCGTCAGTCGTCCGCGCTTGTGGACAGTTTGTTGGCTGTATGCATGCAGTATGGTAGCACTTTTTGGTCAATGAGGAGGAGGATGTCACGGATGGCGAGGCGGAATCGCAAGCCACTCGCTTCAATACCGCCGCATATGCTTTCTACCGTCGGAGTCAGCGCGCATTGATGGAAGAACTAGAATATCCTTCAATCCCATCACTGCAGAGTCACATATACTGCATTATCTACCTGTACAATACAGCGAGTCTAGATGCTGCTCATGCTTCCCTCTCACTAGCTATCAGGATTGCTCACATGCTGCGCTTACACATTCGACCTCTAGAGTCTACGCCACAGCCGAAGCAGGAACTGTTTTCGCGTATCTGGTGGACACTGTACCAGTTGGACAGCCAGATCTCGATGACTCTCGGTCGTCCGCCTTTGATAAATACTGATGAGGTCGGATGTGCGATGCCAAGTGACAGTAGCGACGTGGCGCAACAGTCAACCACGGGTTTAGTACCGCCTCTGAATGAGGAGGATATTAACTGGCTCAGCTTCCACGTACAGTACATCCGCCTGACGGCCGCGGCGCGGAAGGTCCACGCTGCTTTTGGCGCGCGCTGCACGGAATTGTTACAGACTAAAGATATTCAGGACGTGCACGAGGATCCGCTGATCCTTGAGACTCTTGCAGGCTTTCTTAGCAGTGAAGTTCGTGCGATGTACGACTGGGTGCTGACCGTGCCACTGTCCCTTAGAAATCAGCGCAAGGGCCCAGGTGAGGCCTTCTCCACAGACCGCACAGCACTCAATATGAATTCTGCCAGCCCGCTCTGGTTGCAGCGTCAACGACTTCTTCTCGAAATTGTCTATCACCATCTGCAGATAGCCAACTTTCGCCCTTTCATTCGGTTTCCTCCACGAGGCGCATCCAACACGTCACTGTCAGATAATCACGGCATTACTTCCTAAATCACGCCGTAATGTTAACCATTATACTAAACCAAGTCTTGTCAGAGACAGATCTGTTGAGTGGATGGACATCACTCTTCCAGTACCAGTGGGACGCTGCCGTCTGCATCCTATCATTTGTGCTCTCAAACCCAGTCTGCGCCCCTACACCGCCCGCACGCAAAATCCTGCCCACGGCTCTTCGAACGCTGCATAAACTCGGATGGCCCTTTGCTTCCGCAGTCAACACCCTTCAGCTTGCCTGGGAACAGTTCCGTTCCAGTTCAAACCCTTATGGATGGTCACAGCTCACTCCTCCCAGTCAGAGCTCGTCAGAGCTGGGCCCGACGTCAATCCAGGCTTCACTACCAAATACTGGGCCAGCCATGATGCAGCCAACTTTGCCGCCACCGGATCAGTTTTAGGATTATCAACGCAGACTAAGCCCCGTCAAATATGACGCTCGGTGATGACTTTTCAGATCCAGCCGTCGTCACTCCGCCGCTAGATCTCATGGACGGATCTTTGAATCTACCTAATGAGCTCTTCATGGGGACTGACACTCAGTGGGTGTCAAATGTTGCAATGCCACTAGATAGCTGGACAGGTTAGAAGTCCCAATAATCTAGTCTCTTTCCATAATGATCCCAACTACGTTCTTGTTTTCTCTATATATTGATGGCTCTGATGATTATTCTTGTAAATATTTCTTACATAGATAGACCAATGATAAAGGCTTTACTTTTTTCATGTCTTAGATCGATATCAATCCGGATCTATCACTCAAAACTCAACAGCACGTTCTACTTGAAGTCCCCAAATCTGCAGAGTCTTTTGCTGCAGGTCGCGTATGCCAGTGCTAGTAGTTATAACCTCAGAAGCAGATATGAAAAATATGGATTCTCGCTATGCTGGACACGGGATTACGCCAGAGTTGCTGTAGGGCGAGATCAGCTTAGCCACACAATGCTAACTAAGCAACTTATAAACCACGCCTCCCATTTATGTCTGACAAGCGTTGAAAGGCTATAACTAGTTAGTTATCGGTCACAAACAGACCTAGTGACTCGGGAGCTTGACTTGTATGTACAAGCTGCTCGATCATAGTTGTTGCAAGATTAGCAATACCCCTGACAAGCGAATAATACGGCCGATGCAAAATAGAAACATCCTTACTCCTCACCATTGGGATGGATCACTCCAGCAAAATCATCTTGAACTGCGGTGCTGCCCTGATCCACTTCGTCAGATATATCCAGCCCACGCTCACCCGGCGCGCCGTCGACCCGCTCCATCGAATGAGCATCACATTCACCACCGGAAGAGGCAAAAGAGGCGTCCCATCTTTGTCGAAACACGTTAAATCTCTGATAGATTCATCGAGTACATCTCCGCGGCGAAAAGCCCCGTGCTGGGTAGTTGCATCGGGAAGCACAACGCCGTCGAAATTGCTCATGGACAGGGCAATAAACTCGAGCTTCTCCCGTGCTTTGACATCATCCACCAGCTCGGCTTGAATTTTGGGGTCCTGTCCAACGAGCACACCTACGGTTTGGTCCTGATCATCAATGATGGGGTAGTCACGGAGAAGAAATGGGTGGTCGGTAGCTGGAGGATTGAGCCTGAAAAATGCAGACTGTGCACGCGTGACGATCTGGCTCCTTTGAGTCGCAAAGCTTCCAGTTCTGGGGTCCCGAGGGAATTTACCTCTTGGGCAAGGGACTCCAGAAAGGAGAGGCCGCTCCCTCCGTTTCTCTGGGACTGGAACGCCTCTTGCCAGTGCTTATACCTGCATGGCCAGCGAGACGCGACAGAGGACGCCAAACGGGAGAATCTCGTTTTTCGGGCTGCTTAAACGGGCATTTGCCTTCCATGCATCCCTGACCCCATGCCACGGCGATGTATAGGAGCTTCTCATCAAGATAAGGTTCGACGCAAGCATATTCTTTTCGGAGTTCTCCTCATTGTCATTGCCTTTGCCACTGTCACTATCACTGCCACCGTTACTATGGGGACATCTGAAATCAACTGCCGAGCCCGGCACAATGGTTTCGACCCTGTAAGAGCTCCCAACCACCTCGCAGGAAACCCAGGTGACAAGTGGCCCGCAGAACTGGATACTCCGACGGTTGCTGTCATCCAGCAGTAAAACGCTTTCTCGCGTCGAGGCCCATGACCAACTGGGGATGAAACCCTCTGGAATGCCCTGTAGCTCTGGCCTGTCCTCGCCGGCCGAGTAGGCGGAGTCGGCACACCATAACAAAGCCATATCAAAGTCCTTGCGGGGCAATCCAAACCACAGAGGACCCCTTTGCTTATAAAGGGCGCTGGCAACTCCATCAATCGCGTTGTAGATGTCAGAGGCATTCCCCAGGCTGCGCTCACTGTATTTCCTCACATGACCATAGTAGCAGTCAAGGTTGGGCTCCCATATCTGAGGGCGCAACGCGTTGGGAGAATAGAGAGCTTCTTGCCTCGTTCCTTCCTCGCTTATGACATCCTCGCAGCATTCAAAAATGACTGAGAAGAGGTAAAATAAAGCTTTCTTCTCCCCAGGATCACCTCCTGGTATGTCCATCCCCGAGTAGACCATATGCATGCTCCCCGGTTATCTCCCGCCAGCTCGGGACTTCGTTTATGAAGTCTATCTCTGATATTTGAAGTTGAAGCTGTTTCTGAGATCTCTCAATACTCACTCCTGGGACGCCGTCTTTCATATCACCATCCGCGACGATGATGACAAATTCAGCGTTTGTATATATCTCCGCCATAGAGCTTATTTGCTCTGCAATGTCTTCGCTATCATCTTGAATGATGCAGTATTGATCTACCCACAGGTAGTCCTTTTTCAGCTGACGGCATATAGTGATGGCATCATTGATCGTTTTCGGCGTGTCAGAGACGACCAGTCCGCCATGCCGCTGTAGAGCGTTCAGAGTTGCCCGCGATGTCATCTTCGTCATGTCCGGATTAGGACCCCAGACGTAGCTGAGAGCTACATAGCGACAGTCGGGCGTAGCCGAGATGATGCGTCTCCGCTGAACGTCAATCAGTCGAAATTTGGTAGGCTTTGAGCTGGCGAATGTGGCGGTGGTGGTGCAATCCGCATGTTGCGACGAGCAGTGTGTTAGCCAGCGATCGAGAAGACTCCAATCGACCCGTCCTCCGAGTCTGTTGAGCGTGTAAAATGTTGTTGGCGGCGATTCATCCCCGTAGACTGGACCGTTAAATACATCTTTCTCTTTGATCAAGTCCTCGGCCAACCTAGAAGAAATGTCACAAGCTATTCATCGCAATGCATGCTCAGTTTCACGTACAACTCAAAGTAGCCCTTACAGCACGGGTCGGGAAAGGCTCCAGGACATTTCATCTTGTTGGCTGAGGTGGAAGCATAGTATACTCTTCTAGCACCCATCCACACTCCATCCCGATATCGGAAGCGCATGAACAGCGAATCCGATTCAAGTCGCATCGCGAGATAGCCACCCTCATACCTGGCGGGTGCATCCATCCCCGACAGGAAGGAGTATGGCATCCCCGTCCGGATGAGCAAGTTACAAAACGGACAAGCACGCCGCTTTTCGACCTCTTCGAATGCACAAAACCGGATGTAGTCGAATCGCAGCTTGCCTACCCCAGGCAGTGCAGAAGATGGCGGAGTCGTAGGTGACGACAGAACTCGCAAAGTGATTCTTCGAGGGATCGGGGTATTGGTCGGAACATTCGCCGTGGAATAGGGAAAAATAGATAAACGGTAACCACAATGGCAAAGTTCATGACGACCCAGATGATGTAGTATCGGTAATGGAGGTCCTGGAAACCGGTCGGGGTGACCTCGACAACGACAAAGGTCCACAGCCACGTCATGCAGTTTGAAAGACCGCTAATCTTGGCGCGGAGATGGGGAGGAGCGACTTCCGTGGAGTAGAGGAAGGGGAGGCCAAGGAAGCCGAATGGGTAGAACATGTTGACGCCATATAGAGCAACGACGGCGACAATGAGCGCGGCATGGTCGTTGGTCGTTGAGCTTGTACCGGCGAGCACGGCCATGGAGACGCACATGCCGGCAGCACTAATAAGCATGAGCGGGCGACGACCAAGACGGTCGATAGTAAACACGGCGGCCAGGGCCCCGACTATCTGAATGGTAGTCATGGCGGCACTTAGAATGCGCGATTCGGTACCTCCCAAGCTGAGACGCTCTTCAAAAATAATGGTTGCGTAGAATGTGAGTGTGTTGATGCCGCAGAGCTGGCCGAAAGATTGACCTGCAATACCGAGCAGAAGTCGGTGTACGTTGCGCTTCTCGCCCATCTTTAGAATTTCCCATCTACTGACGCTGTGGAGAAGTTCTAGTGATCTATGGACGTCCATGATTTCTTCCTGTACGCTGTCAGAATTGGCGTCGACGTCACGTAAAGCACCCAAAATTTCACGGGCTTCCTGCTCGCGACCTTTGCCCAGCAACCAGCGATGCGATTCAGGCATGAAGAAAATGGAACACATGACGAAGATGGACAGTGACGACTGCAATACGAGCGGAACGCGCCACGCGACAGAGCTCGTGTCAATAAAGGAAAAGCCGAGGTCGATCCAGAGCGAGCAGGCAATGCCGACGGTTACAAAAGACCTTCAGTGACGACGTGAGAGCCGCGATGCGACGAGCCTGAGATTTCAGACTGCCACACAGGAACGGTGGCAGTGACACCACCGGTACCGAAGCCTAGGACAAGTCGGGCCACGATAAACTGGGCCAGCGAGTACGAAGAGGCCATGAGCAAGGCGCCGATGATGACCAAGGCCGACGAAAAGAAAATGACGCGACGCCGACCGAGCCAGTCTCCGACAAAGATGGTGTTGAGCGCTCCAAAGATGGCCCCAACAGTGAACAGGGCCACCACGGTACCTGGATGGATAATGCGTTAGACTACTGCATTTGTATGTGCTATGTAACCCAACACCGTACCTTGCACGTTGGAATTCAACTTGCTCGAGTTGTTCACGGTATCCATCTCGGGAATTGCTCGATGAACGACGGCATAGTCAGCAGTCCTCCGGCCACGGCCAGATTGTATCCGAAGCACATATAAGCTGGGAATACCACCAGCAAGATGGTGGCGAGATTGAGACGAGAGCCTCGGAAGCCCAGAAAGGGAGCCATTATATCCTTTGATTTTATACTGAACGGTAAGAATCAGGTAGTGAAAAAAATGAGAAAAGGAAGAAGAAAGGAAGGAAGGAGCTGGTTTACTTGTTGTATACGGAGTTCGGGCTGGCCGGCAAGGGTTTTTCCCTTTTGCCCGGCATCGAGATGAAGACAAAAGCCCTCAACCCCGCCAGTGCCCCGGTCCGTAGTAACTCTCAATCAAACCGGCCTGGTGCTCCCCGTCTCGCTCCATCGCTCTGTCGGAGTGGAGCTGGCGAGAACTCTCGTCGGCCCGTGGCAAGAAGACTTTTACATGTGTGGCTTTCCGCTTTTGTCCATTCTTTCAGGGCGTATGTAGATCCATGATTGTGTACGGAGTAGTAAGTTGCCAAACCGTGCAGGATTGTCCATGCTCTTTCATCTACCATTTATGACATTTATGATTTCTTTGATCCTTATGTACAGTATACATAGCGCGTTGACAAGGGCAAAAGGCTTGTCTGCCCGCTGGCCAATCACAGCCGCCGCAGAGCGCCTCGCCCCCACGCTGACGTATGTTACTTAGGGCTAGAAACTAGGGCTAGGGCTTAGGCTAGGGCTCGGGGCTTGCCTGTTCAGTGTCTACGCGAAATACATACAGTCTGTGTAAAGTAATAGTGTTAACACCATGTTTGTTGGTGCTTCTATTGATGATTTCTCGCGCATTCTTTGATCCTTCTAGTTACATGTACGCATTTATCTCAGACGCTCCCACTTAAGTTAACTAGCGCGAGAATTCTGCTGATTCAGATCAGGAAATCTCACGCTCCAGCATAAGCCAGAGCATTTAAGTATGTAACTATACCCGTACCGATCCCTATGTCTTTCCATGTATTTATGTATTTGTAGGACAGGAAAGAGCTTTTAAATGTTTTAATAGTGTTGAGCTGTTCAAAAATAAAACTATATATCCACAACGCATGGTGGACATAGTGGTGGCAAGACGAGCTCATTCAAAAGATGTATATTCTCAAATCACGTCAAGAAAGTGGATATTGCTAATATTCTAGTACCAGTAATTGAGATTATATTCCTATCTCCACCTGCTTTAATATTGCCTTCGTGCGTAAACTAACGACCTACCTAGGTATATCTGGGATTTCCTCCATCTCATCTCCCGAATCATCAGAAGCGCCCTCCTCTATTTGACCGCCCGTATCTTGTCGACAGTCGGTGTGATTACCACTACCCCGCACTATCCGGAAATGGGTCTTTGTGCGACACGAAGTGTGCAAGGCTTCCATCAAAGGCTCTCCCAAACTCCCAAGACACCGTAGTCATATCATAGCGGAATTTCAAAATTGATCTAGTTAGCATAGCCAAAATGGACACGCCACAAGGGCAGAAAAACGCTGTTTTAGCCTTCCGCAAGGCATTCAAACGTGCACCTTGGATACCCATATCAAAAATGCAGGCACAATCATTCCGCGAGAGACCTCTAAAAGGGTCCCTCTTGGTCAGTAAAGTCCAAATTCCGCGCCTAGACGACAAGGATGCGGATTTATTGAGACTCAAAGTGTGCGATGCCTTCAAATCAAAAGCCGAGGGCGTGGAAAAACTCGATCCTCCAGCAGCTTGCTCTAGCTATGCCGGGGAATGGGTTGGAGTTAGTTGCGTGCAAGACTCCGAAAGTACCCAAGTGCTGCAGACCGACATCAGCGATCAAGAAAAATTCAATCTCATTGATCAGAATCGGCGGAATGATTCGACTCTTTTCTATCTCTCTGGAGGTGCATGGTTGTAGGTAACCTCCCTATGCTCTACGATATAAAGCGCTCACTCGTTGTTAATAAGCCGTGCTGGTCCTCCTGGTGCACGACCATTGATCAAAAACTATGCGAGCAAACAGGGAGTCGTGCGTTCACCTTTCAGTATCGTCTGGTTCCACAATACACTCTACCTACTCTCGTGCTCGACGTCTTGACTGCCTATTTCTACCTCATATCTCCACCTCCTGGCTCGTTTCACGAACCTGTCGACCCAAAGAAATTAATACTCGTTGGCGAATCCGGAGGTGGAATCCTCCACCTTGACATTCTCCAATTCCTTCAATATCTCCGCAACAACAGCTGCCCTGACGAACTTCCGCGAATGCATTTCTTTGGTCGAAATGTGCCCCTCGACATGCCCGCTGGATGCGCAATCATCTGCCCCGGTTCCGATCTCGCATTATCACTGCCATCGGTCAAGAAATACGAAAAGTCCGACTGGTTATCCGACGGTGCACCATGGCTCCAACCCGATTTCCCAGCAGACTCTATCTGGCCGTCCAAGCCCCCGCGAGATTTGCACTGCGATAATTCAGCCATATGTCATCCGTTCATTGATCCATCAACATGGACTGATTGGACAGGAATGCCGCCAATGTGGATTGCGTGCGGAGAAGAGACGTATTCGGATGGAATCAAGTTCTTGGTAAGAAATATCAAGGCATCTGGTGTGCCGCTCAGCTTTGTTGAATATGAGTTTATGCCGCATGTTTGGAATGTGGTTATGCCTTCCTTGCCACAAAGTCAACATGTTATGAAGCTCTGGGCCAAGGCTTGTATTGAGCTAAGAGACGCCACTACTGTCCGCGAGAGAAAGTCGGAGGCGTGGTATGTCAAATTGGGTGACTTGAAAATGATTCAGCGGAGCTTTGACAATCTGTTGGATATACCTAATACTGAAGTGCTGAAGAGAATGAGGGCTGCAAGAGACGAACTTGCAAAATTCGTTTGGAGAGGTCCAGTTGCTGCCAAGATGTGAACGCTAGTATCAGTAGTTCACTATTGAATTCAGAATGGACCTTCGATTTTCAGTACTTGCTGCCTATCATAATCTTGAGGTCGTAAAACTATCGTCGGTGTGTGATCGCTATATAAACCACCGCCATCGTAATCTCCAACAACTCACTCAGAACACAAATAACTGCCTGATCTAATCTGCATGACAAGCCTCAATTACACTCTGCTCATCGCCCTCCACAGACCAAACATCCACAATCCTCAGCGCCGGCTTAACCTTGCCCAACAACTCTTCCCACGGCGACCTTGTACGCTCCATACCATTACACAGGAATAGCATCAACGTGTCCATTTTTCCTCCTAGTAACGATTCGTCTGTGCACAGCCCGCGTCGCGGTCACTTAGGGCTAGGGCTTAGGGCTTGCCTGTTTACGTGAAATACATCCAATCCGTGTACCTACAGGGACTTCCCATCGAAATATAAACATCCAGAAAAATGATAAAGATAATCTGAAGCCCTTCCAATCTATATAAAGAAAATGATATTGCTATATAATAATATCCTAGGAAGGGCTCTAAATAATTATGAGTAATTACTATTAGGCAGCGTGATGTTTACGGGAGGGTGTTAACACTACTGCACCCCCACTGTATAAGTTTATCGAGGGAAAGAATTGATTTTTATTCTGCCTGGAACCTAACCTAACCAAGCCACATCCACGGCCAGGTAGAGTGGCCACACTGACTGAGCGCATGAAAAGATGAGTGATTGAGAGAATTAGAACTGAGACATGAATGGGAAAGAATGTGAAATGCGAGCCCAAAGTAAAGGAAATGTGAGCTCAAGGAAAAGCAAAACCGAGTGGGAATATGAGAGCCGATTTAGGCATCGAGGAAGCAAACTGAAGAACCGCCAAATCAACCTTGTGAATGCTGCAGCCGCACAATCTCAGCCTCGAGGCGACTCATGGCCTTGCGGTGCAAGACCGCCCCGAACCAGTAGTTACCATGGCGGTCCCGGCCGTACAGGCTAAACACATCCTGATTGTGGAGATCGCTCTTGCTAACAATGTCGACTTGGAAATGGATTGGTCGTCCTTTTCAGTCTTCTCTTGCTGTCACCAGCCGGCTGAATCGATATGTCGTCCTCCCCGTCCTCTCCAGTAGGGTCTTCGACAGCTGAGCTGAAGTCGATGGCGTTCAGCAGCCCGCTGCTCGACCAATCAAGGAAGTAAACATGGTAGCCGTCGGGGTCCCCAAAACCGGATATCGGTCTCGCATCCCTGACGTTCGAAGCAATCTTGCGGTGGCAGCGAGCTGTTCTGGAGTCCCTTGCTCGAGGCATGACTTGCGCACAGCAACAGCAGTATCCCCGAATGGCCCCTGGACTATGTCTCTGGCACGTCGCTGGGTTAGGTATGGGAATGTAGCGTTCTGGATGAATGCACCGACGGCCGGGAATCTCTCCGGCAATTGATCTCTGAGGTCAAAAACTGTGGATGCAGACATGGCGATTCGACGATGTCATATGGGAGCAAATCACATTTGTGGCCCACCCCTTGACCACATCGGCCTCGGTAACCCAGTAGAAATTGGTCATGTTACTAGTGGTTTTGTTGTCGAGCTCCTCGATTGTGGCGGCAGGAAGGCAGAAGACGCGCGATTCCATTTTATGGCCAAGGAAAATATCCGCAGTCTGCCGCGCAAGACTTGCAGGCCGAGCAGAAAGGGCGCGTTTCTCCGGCGCTAGGACTGATTGTTCAACGTCCTGATCAAATCCAAACTCTCCAAGATTATCCAAGTCATACCCCATGAACCGTGGGACAGACGATGGCCTTCCAGCGAGCATAGCACACCAGGCTCGAAACACGTCAGCCCAGCCTCTTCCATCTGTCATGGTATGTGGCCAGGTGACAGAAATTAGAGTGCCGTCTGTGAAAGTTACAACACGCAGAGATATCTGGGGATGCTCTTCCCTGTGTAATCTTTGAAACATGTCGCACCATTGCCATCTGTGCAAAGCGGACGAAGCTGTTCGACACCAGGGTGGATGGACGGCCCAGCTGTCTGATGTAACATTTTAGACGCCAGCGTATGGTACCTGATTGGCATGTTGAAACATGCCTCGCTAAAGCGGACCGGAACACGACCATGCTCCCATGAACGCAAAGTTCGGACGCCATAGCGATTGTATCCCTATCAAACAATGAGTTTAGTGGTCTCGCGTTCTTGAAGATTGATAGAGATGAATGAATACATACACGCCTCAAGATTCGACCGCCGAGTTTCTTCCAGTCGTCCTTGCGCAATAAAGCTAACAGGGACCCATGGAGCTCATCCGCCTTGAAGACGTCGTCAAAACGAAAAGTCATGCACATGATCAAGCTACGCAGAAAGTGCGTGTTGTCGAAGGAGTGAAGGGGATCGCGCCCTCCATGGTGGCTGATGAGCTTGGAGATGTGGGCAGGTGGGTTGATCTCAAAAGGACCGAAGTCATGAGGTTGAGCTGTTTAAGGGATGAGTTCAACAGTCCGTTTGAGATGTCTCAGGGCTAGAAATACCAGATGAAGTTCTTGAGTCTTGTCTCCGAGGTGTCAAGGGGCTTAAGGGGATTGGAAGTGATGGAAAGAACTTTCCCCGGATCTGCTGTACTTCAGCAACAGGACAACTGTGCAGGTGAGGGGAGAGGTGAGGATGAAGAGAGAAGGAGAAGAAAAAGAGAGAGAAAAAAAAGAAGGCCGTGAATGAAATCTTTGTCATATGACTGTCCCTCATGGTTGTCACGACGATGTGCACAGCTTGGAAGTCACTGGAACTTTCAGTGTTCTGATGCGTGATTCCACCTGGAATTTTTCATGAGGAGTTGAATTCTCTATCGCTCACCCCATCTACTCTGGAATTGTCTTTGCTCCATCTGTGCAACAGAGATATCAGAGTACAGCAAAGGTGAGTACTAAAACAAAGGATGGAGATGATATATTCTGACATCTTATACCAAAAGATCCCGTCAGGAAGCAGAAATTCTAGCATTTCACCTTCCGCCCAAGAAGAGTTCCAAAGCAATTGCCATCAAAGGGAAAGATTCGCATCCTCGATACTCAGGTGAGTCTCCAACTTTCAGCACTTCCAACGCAGCGTCCTCCCTCGAATAGTCAACTAAGCTCTTCAGCTTCTCAGCATTCCCCTCAACTCGTTCGGCTCACGTTTCCACAGTCTCAGGGACACTTAGAGCATCCGAAGGACCTCCATAGTCAGCCATGGAGAACTCCAACCTCAACAAAGGAACGTGCCAGAAATGCTCCAAACTTGACAACAAGTTGTGGATGTGTAAATGCACGGCATGCAAGCGCACCTTTCACTTCAAGTGCGTTCCAGAAAGAAAACTTTTCGAAGACGTTCTCTGCCATGAATGCTGCCTTTACAAGGATCCAGAGCTAGTGTCTCGTCTGGTAAAGACAAATGAACTGCTCAGAAGCGAGCTGAAAAAGTGTCAAGAACTCATTCGCCTGTACCAAGAGCAGGCAGATCAGTGCACGTCGATTATGGAGGAGTTTATCAATGCCGTCGGGACTGTCGAAGACTCGAATGTTGATACCTCGAGCCGTGAGGAAACTAAACCATCCGATGATCAACACTAGTACGTCCGTGGCATGTTGTCACCGTTGGTATTCTTCATCGTCTTCACAAAAAGAGGTACCACCGATCTGTTTTACGCATTCATGGACTTTCTACTGACTGTGAGCCAAGGACCATGTCGTTTATGCCACTGGAAGCAAAATTCGGAACGGTAATCTCGCGAATGCACGGTGATTCGAGTTATGAAAGTCTATCTAGATCGGCGAGGTAGAGGCGTCGAAAGGCTACAAAAACCGTTGGAGGCGAAGATTCATGTACAGGAATGCAGGGTTGTGCACGCAATGCGTGTGTTTGTTTTAATCAATCTCCATCCATTAGGTAGCGATTATGCTTATCCAATACAATCACTATTGTAACGGACGTATCTAAACAGATACATCTTATTCAGAATCACCCTTTTCTTCCAAAACATTCACCCCCGACAATCGCCTAATCTTCTGTAGTTTAGCCCGTAACACGTCACACTGGCTATCCAATTCGGTCACGCGTGCCTGTAAGTTTTCGTTGTACTCTTTCAATTCCCAGATAAACGCATCTTTGTCATCGACTTGCTGCTTGAGTTGTGCCTTTTCCTGCTGAAGTTGCGAGTTTTGTGCGCGGAGGGTGTCGAGACTGCTTAGATGGATTTGAATGGTGTTGATGGCCGATTGCAGGTCGCTGGAGTCGTGCTCGACGGTGGATAGCTGTAACCCAGTGACCTCTTCTGCATTCGTGGTATCTATTTTCTGAGGGAGAGTAATGGTGATGAGGTAACAGGGAAGCAGAAGCAAAAGAAGTTCGTCGACGTTTGGATGATGTGCTTGCTTTGGCCTGATTTTTGTGCTTTTGGTTGACTTCTTAATTTGCTTGAGAGTTGCTTTGCTCGAGACGCTAGTCACAGGCAAGTCAGATAATGGCATTGAAGTCCAATCGATCTCCATTGTGCCTGGGTTTGCAGCGCAGTCGGGACACTGCTAGCTGTCGACCTCCTTGATGTTGGAATTTTGGCTGTTGTGGAGTCACACGGCAAGCGAATCGCAGAGTCCAGCAAGCGGTGCGTTTGAAGAGAGCTTGACGTCGTTGCTATTCTTGCAAATGTAGCAGCATTTCACGTTGGTGTCTTGTGCTGTCGGCTGAGGATTAGTTTTGGGGCGCCTAAGGAGAGGTGCTTAGAATGACACGAACATGATGATGGCGTCAGTCAGTGCTCTGAGGTTGCACTGTTTGGTTCGACCCCGAAAAGCGACGTCGAGGCTAGGATGGAATAATACTGTTACAAAGACGACGGTCAAAATTCAAGGCCGCATGCAAACAAGGATACCACCCTTGGGTATTCTATACAGCACAAGCAAATTGGCAACCCTATATCCTCATGTAAGGCATTGGTTGTAGATAGGATTGTCTTTGATCTCTTTTCATGATAATTCTGAGTCCACTGTATTTTGTTTTGCATACCGTCTTTGTAACTATTTGATGACAATTGTCAAGACACCAGCTCTTATTCACGATGACCGAAGAATCCAAGCCGGACAACACTAAGGGAAATGAGACTGTTTTGAATTGACACGACCAGGCGACGCAGACGTTGGAAAAGGCAAGGAGGGAGAGGCAAATTTCCAATTTGAGTAAACCGGAATGTCTGAATTGGTTCAAACTGCTGTTCTTAACATAACTTCCTGCCATACAGTTTCACCTGTGGATATGGCGAAGCCATGCAATCGTGGAATAGGCACGCACGTCCGGGCAGTTTTTGCAGCCACGCAGAGGTTCCTGCCTCCCATCAAATTTTTCATCGCCGTTTCCTGGCCTGAAAGCTTCTCCGACACGGTATGGCAGAGGTAATCGAAGGAGAGCACGTTGACTAGATTTGTGTTTTTCTGTTCTATTCCGTAATGGTCACTGGTATGCAGACATTGAAACTACCATGTAACCAGTCCTCAACTTCGGCCACCTGACAGGCGTTGGATGCTCTCAGATTCAGGTGATGAGCAACAACAGCTTTCATCCAACAGCGTTAATCCTGTAGGGGCTAATGGAGTCATGAGCGGCACTATCTGGCCCATGCCATGATTGGTTGCAATACTGCTTGCCATACATCCAATTCTTGCAATAAGATGGGATATAGATCTTATGGCTCGGCGGACTCGTCCTACAACCAGCCTCTAAATCGCTTGGCTGGGGTACGTGTTCATTCTGCTATTGCAGTTCGAGAATACCTGATCATCGGGCAAATCCCACCCTCCGTGCATTAGTGGTTTGACGCTGCGTAATCCAAGGTGACCAATTGCAGGCCAACACCCTGGCAGGGGTTGATACTCGATATTGGAATCTGTCAGACACTGTCAGCGTCTTGTGTATGTGCAAACATGCAACGCAACCTTGGAACGTTCTATCCTAGTAATTCCTAACTCAGAACGAAGTTGCCTTCACCAATTGGACCAACAGCAAAGGAGCCGTCACACCCCAATGAACCTTTGAAACTACGCCTGCGGTAGAAGGTTCCTTGGCTCTGCTGCAGGTCGAACTGTTTTCCAGCCCCTTGCCGGCTGTCTTTGGTGGCTCGCCTAACATCGAGAGACTGGAGCTTTCATTGGTTATCCTAAGTGATGACTGCCCTGTTGTATCTGTCCGGTCTAGCAATATCTGCCAGAAGTCGATGCTTGTGAGTATGTCATTGGAGGACGAGCCTTGACCATTGGCCTCGGTGGGTTGACTACCAGAGATATATTCTCCTCAACCTCCAGGTTTCTCATATCTATCCTCAGATATAGATATTAGGCAGCCATCTAACCTCATCCTCGGCACGATTACGAATAGATCGACTGCATCTTGTGTACATTTTATCAAACAGCGACGTAATATTAAGAAATATGTCCTTTTGCTACTTCCCACCTAACGTAAAGCAAGGGCATGCCAACTGCTAGTCGATCAAAATAGAGCTCAAAATAATAGCCTGAAAAATAATTAAAATATGTACAATATCACAAAATGGTGCGAGGTAAACGAACGTCATCCAGGTCATTTAGGCATCGGTCTCTGTCCATAGCATATCGTCCTGGCCATGGGTCTTAGCGCACGTCAATCAACTTCTAGCATACACAAGCGTAAACTTACACATTTTGGTACGCGTGAATTGACTTGTCGCGCAAGTCTAATCTGATTTGATCAATCAGGGCCAGGGTCTCCTCGGGTGTCCACTGCGTTGAACAGATGAATTAGCAAAAGGAGAATCCCCATTTGCTAACAAAGCAATAGAGTCAACTCACCCCGAGATAATTCGTGAACAGGAACATGGCCCATCCCTCGAGACCCTCTTCCCACCCAATTCGATTATAGGCGCCAATTTCTTTCATTCGACGGTCTCGCGGCCAGGGTCCCACGGGCCATTTGAACGTGCGGTAGGTGACATTTTCGAAACCAGCCTGCCGGAAAAGATGCTCCATATCCTCAGCAATGCTGAAGGATTTGCCAAACTTGACGCCGCATTCCAGGGCCAGCGGCCCCAGCGTTCAATACTGGTACCGGCTATCGAGCCATCTTCGGAGCGGGCGATGACGCTGATCTCGGCCTGCTCGTACCACCCGCCTGGTTTAAGGTGTCGCATCACCTGGTCATAGAGAGCGGGATAGTCGGCAACGCAGCCGTAGATGGATCGCGCATGGATAAAATCAAAACTTTCCTTCGTAAAGGTCCACTCGGTGCAGAAGTCGTCGACCTGGAATTCCAGGTTTGGGGCACCAGAGTGGGCTGGATTGGGGAGAGGTCGGTTGCAATCACGGAGGCTGAGGGATATGCGTCTGCGAAATCAATAGCCCAGAGGCCGGTTCCAGTGCCCAGGTCTAGGACGCGAGAGGGGCGGTCGGGAATGGGAGCGAGGAAGAGGCCTCCGCCGAGAGTGAGGCCGAAGAGATGGTGGAAGAGGTCGAGATTGTCGCAGGCTTGTTCGTCGTTCGGGCCCCTAGTATCACGTAAAACAAGTTTACATAAGCTTGCGTTTTTTCTGTTATAATAAACGAGGGACGACATCCATACCAGTACGCGCCATGCCGAAAGGCATGATAGCGACGACCGTTCAGGTAGACATAGTCTCTGACCGAGGACTTTAGCGAGGTCGTCTGCGATTCACGATCGCTGTCATCGTCGTAGGACGAGTCAGCTTCGCCCAGCCATTCGACCTCGCCGTGGAGCTGTTGCTGTTCCGCTTGGAGGTCCTGTCCCTGTCTCTGTCCCTGTCCCTGTCTCTGTCCCTGTCCCTGTTCCTGTTGCTGCTGCTGCTGCTGCTCCATTTTGCTCCCCGCGGATTGTGGGCAGACGCATTCATTCATTACATGGCAGGCAGAGATGGATATTATATATCGCCGAGTGATAATGATATGATATGATGGTGTGTATGGCGGACTAACAAGGGCTTCGCACAGCCTGCATGCAGCGAATAAGAGAGGATGTTTTAATATCGCGGAATTTTGTGTCGGCCATCACCAACGGCCTGCCGCGTCCGCTGATTGGCTGCACGGGGCCGTGCGGGCCTCAGGCCCCAAACGCCGCGAAGTCGCTCTTCCTTTCTTTGCCTCGATTTTGGGCCTTCTCATTATTGGGGTTATCCATCAAGCCATTGGAAGCCATCTCAAGCCACTGCGCTGGTTTCACGTGGTAGCCACTGCGCCCAACAGTCGACAGTGGACCTTTCCCTTTCACTCCACCGAATCCTGAGTCTTGAAAGTTGAAACTTGAAACTGAAAGCACCGTCGGAACCTGAAAAGCTGGACCTGACCCTGAACCAGAACCACAGACACTACTTTTCAAGGTCTTACGCTACCCCGTCGACCATCCATCCCATGGCCAATCCATCGCCATCCCTGCTCGTTGCTCTGGCAGTTGCTCTCGCGGCCTACGTGGGCTATCTCGCCGTCGCACGTCTTTTGCTCAGCCCGCTGGCCCGCTTCCCCGGCCCCAGGCTCGCTGCGCTGAGCAACTGGTATGAGTTCTACTACGATGTCGTCCTGCAGGGCCGCTTCACCGCGCACATCCAGGCGCTGCATCGTCGATATGGTGGGTCTGCCTGCCTCGTTTCGCTTGCCCAAACTTTTGAGGCTGCTAACGCAACCCGGCACGGCCAGGCCCCATTGTGCGCATCACACCGACAGAGCTGCACGTCGACGATCCCGAGTTTTTCGATGTCTTGTATGCCCGCGATGGCCGCCGTCACAAGTACGCCTACTTTTCGGGACGCTTCGGCTATGCAAGTGACAGCTTCTCCACCATCCATCATGAGCTGCATCAGCAGCGCCGCAAGTCTCTGAGCCCGTTCTTTTCCGCCAGGCGGATCAAGCAGTTCGAGCCCGTTATCAGAGCCAAGGTCAACAAATTCTGCGCCACGCTGTCTCAATACGTTGACGACGGCCGCGTCTTGCCGTTGAGTCGCGCCTGGATGGCCCTGACCACAGACATCATCACCGAGTATGCATTTGCCAAGTCATACGACCAGTTGGACTCGCCCGACTTCCAAGACACATTGCATGATGCCCTCGTGGCCATCTATACTACCGGCCATTTTGCTCTGCATTTCCCGTAGTATTTCCCATTCTAGACTCGCTGCCGGACTGGCTGGTGACGAAGATGGAGCCGCGTCTGTTGCCTGTGGTCGGTCTTCGAAAGGTCAGTATCAAAAATCTCACTCTGACGAGTATATATACCGTAGTAGTAAATACGAGTAAAAAGCATAGGATGTAGAGAGGGAAAATAGAGACACTGACTTCTTCGGCACAGGATCTCGGTCGCAGGGTTGGAGAAATTCGCACGGGTCTGAATGAGCTCCACAAACATGCAGACCATCCGACTATCTTCCACGAATTGTTGCATAGTGATCTCCCGGACGAGGAGAAGACCGATGCACGTTTAGGCGATGAGGCACAGCTAATAGTAGCTGCCGGCTTGATCACTACCTCATGGGCATTGAGTGTTGCTAGCTTCCACATCATCAACAACCCGGCCGTAGCGGCGAGGTTGAGACGCGAGTTACTCTCGTCAACGTCAGCTATCGATAAAGCCGACTTGCATGAACTGGAAAAGCTTCCCTATCTCCACGGCTGCGTGAAGGAGGGTATTCGGCTTGCTCACGGAATCGTTACACGAAACCCCCGCTTAGCCCCCGACGTTGACCTCCAATATGGCGAGTGGGTTATTCCACGCAACACCCCTGTCTCAATGACAAACGTCGATATCCTAATGAATGAATCCATTTACCCGGATCCGGCGGAGTTCAAGCCTGAGCGATGGATAGACAATCCTCAGCTGGATCATTATTTCGTGCCTTTCGGCAAAGGGTCACGGATGTGTTTGGGCGTCAAGTAAGCCATGTCCCCTTTCTTGCATCAAGTAAGTTCATTCATATTAACGCTTTCTCATCTAGCCTCGCCCTTGCTGAGCTGTATGTGACAATTGCGACTGTGTTCAGTCGCTTCGATTTTGAGCTGTACAACACGGATTTGTCGGATGTGCAAATGAAACATGCTTATCTTGTGCCGTATCCAAAGTGGGAATCAAAGGGTGTGCGAGTGAAGGTGAAACTGCCTGAGCATGTCAATTGATGCATAGCACCCATGTGCCTGTATGTCAGTATGATTTGAATGTTATGTATATATAACCCTAAGTACATATATTCTTCAACAATTTACTTTCTTGTCTATATTGCATGACGTTTCTTCTCGAGGTACGATAGCTTTCATCTATTGTGCGAGAGGAGTCCTTCGCACCTAGGTATTCATTTGGCATTGGCAATAGTCCATCATTCTTATTCATGTTTTCCAGGTGAGAGCAATGACTTTGGGAATAGAAGTCTAAGCCCTTTTATTGATCTACTACTTGACGTGCTTCAAAATTCACTCACTCAAATCAACCTTGGAATGAAGAGTCGAATTCATTGTATGCTCTTAACATTGATACACAGCCTCGCTACTTGCCTAGGTGATTTTAGGCAGCATAACAATAAAACTACATCTAGATCCGATCCGCTAGAAACCTTAGCGCGGAAGTGGTGTATGAAGCCACACTGGTTATACTATTGTTACGGTTGAAGTACCATTTAAAAGAAAGAATCTCAAGCTCCACATTCAATCAGAGAGTGTCAGTGAATGAGGAAGAGGAAATAAAGAAAATAAATAGAAAGACAAAAAGAAAAACGGAAGGAATTATTGGTTGTTGTTGGTATGACTATACGCTAGATAGCCTGATTCAATAAGTGAAGCTTCGATTCTCAATAGTAATAAGATAAAAGCCTGCCCAGGTGGCTAGGATTAATTCCCGATTAGGAAATCCTTGGTTGGCATATCTTCAACTCAGAATAGTTCCCAATCTTTGGAGTCTTGAGAGACTTACCCTTAGTCGACCTTCTCCTGAATCGTGAAGTTTCATCTTCAAATAGATCCTTGTGTTTCTCGTCTACCGCTTCAGACTCGAACATCACTGTCCCAATTGTCAAGCACCCTCACAAAGCCAAAGCTCTCAAATCGGCGTCGAAAGAACTCAACTGTTGAATATCTGGCAAATCTTGATATGCCTCCTCAAAGAGCATGAAACTGCTTAGACTTCGAATTCCAAGCATTTACTGGGGTGTCCAAAACTTCGATATCAACCACAAGAAAGCCTTTCAACAAAGATCATGTATGACAACACAGACAACCTGATACTGCATTCAAGTATAAACAAAGACTTCTACCATTATGGAGTTCCCTTGAAGCTAGTTTGTCTCGAAGTGCAACAGGACATGTCACTGAACTGCATTTATGCATCATTGTCCATAAAAGGAGAAACCATCACTATTGCGATATACATCACGCACTCGGTGCCGATATTCTCTCCCTTGCGCTTGATAGATACTACCACTGAGCTCACTTTAACCGTGTTAATGCATAATGGGGATGATTGGGCAAATTTGTGCGAAGCCATTGACGGCATCAGAGCGGAAGATGTCAAACCGATCGTAAAGGGTCTGGGAACAGATCGTGCATAGGACTTTTGCAGCTCAAATTTACCAGAAGTCAAAAGAGTACGAGAGCATAGTACATCTGATCGATCACTACGGCATTGAGAACATTGGGCTTTCTTTCATAATCAAAGAGACATAGGAAGGGAATCTTTTGTTCCGAGATATGGGAACTCTTCAAGACTGACTCTTCATATGAAACAAGGAGTGATGAGAGGCTTTTTTTCTAAACTTCTCTTTGACCCTCGGCATTCTTTCTCGCCACTGGAATTTTCAAATACCTACTTAGTTACGAATTATAGCTGGTATCTATACTCAGGACAACGCATAAACAGCATAACTAGGCAGGTAGCTAGGCATAGTACCTAGGTAATCGTATCTTCCTGTAGTCCTGATGTCTGGTCAGATGTGTATCATGCTTCATTGCAAGTCCGATGCCACGAAGATACGTCCTAAGCCAGTCAAGCACAATGCAAGAAACACCCGTTCATCAACTTCCAGACTCAGTAAGTGTCTTGCACAATCAGATGAGTATGACTCATCTCGGGTACAAAAATGAATCACGTATAACATTGATTGTCGACAACACCATTTACTTCTTCCTACAAAACCCCATTTCCTGAATTTTACCTTCCTATCGAACCTACACAGACAGACCAAATGTAACAAAATGACCAGCCCGACTTCAAACACCCCGTCTGTTCAAACACCCTCTTCCTATAAGCAAGTTTTGGAAGACTTCATATCGAAGAAACGCCCCCGTGACTCCAAGAACACGTGCGAGCTTCAACTGGATGCAAATTACCACGGTACTGATCAACAAAGTCCGAACAACAAATACCAGATTCATGCGATCTATGCCAGAAGACAGATATCCTCAACGACTTTTGTCTGGATATTCCTCTCACACCGTCTACCGAGGGTCAAGGGAGATATACAAAGTGTGAAGCTCCATCTGAAGCACAAGGGTGGGCAGAGCTGCACACCTGCATTGATGAATCCTATTGAGCTTCCCTGGTCCACGGACGATATGGATGACTCGAAGTCTGGCAATTATTTCATTGTGAGGAGTCTGCTTCTACCTGTTCGAGAGGATTACAGCGACGTCGAGAGTTCCAAGGCGGGTGAAAACCTCAGCAAGAGGGCTTCTGCAAAACGCACTTGGATGAGCTCATCGAATACCGAGATAAGTATGATGTCCATGTCGAGCTGGAGTTCACCTGATAAGTGCAAGGGCACTGTCAAGGCAAACCTGAGGACGGTGTCAGACAGTGGAACTGATGAAGGAGCGTCACCGTGTGCGTGAGATTGATCTGTTTGGAGTAGGATGCATATTACAACTGTGTGTACCTAGATATCAAAAAGGTCTCTCACAACTGACCTCGGATTTTTAATATCTTATATTGATATTGGACTTGATATACTTTCCTAATATCGTATGACATTCATTTTTCTTACGGTTAAAGCGTCTGTAACAATACGATAGACCAGAATATGATTATCATTGTATAATCGGATAACAATGACTCCTCTGTCGCAGAGCGAAGAATCAGAGACAATCAAATAAAAGCGACTCATCTGTTGCAGAACAATGAATCACAAAGAATCAGATAAAATGACTCCTGTGGCGCAGAACAATGAATCATAGACTGGCGCACGTATATAAGAATTCATAGATCACCTCCGAATCCATCAATTCTTCTTCCCCAGGTACTTGCATTACATTCTGAAATACCTACGCAGTTAGACCGATCACGAAATGACCTCCACAAATCCAAAAACGTGGCTATACTTATGATCCAAATCCGTGTTGCGACCTCATTAAATCCGCGTCAATAACTACCCCATGGACGTTCTTGCGAAGCCCTAAGTTGCAGCTGGCTACAACATGCAACGACCCAGAGCAGGAACCAGAGCAAGGCGAATGCTTCCACGCAGTTTACTACGACGCAACTTACCACCTTAAACGCGAGGACAAGACTGAGATTGTGACTGCCCTTTGGGTACTTTTCGCACTGCCTCAGTCACTGTGGAAGGATACTAAGAGACGGCAAATGACTGCTGAAACATCGAGGAGAGTCATTATCTCGGTGAAGCGCAAGTCTGCAAAGGAATGGGAGTGGTGTTTTCAATGCCCTTGCCTAGGGACAGACTCCAAGTTTATCACTTAAATTGTGGCAACGAAAAATGGTCGTGAGGGCAATGAGACTTATTTTGACCAGGATGTGAGGGCAGTGCCTATTCGTGGTACCAGGGAATCCTTGGCAATGGATAGATTCCTGAAACATTCTGATAACTATGTGGTCGATGTCGATGTGCAGTACCAATACTAACAGTGTCGTTCTCTGGTACAGCGAGACTAAACACTTGAACTGATGGAGGGACTTTTCATATCTTACCCAGATTGATATTAATCTACATTACCCATTTTCCTACTTGATTTAGACATATAGCACACATCAATTTAACATAGTACAAGGACAACAAACAACGAGCAAGGCAGTTTTCGACGCTGGCATTCCACGTTCCTGTAGCCACTGCACACCTCCTGTGAAAGACGGCCTTATAACCGTGACGCATTGCCATTAATTTGATGCAAGGCTGGATGTTCGAGCTGAAGCAGTGGCAGCATGCCAAATATACCTAGGTAAACACATGTAACCGGTCTCCGATGACTACATAGTGGACCTAAGTAGGCTCAAGGTGACTGCATTAATCTACCTAGGTAGCTGCAATGCAACGCTTTAGATTGTCTGTCCACAGTCCGGCTAAGAGTACCTTCCACCCCACAAGCACCTGTGCGATGATGCCGCGGGAGAAGGGCGAGTGGACCCCAGATTGAGAGTCTGGCGGGGAAGGGATCGCGAGTTGTCGATGCCAGCGTGATTCCTATGTATTGTCACGAGAGGAAATACACAGAGTTCAGTGCATGTCATTGCCGAGCGCGCTGCGCATTTTGTCAAGGAGGATTTAGCGGCGGCTTTGATTGTACGGAGTAATGGCTTATTTTAAACAGATTGTATTGTAGATGGGGATCCATGGTACTGCTTGTCAAAGCCTGACTTAGTACGCCATGAATGATTGAATCAAGTTACTGCACGACTCATTGATTCAGATCGTCGGCTTCCCTGATTATCAGCCAAAGACATTTTCGAAACGGGTCATCCTCCTCGTCCTTCGCGTGGATAGGACCGTTCTTCGGATCATGCCGATTATTGTGCTTCTTCAGCGCAGCATTAAACCGAGTCAGTCTCGATTTCGAAGTCCAAGGTAAAATATCAAGTTCCAGATCCGCTATCCACGGTTGCAAGATCCGGATACGTTGCTGCTGTGCGTCGAACGACATATCACCCCGATCGTTCTGATCACCACCAGCGCTGCCGACAGAACCGCGCAAATGCATCAATTGCTGCAACAGTGCTGACTGGAGGCTCACTTTCCCCTTGGAATCGAGAACCGGGATCTTGGCAGTATGCGCAAGCGCGTCCAACTTGGCAATCTCGATTTTGAGCCCGCGCGGACCGAAAATGTCTCGCTGTGAGTCCCGTAGGAAACTGTCCGTACGGCTCTTGAAACGCCCAGGTTGCCCAGGTTGGCAATTCCACTAACCGCGGATCCGATCCAACGCAGTGGGAAGAGAATGGGGACAGAGCCTAAAAGGCCGCCGGTGACATCGAGGACCTGCAATGGCGGACTGGTCGCGATGGCTTTATTCAATCTGTCGAGAAAGCTCAGAAAGACTTCCGGGGAAGATTGTAGTCTTTCAAGATTGGGGATAGGCGCGGATAAATGGGGAGTCGAAGGATGAGTCTACGGCAGGGATGGCCATTGGTCTTTGCGTTGCTGTGTTGGCGATAGCGGCGGTGCATTTGAGCTTTCGCCAGTCTCAATCGTCCCCGCGTATGCTGGGGGTTCTTCGTCGGTTGATGTAGCTTGTGATGTTGAAGAATTTTCAGAGCGGGATGTTTCTTCATCTGCCTGAGCAGGGCGGGACCATGGATGTTGCGCTTTTCTAAGGCCATTTCCACTTTGATGAATGAGATAGAAACACCCTTTTATCTGCGCGGTGGTTTGAACTCAGCGGGTATCACAGAGCCTTGGAACGGTCTGCAGAGGAGGCAACGGTATGTACAAGCGAATATTTGTCTAGAGTCTTATAGTTTTGTGGATGTGCCAGGTTTAAATGGACAAGGAAGAAGACTCAGCCTCAAGGCCGCAGAGAAATAAGCCACATTCCTGACTAATTTTGTCCAAGTGGGCTGTGCCTATGGCGCTAACTATGTATACAAAGTGGTATACTAAAGTAGGCGGATTGAGAGCACAGAGACGAGATTGATCTCAGCTGCCTACTCATGGCGATATGAAAATTGATTGGCATGTGTGAACACTCAGTTGCCAGGATGGATGAACTGTGTATGTACCTAGGCGTACCTATGATCTAAACCTACTCTACATAAGCCTACGGTTTTTCTGTGTCGATTTTGAAGAAAGAAAACAAGAAGACAATGAAGTTAATATCGAAAACGCTATTCGCTATTCAACAATAAATTCAATCGGCAAACATTCCTGGAGAATCGAGTTCTCAAATTCTGCCCCAATCATTCTCAACGGGGTATATAAACCTGCGCAGGTGCAACATTTAGTCGTCCATCACAAAATGAGCACAAAATTTGGGTCCCGGTCATCGTTATACCCAGCATATTTGTCATACTTGCCATTCGCCTTGTCACGATTGACCTTGTGGCACCAGAGCACATTGGACAGTATCCTATAGCCTGCAGTTAGCCTTTATCTCGTAGCTCGAGTTTCATTTACACATCCAGCTTGACAACATACATAAACCAAGCAAAACCAACAGCGACAAGATAACTGTATGGCCTGTATGATACCGTGGTTTATCCTTTGCCGGATAAATAAAAGTCGCAACAAACCCGCCGCAATTGGCGATCGCAAGCTGCATTGCCGACGTCGTTGCACGCTTGTAGTGGCCAGCCGAGTTGTTTGAATTCCAGACCAGAACGCAGGGCACACTGGCGTACATGCCGGTAGCCATGAGAAAAGTCATGCCGTATTGGACCTGGGCGTTGGCAACGTTGGCGATGACCGCATAGCCGATGATGGCAACTGGGAGTGTGAAGAGCATTACGACGCCACGGAGTTTGAGACGGTCGGATAGAAATGCAACGACCACTATTAGTACTGTCAGCTTCCATGCACTATTGCTGTGTCAAACCGGAGCTTAGGGTCTGAGACTCACCGGTAAATACCGTGGCGACGGCATACGGAATGACAGACCACAGTTGCACTTGATTGGGGTTGGTAGTAAATCCCGAATCCTCAATGATGGTAGGCAGGAATAGACCGAACGAGTACAACCCTGCCAGTATGGCAAAGTATGCAAGGGCTGAAAGCCACATGGAGATATCGGTGATGCCACGTAGGACCTCGGACCATTTAAGGGTTTCGTTCTCAGAGCTTGATGGTCAGCATATTCCCACTATGAATTGCTTTCAGAACATAGCAGCACCTTGGTGGAAAAGTTAAAACCTACTTTGTATTGTCTCCTTGTGAAGGTCTATCCTGCATGATTCTCTCCAGTGCCAACTCGCGCTCTGCAGGAGTCAAGAATCGAGCCGTTGCCAGGTTGTTGGGTAAACCGATAGCGGCGATGATGCCACACACGACAGTCTAAATAAGAATAATTCCAAATGGTTAGAGCGTACACAATGAAATCTGGTATTGAGACAAACCAGTAACCCCTCAATAATGAGAATCCATCTCCATCCCGCCAGGCCTCCCCGTGGGCCAATCTCCACCAAGCCTCTGGCCAGTAGTCCACCAAAAGCGCCGGACAGAGACGCTGCAGTATAGAACAGACCGATTCGTAGAGCAAGATCCGAGCGCTTATAGAAACCCGAGAGGTATAAAACCTATGAATTCCTTCTTAGCACAGGCAGCACTGTGCTATACAGTTAATAACTCACCATTCCGGGCAATAGACCTCCCTCGGCAATCCCCAATAATGCTCGAACCGCAACGAAGGAGGCATAACTGGATATGAAGCCTAGACACATGGTGATAATTCCCCAAAGGATGGCGAGAAATGGCAACCAAACCCTGGGTGAAGCTTTCTTCAGCACAAGGTTGCTGGGCAATTCACTATGGGGACATTATTAGCCATGGATATTACCGACGATACAGTTCTCATGTCAGCCAGAGAACTGCCATACCTGCACACATAAAACAAATAGAAAACAGCCAGGCCAATGTCGTATTGGTGATCAGTAATGCCGGCATCAGCCTCGAGGCCGAAGATCTTGGCGTTTCCGACGTTCGTGCGATCAAAGAACGAGCACAGGAACAGCAAGGCGAGGATAGGCAGTATCCTGACACCACAGTCAGCCAGCACAACTAAAAGCATCAAGAATACTCGCACCTCAAGTCAGTTTTGAGTAGGAGTCGGCGGACGTCAGCGGATTTCATCTCGTGCTCGAAAAGCGTGGGCGCAGAGGCAGCGTCCTCGAGCTTCTCGTCTGACGGACTCTTGTAAGCCATGGTTGACTCCATGTTCATTGCTACCACCCGAGCACTTTAACAGAGCATGAGCGGAGACGGAGTATGCTGGAAGGAGACTCAGTATATATATAAGTTCCTGGCATGGAGGGAAATAAAAAGAGAGCCGGTCCGGGGAAAGAAAGCTGCAACTTGATCTGGGGAAAAGCGGAGGAAAAGACGGGGAAGCCCAATCGGCCCCAGAACAACCGCCGACTCAACAGGGAGGATGATCGATGTACGACGCCACTTGAAATATTGCGCACTAGCAAGATAGTTATGCTTTAGACTTGTTCTGTACAATGCATGTTTAGCTTGGTTCCAAAACCGGGAAAAGCGAATCTCCACGCTTATGGGTTTTGTCTTGATGTTGGCACCAATTTCCTATTTAGGACTGCAACAGCATTCTTCTTCTCCGCTGTCGGAAAAATCAGAAATAGGTATATGCCAGAATACTCCCAGTTATATTCCCACACTTCAAAAGCTTCCAAGGTTACACTCGCTGAAGTCCCTCCCTCTTTCTTTCCAAGGGTATCCCGTTGCAGCGTACCTAGGTATTCAGCTGAAATTTCTCATCCGGTAGTTGGATGCGCATGTGGCCAGATTCCAGAAAATGGCTGGCAATGAATATAAGAGTACATAAAATTGACTAGGTACAAAGACAAAGTATTTTAACTAACAATAACGCAGTGTTAAATTTCCATCGTACAGGCTATGTAACTAGGGCTTGAGCCCGAGCATAAGCCATCGATAACTACGGCATAGAAACAGCATTCCACAACCAACAATGGCGGTACTTGTATACAAAGGCAAATCATTCACTCCATACTCTTGGGTGTCGGGGCGACGTTGAACTTGGCGTCTGTCTTGGCGCGGATTTCATCCACATCAACGCCAGGCGCCAACTCGGTGAGCGTCAGCTCTCCCTTTTCCCAGTCAACCTCGAATACGCACTACACAATGATTCTCGTTAGCGGCAGAGGATATATACCGGTCCCACAGGACCTTGCAAACTTCCCGGTGGAAGACGGAGAGACAAGTAAACTTACCAAATCAGTGATGATAGTGCTCACGCACTTCGCTCCGGTCAACGGCAAATTGCATTGTTGCACAATCTTAGACTTCCCGTCTTTGGCAACGTGGCTCGTAGCGACGACGATCTTGGTGTTGTTGGGATTGGAGACCAGGTCCATGGCGCCGCCCATGCCCTTGAAGACCTTGCCAGGAATCATGTAATTCGCCAAGTCTCCATTGGCGGCAACTTGGAGAGCCTGCCGGATTTCTCGTCAGTGATATTGAAACTGTAGATTGGATTTGGATGTCCTACCCTAGTACAGATACATCAACGTGACCACCACGGATCATGCCGAAAGACTCGGAGCTATCAAAGGTCGAGGCACCAGGTACAAGAGTCACAGTCTCTTTACCAGCGTTGATAATATCGCTGCAAGCTTTGTATCAGCATAGACGAAACGCACTTAACCGGGAAAAGAAAGACTTACGCATCAACTTCCTCTTCCGTCGGATATGGCCCCATGCCCAATATTCCATTTTCACTCTGTACCCAAACCGTATGTCCCTTGGGTAGAAACGAAGGAGCAAGTGTGGGGATACCAACTCCCAAGTTGACGTAGAAGCCTTGCTTAAGTTCCTTTGCAGCCCGTCTGGCAATCCGGTTTCTCTGAACAATTTCCGGCGATTCCTCGTTTTAGAGGTGCCATTCTCCGAGTCCCGCAGCTTCCTGATTTCAATATGCTTTTCTGCTGTTGCCGGAACGATCCGGTTGACGAAAATCCCTGGTAGATCAACATCATTGGGGTCTATCGACCCAATAGGAACAATCTCTTCGGCTTCAACGATTGTCATCGTAGCTGCTTTGGCCATGATAGTACCGAAGGCTTTGGTCGTGTACCTATGAGAATATCTTCAGTATGCATGAAAATGCCTCAAAATGCACGTCTGCGCAGAGAACAAACCTGAAAACACAATTTCCTGCCTCGTCAACCTTCCACGCTCTCAGAATAGCCACATCGCCCGTGATGGCTTCTTCCATAAGATACTTTCGGCCTTTGAACTCCCGAACCTCTCGCTTCTTCCCATTCTCCACAACCTCCTTGCCGTCACTACTTAGCCGCACAGGGATATTGCCCTCTTGGACCAACGTCGAGACTCCAGTGGGAGTATAGAAAGCAGGTATACCGGCGCCACCTGCTCGGATTCGCTCCGCAATTGTACCCTGGGGACATAACTCGATTGCAATTTTCCCCGTCAGATAGTTCTTCTCAAGGGTTTTATTGCCTCCCAGATATGACAGAATCAGTCGTGATACTTGTCCCGCCTCAGCCAGCAAAGCCAGCCCAACGTTAGCGATTCCGGCGTTATTGGACACGGCCGTGAGAGAATGCAAATCCTTCGCGCCTCGACGGGCGATGGCTTGGATAAGTGTCTCGGGCACGCCGCAGAGCCCGAAGCCTGCAGACAAGATGGTCGAGCCGGATTTGAGATCGGCAACGGCTTCATCAGCGGAGGAGAAGAGTTTGGACTCGCTGCGGACGACCTTGGGGCAATCGATTGAGACAGACATGATGGCGTTGTGGTGAATGCGCGCCAGGTCGACCTACACCCAGTCTGCTTTTGAGAGCGCTCCGCGTAATTGGGGCAAAGACGCATGGAATGTCAACCGAAGCGGGCGCGATAAGAGGACCGCGCAGGTCATTCCAGGCGGCAGACGACCGGCCATGTTTGCTTGAGGGAATGGTAATAATAATGAGAAGTATCTACACAAGAAAACAAAATTAAATCGAGGATGTTGTTAAGAAATCGAGAAACGAAAAGAGCTTCATCTACGTAGCCGAGGTGACATCAGTCGGCGCTACTTGTGCAGGCCGAGCGGAAAAGTTCCGCTCTCAATATGTATCAAACCCTACAAACCCGCACTTCAGACTTATATACATGTATATATGTATTTTTATATCCTTTTCAACAACAAACGTGAATCAATCAATCTAGAGAATACCTTACTTTCTTACTTGACTCTTAGCATGCTAAATTAAAACTCGAAGAAATAATATTGTATTCATAGCTGACGACTACAATACAAATGCAATTCAACCAGAAAATATCACTCGGGCAGGATAGCCTCAATATGAAAAGGACCATATGCTAACTACACTTGCATAGAACTTTTGCTTGACGTAAATCATAAGAACCCAAATTCGGTCGCGTTTGAATTATCGAACCATTCCCAAAGCATCATGTCATTCCAAGGAAAATCTTGATAATCAGGAAGAGCATTTGTGCCATCGCCCATCGACAATGCGACACTGTTCACGGCGTCGACAATTTGATCGCCCGACATGGACGAAAATTGCAGCGGCTGGGATATGGTAAACCCAGGCTGTTGGGCAGAGGACGATAATGGCTGCGCTGGAGGTGGCATATATTCTTGCGTATATGAAGGTGCATTATATGGACCGCTTGAAGGGTAAAATGGCAGTGGCATAGGTTCTTGTTGTTGATTTTCATCAGGTTGACCACGGGCACGGGCGACAAGCTCGCGCAAGAATCTGCCGTACAAGACAGATGCGCCATTGCGGTGAATCGGCGTAGCACCTATTCTCTCTAGAACGTCGGCCGTTTCGGTTATGAGATTAAGGACGCTCGGAGCGAGGCGGTTTTCGTTTTGTTTGGACACTACTAAGCCGAGACTCAGGGCGGAACAGGCGGCAAAAGCTATCATTATCACCGTATTGTTCGGCATGGACTTGAGCCGTGACTCTCCTTGGATAGCAGTGCGCATAACATTCAGTGCTGATGATAAAGCTTCGGAACGGAAAAAGGATCTGACTTCTGTGGGAGCTGTTGGGTGATTCATAACGCTGCTATAAGTTGAGAGTCGCGTATGCGTGACCAAGATTTCGACATATGGTGGCAAAGGTCGTGCTATGTGAAAATTAATTATCTGGTTCTCATGCATGACCTTCAAAATTTGTTTGTGAACGTACATTCACCTTCACCGAGGGCTAGGACCCATATGGAATACCAAGTGTCGTAGAAAGTTTCAATCATAGATTTGATCCTATTTTGCCAAATTAGATCTTAGTTAATTACTTATTTGAATATAGAACTTCACTTACGAACGAGCGATATCAATTCCGTTGTCTGTTTTTGGTAGTTATCGCATGCACGCCGTACTCTAAGAAGCAGCCCATCCTACTATTTCTTAGACACCAAGCAAGTACCGTAGTAGAGGCGAAAACTTACTAAATCCCTTCGAAGAATGGCCATGGAGTTCATTTGCCCGTCGCGTGGGTCTGCAAGTTCCCTATCTGATAAATGCCATTTATCGCAGTTTTCTAAGAGAGCCGTGATAGGTACTGAATAACTCCGACCGCGAGCTAAGCACACTCTACACTAGTTAGCAGAATTGTCATCAAGACATATTCCGATCATGAGGAGAAAAGACGAACCCTCTTTCCACGACGAACAAAGCGATCCAGGTCCGCTCCCTTCGACGCAGTAATCTACAGCCATATTCCGAATCAGGGTCCACATCCTCGAATCCATCCATGGATAGAGCTCGTTTGGCATCAATATAATCGGCTCGCGCGAATTGTCCACCGGTTGCCGTTTGAGACAAAGTTGCTACTTTGTTCAAAGATAAGTCTAATGCAATACTTAGCGCCATGGCAATGTATAGACAGGTGTCATCATCGCCAAGTCGTTTGCCCGGAGCCATCCATGGGATATTAGTCATGAATGCCAGCACGATTTCGACCGACCGATGGCGATTGGAAATTACATTTTGAGCCAGTGTTTTGACGTGAGACGCGAGTCTCTTTGAAAGTGCTGCAGTAGTGGGAAGGAAGGATGCCGATGCGGACAAAATGGATGTAAATAAGAACGATGACTGGGCTCTAACGAAGGAAACTGTGTGTAGAGCATGATCAAATCCCCAGCGGGTATGTGACAGGTGCTCGTAGAAACTATTGATAGAATGAGTCCAGTTCGCAAACAAGGGGCATGGAGTTCATACAAGCTGAAAAGTGTAGTGGCCTCTTCGAACGTTACAAGACCGAGGTCAATAGGGTCTAGATGAGGACCAATATCTAAGCTGGCCTTGATAGGAACGAAGAACGAATCAACAGCTCGCGATGAATAACTTAAATGGGCGGTAGTGCTCGGCGACGAAAATGGCATCGATAGCGTTGGGGAAGGGTTTTTATTTGCGGTAAGCGGCGTTAGTTGCAAGTCAGAGGCACGAGCAAGTAATTGTAAGGGATTCTCGGCGTCATCCAGTGCCACCCCATCGTTTGTGTGCGCGCTGCCCTCCTTAGGCTCTTGCAATAACTCAATAGGATGAGAAGGACCAGCCGAACTGTCACTTGCAAGTTGTCTTTGCGCTCTGTCAAGCAGGTCTTGGAGATGAGAAACGACCTTCATAATATCGTGCTCGTCCTCGGTTGAAGTTGTCTTTGATTTCTTTAGTGCCTGCTCAATCTGATGGAGAGCTTTGTCTACTCCCTTCCGTTTGCTATGGACACAGAGATTTTCACATCAGCTTGCTGCGCATATTAGCAGTGGCGACGGAGCCCAACAAACTTTTGACTCCCTTTGCCGTCCGAGGGGATGATCGGGAACGATACAGTCTGTTCTGAAGCGCATGCATCGCTCGCAGCGAACCTGGCCCGGGGCGCGGTTACATTTTAACTTCTTGCTGTGGCATAGTATGCAGGCGGCCTGCTTGGTGATACGCTGATGTGAATTATCCATGCCCTTCCATGCGCCTTCGGGATAAAAAGAGCATGAAAAAGTGACTGCAAGGCAGGCAGTTGAGAAAAGCCGGGGATGTCGCTGTGTGGTGCGAGTGGTCAAGCGTTTTATTATAATTCATGGTCTGATATAAGCACTAGCCCATACACGGAATAGACTGCAATATTTCCGCGATTAGCGTACAAATACATCAGTTCCCCGCTTTCACGTGCAACTTTATATTTTATTTTTTCCCGTCGTTATTTCCCCGGATTTCAGAACGACGTGGTGGCCCTAAGGCGGCCAGTGCGTCCACCTACCAATCGGAGGCGGTGTGGGAGAGTTTGTCAGCTACATGTAATGGTGCTAACTAACTAACTAGTTGACTACTATAGTTATCTATAACTATTTATTAGAAGTACCTGCTAGGTCCTCTTCTTGCTTACATGCTGATTGTCAATACGAGTTAAGGTACTGTGATATCATGACGGCGTTGAAGGTTGCACTGATTGGCGCGTCAGGGCGAACCGGGCAGTCCATTGTCAATGGTCTTCTCGAGAACCCGGAATCAGAATTCGTGAGTGTCTCTGCGTGACCGCAAGCCACGAGGGGAGAAGTGTCACGTCTAACTCTGCTCATGCATAAGAAATTATTCGCGCTCGTGCGGCCGGGCTCTGTGAAAAGCCGGCGAACCTTGAGCTTGCGAATCGCGGTATCAAGATTCTTCCATCAGTACTTACCGGCCCGCAGGATGAGTTGGCAAAAGCCCTTGTTGGCATTGACGTTGTGATCTCAGCCATCAGCTTTGGCAGTATTGAGGAGGAGATTCCTCTTGCCAATGCCGCGAAGCAGGCGGGTGTCAAACGATTCATCCCTCTGGCTGGGCCACAGTCATTCCGCCAGCTGGGGTCATGGCTGCACGTGAAATTGTACGTCAAAGCCAGCATTGGTACGCACACCGAGGTATTCTTGATTAATGCTGATTTAATCCAGAAAGCGCGAATCTGGAACCATGTCCTGAAGCTGGGGCTTCCCTATACTTTCATTGATATCGGGTGGTGGTATGAGGTTACCCTGCCACCGGTACCCTCTGGCCGACTTGATTATTGTGTCCCCTGCTCTACGTCCTACTTGGAATCTCGGCTTGGATGGCAATGTCCCAAGCGCTATCACCTATACCGGGGATATTGGCAAATGGGTCGCAAAATTATTTCAGACCCACGCACCTTGAACAAAATGGTGTTCGCGTACAATGAGGTCCTGACTAGAAATGAAGTGTATGATACTCTTGAACGCCACAGCGACGAAAACTTACACCGCCATTACGTGAGTTTTACTTATGCAATCCATTTATATGTCTCTTTTCAGCTTACGGAAGCTAACCGCGTTTTGTGCGAAGGTCTCGGAAGAAGAAGCCAGGCAAAATGTACAGATTCTCACCGAAGCTTGTAATAAGAATCCGGTAGATTTGAAAGCTATGTTTGCTATGGCCATGGCCGAATACTTCTATTCGTGGGGTATTCGTGGAGACAACCGTCCTGAATATGCCAAGTATCTTGGATATCTGGACTGTAAAGAGCTCTACTCGGACGTCTCTTACAAGCCCTTTGATGAATATGTCCAGGAAGCGCTCAGAGGAGAGGCTCAACCAGCCTTGATGGAATACTAAAGGGATGGAACATAGCTGACCACGGAGCAGAATGTAGAGTACGCAAAAACATTGCACAATGCGATCATGCCCGTCCTCAGGACAACGTTCGAGCCGGATGTTGCGGTTTATGACAGGTGTAAACGGAGTAACTCTGTTGGGAGTTGGAGTAGAGAAACTATTTGCATTGGGATTCATGAATACAAGAAAAATTTGTAATAGCTCATTGTTAGGTACTTAAATCCGAGGTCGGCTAACGTAGGGCAATGCAATGATGTTTCGTATAGCGTTTCGTACCGGCTTCTTTCGCAGCAAGAAAATAGGAATAGACTGTCATGCAGATAATCGAACAATGACATGAGACATGAGAATGACATGAGACATGAGTTACTTCAAAGTTCATGCTAACATTTGAGCCTTTATCGAATGGTAGGCAAAGATCAAAACCAGACTTCTGTGTGATGGCGAGAGCGTCTTCAGAAAGAACGTCTTGACATTGGCTAAATTGGCTAAATGAAGGCATAAGCACTGCCATAGGCACAATCCATACACACAATACAGCTGAAACGCAACAAAGAAAGACAATTAATAAGTAGGAGTACAGAACGACTCCAAAAATTCCAGTACTGATTTAATCCTAATTAAAGGATAACGACCACCTTCTTGGCGGACATGCCCTTAGTGCACAAATCAACAGCATCCTGGATTCTAGTTCGTACTAATTCTCTACATAGCGAATGTTCTAACTTCTAAGTATATGTAGTTACATGTAATCTATTGGTTCAGAAAAATGGGGCATGCGGGGCCCCTGTTAGAACGGATCCTTTCCAATATAAACAGGTTTCACTGTTCCAAGGTCAGCGTGGTATAAATAAGATTAACTGCTGCATCGTTGCCAATCTGAAAAGAGGTGAAATTTCCAATTTCAACAATCATCTAGTCGAGTATTGCAACATGCTTTCTAACCGCGGGGAAACATATGCAAAGGCTGGTCTAGCCGATGGTTATCTGACCCAAACCAGGCCCTTCAACAAAGGCAACAAGTCGGGCGTTGTGTCGTTTGGGAACGCAGAGAATGTAAGCGAGCTATATAAAATTAAAAGACGTGCATGCGTTGGGTAACTGATGATGGGATGTTAGTTCCCGATGCAAGACATAATGCTTGATTACATCCGCACACAGGTAAATTCTTGGACTACTGCGAATACCCAGGAAGGGGAGTCTACTAACATAAGGATGACAACAGGTAGTATCAGGCCTCGACCACACTAGCCTCACTTATCATGATGGTCCCTTCGGGTCGACACGTCTTCGCGCAGCCATGGCTCGGCATATTACTGCCTACTTCAACCCCACCATGCCGATCTCACCAGACGACATTCTTTTCACAAGTGGCGTGACGAGCTTAAATTCGATCTGGGCGTGTAGTCTGACCGATCCCGGCGATGGCATTTTGCTAGGGCAACCCATATATGGCGCCTTCAACGGCGACCTTCAAGTACCATCCGGCTGCCAGCTAATTTACACTCCTTTCAACGGGGATGACCAATTCGGTCCACAGGCTGTGGCTCGGTACGAGGAAGCCTTCTTGCGAGCGCGAGATGAAAAGGGGTCTCAATCCGGGCGCTTCTGATCTGCAATCCGCACAATCCGCTCGGCCGATGCTACGCACGTGAAACTTTGGAGGCGCTACTGCGGTTCTGCCAGAAGTACCAGATCCATCTCATTAGCGACGAAGTGTACGCGTTATCCGTGTATGGGGATGATGATTCCAATAGTGGGTTTGTTTCAGTTTTGTCCATCGACCCGGCCAATCTCGGGGTGGATCCGACCCTAATCCATGTGTTATATGGGATGTCAAAGGATTTCGCCGCAGCAGGGTTAAGGCTAGGATGTTTGATCAGCCGGAATCGAAGGCTGATGCAGGCAGCTCTTTCGGCCAGGTAAGAGAAACCGCGTCGGCTGCCTATTCATCCTCGTTATACAACAAAGAGGTTACTTGCGGTTTGCTGATGGCGGCTCAAAAAACATAGTCGATTCCATTGGCCGTCAAATATCTCCTGCAGCATTGCCGCTATTATTCTTGAAGATCATGATTTTACGGAGAAGTTTCTTCGGGACAGCCGTCGACTGCTTCGTTCACATCGGGATTTGGCGACAAAGGCCTTGAGAGAGGCGGGGATCCCATATTCACCTGGCGGGTAGGCATGCACTCGTACAACTTATAGAAACCATCAGAAGATAACCCTTCCCATATCTTTAGCAACGCAGGCTTCTTTCTCTGGATTGACTTGTCCAAGTGCTTGGACCGAAAGATTATCGATACTGAAGGCGAATGGGCTGCAGAGCGGGATTTGTCCAACCGCCTACAACAAATTGGCGTGCAAATGTCGTCGGGGAATGCCTATCATAGTGAAGTTGCAGGCTGGTTTCGCGTCATATTCTCGCTGGAAGCGGATACCCTACAGGAGGGTTTGTCAAGGTCTGTGGCATTTCTATCCACAAAGAGCAGCGAGGTCCTAAAACGACGCCTTGACAGGATCACCAAATTCTATCATACTTTTGCGGAATCGGGCCTGAACTAGCCCCGCTTAGTGCAGCTTATTGTTTTGCGATTGGCTGCTCATGGACACGACCCGCGGGCACTAGTACCAATAGAGAATTCCTTGGCCGAATCGGGCGCCCCTGTCGGATACAAGCTGCTAAGATTGGTTAGCGCGCTGATTGCATGGGCCGAATCAGGAAAGTGGGAACACAAATAAACCAATAGTAGCTGCTTTTTGAAATGGTATCAGCCAATGAACGAGAGCATAGATTTCGTCATCCACGCTTTACCGCGTTCGGAGTTGTAGCTTTTCAGGAACAACAAAGCTTTCTCTCTCTCTTCACTTTCTTTTGTGCCGATTTTCGTCGTTACTCTGTCGTCTTACTCTACATTTTCTATTTTTTCGAATAAGCCAAATATGTTCTCTACGCGCGCGGGGCATGCTGCCGCACAGGCTATACCGACGACGATCCGAAAATTCGCAACAGCATCGCTGGCGTCTGCAGGCGCTCGGAATCACAAAGTCCTGGTCATTGGTGGTGGTTCTGCTGGCTTGACAATCAGCCACCAGCTCCTTCGAAATGGGCAATTTGTTCAGGATGATATTGCGATTGTTGATCCCTCCACATGGCACCACTACCAGCCTGGATGGACTCTAGTTGGCGGCGGCCTTAAGGATAAGGAAGAGCTGCGCAGGTCGATAGATAGCCTGTTAGATCCCAAGCTCAAATTTTACAACAACGGCGTATCTACTTTTTCCCCGAGAACAACTCCGTCACGTTGAGCAACGGCGACAAGATTAACTACGACCATCTTGTTGTTGTGCCCGGCATCGCCATCAATTATAATAGCATTAAGGGCTTGCCTGAGGCTCTTGAAAACAAAGACTCTTTGGTATCTTCTATCTATGGATATGACACATGCGACAAAGTCTTCCGCACGGTGAAAAGGCTCGGACAAGGCAATGCCATTTTCACACAACCTTTAGGCGTTATTAAATGCGCAGGCGCTCCCCAGAAGGTCATGTGGCTTGCTCTAGACCATTGGAAAAAGGCAGGACTCTACAATCCAGCAAACCCTTCTAGTTCGCCAATCAAGATTAGTTTCGCTACCAGTCTACCTGCCATGTTCGGCGTGCCCAAGTATAGTGCAAAACTTGAGGAGCTACGGAAAGAGAGAGGCGTCGAGGGATTGTTTCAGCATGACCTTGTCGCCATTGATGGTAATACGGCTATTTTCACTCGTCTGGATACACAAGAGCAGGTTAAAAGCACTTCGATCTTTTGCATGTCGTACCGAAGATGGGCCCGCATGCATTTGTCAAGAATAGCCCTCTAGCGAACGAGGCCGGATTTGTCGACGTCAATCAGGGTTCACTTCGCCACACGAAATATGCTAATGTCTGGTCCGCGGGTGATGCTTCCAGTCTCCCAACGGCCAAGACTGCAGCTGCTATTACTTCCCAAGCTCCAGTTCTTGTTCAGGGACTGTTGTCAGCTTTGGAAGGCAAAGAGTCCGAGGCTACATATGACGGTTACACATCTTGCCCACTGTTGACTGAGTATGGAAAGGTTCTTCTTGCTGAGTTCAAATATGGCGGCGAACCCAAGGAAACATTTGGCAGCATGTTCGGCATTGATCAAGCTATCCTCGCCGTAGCTTTTATCATTTAAAGAAGGATTTCTTTCCGTGGGTTTATTACAACTCCATGGTCAAGGGAACTTGGGCGGGCCCAAAGGCTTCATCAACTAAATCGTTTTCTTGAATCTAGGGCAGTGCAGGGAATACGACCACGAAGATCCGCGGCCCATGCGTGTGCATGTTTTTGGCAGAAATGAGCAAGTTGATCCTCCGAATCATCGGGATGCCATATTTGAGAAGTATTTAGGCCTGTTATTTGAAGATTCAAAAGATCTCAAAGCTGTTGAAAGCAAGAAGAGATTCCCTAGCGAGGGTTATGTATTATATGTAGAAGTATAGACATTAACGATAGAGCTGGATGTTTGGTTTTCATAACCACAGCATATTCTATACTCTTGGTGAAGTGAGCCAATCAGGAAGAGGAAATCGGGGCCAATCACAATGCACATGTATATCAGTTCGTCGCACACCTCCGACGGCGTCTTCCGTCTTCGAAGCCGATTCCAAAGCAACGTATAAATCTCCAGCGTTTGCCCACCAGAATCTCTATGCTTCGTCCTTTCCTTCTTTTCTCATCAGCCAAGTTGCAGGAGAATCTAATCATAATTCACTGTTTCCCGGCAAAGTTATCGTCAGCTACATCACAATGGCCACTGCAACTGTCCAGCCGCTCCCGGTCCCAAAAGGATCAGCCATCAACTTCGGTTCCATTATTTCTGGCATCGATCTAGAAAACCTGTCTGGTAAGTAATCAACATCCAAGGATGATACAAAGGGGACATTATAGTGGCGTCAATATCATAAGGGAGCACTCCGGGGAACGGTAACCTCCTTGGGTAAGTCAAGATAACCTTCTATCCTGCCCAGTGGCATTTCAGGAGAAACAAGAGGATCTAATTATTACGGTTTTGTATAGACGAGGATTTCCAGGTGATTCACGATACCCTGTATCGTACCAGCGTGGTAGTCATCAAATCCAAGCCTGATGTCTCGGCCAAGGCTCAATACGAGCTTACCCGCCGCTTTGATCCGTCCTCCACTGCTTATGGCCATGGCAAGACACTCGATGCCAAACGCAGTATTCTGCACCCTGATTTGAAGACGGTCCCACATCAACCTCAAGTTCAGGTCATCGGAAACGGATTTGTGAAAGACTATGAAGGTCTGAAAGATTTCACGCTTCGTCATCCTCACCACCGCACGTTCCATCGCGAAATTATCCCTGAGGCCGAAGATCTGGATTATACGCGATTCTACCGGTGGCACATCGATGCAGCACTTTACGATCTAGAGCCCCGCTGGTAACTACCCTGTTGGCCGTCTCTCTGCCATCAAAGCGACATCAGACTCTCCGCTATGATGACGGCACCGGAGATGAAATGCGCGTGTCTTTGGGCACTACCGCTTTTGTAAGTGGCTACCAGATGTTTGAACGTCTCTCAGAAAAAGACAAGGAGTTCGTCAGGACGAGCAAAATTGAGTATGCACCTCATCCGTACATATGGATGAGCAAGGCTCGTTCTCTCCCCACCGGTCTCGGTCTTTATTCTGAGGGCCTCGAATTACAAGAATCCGAGCTGCCTCCCATCGATCCAAGCAAGATCAAAGTGTTCCCGATGACCTGGAAAACCCGGTAACGGGCAAATTGGCTCTTCAAGTCCATCCATCTGCAGTCCGACGGCTTCACCTGAAAGATGGCACCGTCATTGAGGATCTCGAAAAGTACGCGATATCGTGTATCGGCTGCAGCGACCGGGTATAAGTCCAGAGTATGTCTACGCACATGACTGGGAGGAAGGAGACATGGTGCTCTTCAACAATCATGGAGTATTGCACTCCGTTGTAGGTGCCTTTGCTCCCGAGGAAGTGCGATTGTTTCGACAGTGCAACTTGTCTGCTAGTCGGCCTCCACTGGACCCTTGAAATGGTACCTAACTTCGGGCATTACTGCTGTACTTAGATGCTTATCTTGTGAGTGCGTATATATTTTGCGACGCGATGGATTTACTACTTTTGAACCTACATTAAGAATATTTCAGACTATATAAAGCTGAGGCTATGAAAAGCGTTACCAATTCAATTGAGAATTACTTTACTGTGCCACCAGACTGAAGCTTTTGCCGCCCATAACGAAACTCGATGTGTACATGTAAGGCATGTTACAAATATAGCGATATAACGTCAATGGCTTTAATATTATTTACGACTCCTTACCTTCGTGCATTTATTTCATTTCCTTGAACATTTTAGACAATTAACATTACCGTTGATTCTGGCCGCCCGTAGCAGGATTGTTTCACGTAGCCCTAATTCCTGCATTTGGAAGTCCCAAGATTCCGAAGCTATGGCACGATGCTATTTTGGATGTTACAATGGAAAATAAAGCAATCTAAACTACGTTAGAACTTTAATACTTGCTATGATCTCGCTTTTGTTCCTACGAGAAAAATGCAACACTATATATGTTTAAAAAATGAAATTTAAGTACAGGTGGGCGGCAAATGTAGTCGTATTAAACATGATCAGAATGGCAGTGCAGCTACATCGAAACCGAACAAATGTAGGTAAGTAGGCTGTAGCAATGCGAGAATTTATGAAGATATTCAGACAACCGCCTACATGGAAAAGCCGCTGTCAAAGAAGAACAACGAAGTCCAAATAAAAACACAGGGGAGAAACAAGAAAAAACAGGGGAAAAAAAGGCCAGACAGCCCTGGAGATCAACGGTGAATCATTCTTCTTCCGAAACGAGACAATATCCTCCCCGTAATCGCGACACAAAGGCCATCCCAGAATGTAATCTATTGCCAAGAAAGCAAGTATATTGATCAAACAGTTGCTTAAATCCCTCGATGGGACAGGTAACAAACTAATAAAGTCCTATTATCAACACGCTCAGTTAGAAAATATCAAAAGCGTGGGCGCCATGTTTGTTAAAAGAAAGGTTAAAGGAGATTTTCGTTCCACTTACCATCCTCACTACTGGGAGGGAAGGATACGAGCACGGTTCGCAGTAATATTCCAGCATCTCCGTGATGATAACCTGCCGAGGGTTTTCTGTGTCTATTGTACAGGTTGCACGAGGATGGCATCTTGATATACGCTCTATGCGTCTGATATGGCCGCAGGCCCACAGGATCTCGCTCCAGCGACACATCTGATAGTCCTTTAGAGATCATTTCCACTCATAACACAGACTCTTCCGCTTAGCGAGATGGATTTTATGTTTACCTACCTCTGGCTTATGTAGAGCAATGGGTAGAAATGTGGAAGTTTTCCAGATACCTCCTAGGTAGGCCGATATGATAAGAGATGAGCGGTGGTTTTTCCCTTTGCGAACCAAATAAATAAAATCGACGTTGCAGCTTTTTCTGTAGATCATCGTTGACTTTATACGTTTATCAACTGCTCGGAAACTGAATGCTGAATGTATTCAACCTGTTCTCCTGCGCCGTTGCAAAATGGCGGTGCTCAACAACTAGACGTCTACGTTGGCCTTATGATAGAATCGCCCGGGTTGAAAGGGTTCAAGGCTTTTATTATTAATGTCTTCGATCTTCGCAGTTAGCACTTAATTGTGGTGTATGTGGCCACCCAAATCCCGAAGAACGCTTAAGGGCCACTTTGCTGCCTGGGAATATGGCACAGTTATACTCAAGGCGCGTAAGTGGCTAAGTTTAATAAAATATGCGGCGCCTTGAAATCAACCGTCTTTGTCCACGGCAGGTCTGAAGTCGCTTCAAGCTGTGCCTTACAGGACAGCCTCAAGGAGCGCCGTTCGGATCGACACGGAGGAAATTGTCCGAGGGTGGTCTGCGCCATATTTTTCGCCATTGTACATGTACATATACCTACCTTGTTTGTAGATATCAATATTGGGCAAATCTGATGGCCACATGTCCGATCGATATGGCTATACAATTGATGTCCAGACACAACTTTAAGCCTGTCTCCAGTACATATACTCCGGCGACGGTTCATGAAGCTAACGCGCTCTGACATCCATGGCTCCTGCAGGTGTATCGTGCATGAAGCCACTGCAAACCATATGTATTCAAACGCCATAATGGCAAGGCCTTGACCTAAGAAATTGGCAAGGCCGGCCTTTGTGCCACCTTAGCTGCGCCCGCCGCTTTGCATGCTTAGCAGTAAGCCACAAAGAACTACGTCTTGAAAAAGGCAAAAGAACATGCCATATCTGATATCTTAGGATTATAGTTTTGAACAAGATCTGCCTGATTTCGGCGTTTGCTACGTTTGCTAGATGGTAGGCTCTGCCACGTTGAATTGAGGCTAACGCTCTACAATTGCCTTATACTCGCTCTATAGTGGCCGAGCAGTAGTGCTAACACCGTCCCTTAAACATTATACTGTCTAATAGCAATCATTTATTAATATTTTTAGCCCTCCATAAGGATATTATTATATAGAAATACTATTTCTTTATATAGATTACAGAAGGGCTTCAAATTATCTTGGTCATTGATGTTTGTATTTAGATGGGGAGCAGGGGTGTAACACTACTGCACACAGACTGTAGGTTGAGTCTGTAAGCAAGAGCAATTGAACATGGGTGGATTATTGAGAATTCCTAACACAATTTCTATTGCCCCTTTGCTTCATTCTAAGAGTTTCCGTCGTTCTAGTATTGTAAAACCGTCTTGATATTTGGCGCCAATCACTACCGTAAACAATAAGTTGCAGAAGAGTGAAACGACCGACAATCGAGATCATACATAATTGATATGAAAGCCAAGCAGTCTATGTTAATGACCAAGGCCGAAATCAAAGTCTACAGAGATGACACCCGCGAGTCTAGCTTGTTGAATGGAAGGTGCATGGTTGTATGTCGAAGATCAATCTAAAACTGAAAGCACAGAAGGATACGTTCGGTGTCGGTGTCCATCTGAGTGCTTTATCCTGGAAATTAGGGCCAATTTTCTTTCCTGACTGGGAGAGCTTTTACGTACCATCTCAAAGCATGGCGGTTGAAGTTCATCCACACAAAAGTCGTCAATGACCAGGGTCTCCGAGCGGACCAAAGTTGTATTGAGAGATATTCAAGGCCGTTTAAAATTGTCGGCTCACGACATTAACAGCTTTGCCTCGTTATGCGTCTCTCTCCACCGTGTTCCTCGCATCGTCGTTTAATGGGTTTTGCGAAAGCAAAATCAGCCTCATGCTTTATCTGTGGAGCTTCGCAATGGTCCAAGGGCGCCGGTGCTAACATTTCGGTCACAATTCGCTCTCTGAAGGTTTCGTAGGGTTGAAATGGAATTTTCTTTCGCGTAATGGTCAACGAGTCTGAGACGATTGTGGGCATTGTTGGGTTCTCAAGCATATCTAGAATCTCGGACCTAACTTGAGCCTCGAAGAGATAGATAAATTCAAAATTCCACGCTTTAGTTACGAGAAGACGCGGCTTGAACAGGTAAGTTTGGATCTTGTAGAAGTATAAGTTGGGTGGTTGTGATTAAGGAGACATACAGTATAGATAGATAGTTGCGGCGAAGTTGACACACGCTTCTGAAATTGCGCAATAGTCAGCAATAGGCAGAGCAGATACGGGTCCTCTGTCCATTGAACCGGGGTTATTCGAGACATTTGCTTGTGTGCAAGAAGTCCCGCGACAGGAGAAAAAGGAGGCTCGAGTATCTTCCAGCGACTATGCACGACGTTTGTGCATTCGAAATAGCCAATCGCTCTTTGTTTTTCTTGATTAAGAGGCTGGTCATCTTGCCCCGGCGACAGAACAAAACATAATCCGGCTGATGTACGGGTTTGCCGGCGAAGAAAATGGCGGTGCTTCACTACTCACGACATTTGTCAGCTAAGCGTATGTAGAACCCTTCTCCCAAACCGTGATTCATACACACAAGGGCCGTTTGAAGGGGCTGTCCGCGAAGTTCACAACATCAACGAGAGAGCAGAGCCTCAAATCAGGGATGCGACTCTCTGCGAGTCGCCGGGCGTCGGCTGTCTTTTAATCACCTCTGGAGTCGGAAATCTCGGACTCCTACGAGGCAGTGGACGAGCAGCTTCCGCAACACCTAAGCAGATCTAGGTGTCGAGAAGTCCAGAATAACGGATGGACAAGAAGTTCGCGATAATGACGCGTGAGGCTGCGAGGCAACTGCGGCTCTGGGTTGTTCTGCATTCTGAGAACGGTGTTGGCTAGGTGCAGAGTGAATGTGGGAGGTTGATGGCCAAATCCAGTTCCATACAGTACATAGCAGCAGGTCACGGGATCTTGCTCATTTGTTGAAACAAAAGCGGGGCCGGGACACGCAAATTACCTACGGTATACATACACGTAACTAGTGGTAAAATTGCCTCTGCAGTGGTCTGCCCCTACAGAGTAATCATTCTAACAAAAACCCTACATTTTCTTTCAGCAACTCCTATTATTTTTGAATAGATCTTTTATCTGATTGGCATTATCCCATAGAAAAATTATGGTTAAGCTGACAGGCACTTTCCCTTATTATTAGGCACTTCAGTAGGCTGGTCCCTCGCTAGACATCATCGCTTACATGAGTTGATTACAGTAGAAGCCGGCCATAATGAACAGAAGGTCCCAGAGCCCAAGTCAATAATATCAAGAAATAAGTTGTTTTAGAGACGAAGAGCACTCTAATATACAAATCTTATATCAGATTAATTTACCAGAGTACTCTTCACTCCCATATCAAAGTAATATAAGCCGAGGTTAATATGGATGTATAGAGGCTGTCCGTTTGTTATAGCCAGGTTCTACTATATCAGATCTAGTCATATTCTCAAATAAGATACATTTCAATCTGGTGTTACATATGACTCTCATACCATTGATTTGTTCCCCAGTGGTTTCCTAGCCAGGAGACCTAACGCGATGGTAACCCAAAATGCCCATTGCCGCTTATGGTACGCAACGGCGCGGTCGACTTATGTCGTCGTCGTGGACATATTCATTATCGCACATAGGTTCAATACAACCTGCTCTCTCCCCATTTAGAGTTGAGGTCGAACCAAGGGGTGGTTTTAACTCGCAAAAAGACTTAGGTTCTGTTGAGTCAAGGTCCTTGAGATATTCCGCAGTAATATCGAACTGAAAGAAGGAAATATAATTCTGAGTGGCATGGATAAGCAGAACGCTTTTTATTCGGTCAGTATGTAATAATCCATTGCGTTTTGAATCGGATAAGAAGTAGGAGAGATACCTGTCATCGTCCGTTTCACGGGATGGAGCTAGTCTGACTGCCAGAGCCTCGCAAGTCATCTGGGCAAAACAGTCATCAGAAAGAATAGGTTTTCCGTCCTCTATGTGGAGAAACCGCTTTTTCCCTTCTAGAACAGCCACGTCATCTTTTTGATCTCCAAGTTCCCTTCTGACGCTCGGAGTAAGTAAAGCCCTCCATCATCAATCGCTGACATCATCAAATCTTTGCTCTGCGTGAACACAGTTCGTGTCTCTCTAACGTCACGAAACTCGACGACTAATGGCAAGTTTGCTTGGTCCTGAGGAGGCGTAAAGTACAGTATGTGCCGTATAACACAAGATATAGGAGGTGTACTGTTTCGTCCTCTGGTGGTGCCGTAGTATCATGTGATTCAGCATCAACAAAGCCAAGAGAACGCGTCTCCCGTTCAGTGCTCCCAGATCGTGATCGGCTGGATCTAGTTTCGGATCTGCGCGAGGGAACGAAGTCTGAACGAACTACTTCACGTCGAGGTTGCTTTATGCTTGGCTCGTCTTCAGGCTCGGTTCCTTCTTTGGTGTCGGTTTCACTCAAGTCACTGCTGTTAGATGCTTTTCTCTTGCGGCGGTTGCTGACGATGAGCTTGGCCATGGACGCCCAGACTTGTCCAAGAGAGACACCACAGCTGGGGTCTCGCACGAGACTGTGCTCACTTTGAGCTAACTGGGAAGCACTCGGACCTTCTATGAACTTCGATATTTCAAGAGAGGAGGTGGGTCTGAGGATGACTTGTATCGCGCGAGCATGGGAAGAATTTTGGGCTGCGATTTGGCTCGTAAGACACGGCAGGCTAACAAATGTTGACGCTTCCATTCACTGGCAGGCTTATATTTCAGTTCGCAGAACAGCTTTCCGTTTTCTGAGTTGAACTTTTGTTGGAACACGGCTTTAGACGTGATAGAGTTGAAGTAGGGAGTATCGTCCATGGTGTAACGCATGCTATCCATCCACTGGTAGCAAAACTAGAAGTAGCCCTCCTAAGCACCGCGGAACCTAGAAGGAAAGCATGGTGTCTGATGGTGTCTCTGGCCGTGGAAATGGCTAGATCTACCACAAAAGAATGCATGGTAGGCTGCTTATAAGTCTACCAAGCCAACTTTGAGTCCCATGGTGGGCACGAGCGTTCCTGGGCGATATGGCAAGTAAACGAAGATAGAAAGCAAACAAAACTTCCCCAAACAGAACCAAACAGAAAGTGCACAAAGGCCACGTAGAACATGCAGCCAAATCGTGCCAGTGTGGGAGTTGATGATAATGAAAGCGCATTGTAGCAGTTTCAGGGATGCAAGAGATGAGGGCTAACAGCGGAATATTGACTATGAAGCGACCAAAAAGGGTCCCCTTAATGGCGCTTCTGTTAACTAACGCTGAGGTGGGTGTAATCTGCTAACTGTAGACTGAAGGAAAGACACAGGTGGGTCAGGGACGCAAGCAACCGATCGACTGAGTTGTATGCAGAAAACCGGCACTGTACTGTACATGTCACAAAAAAGAAAAAAATTGTCGCCATATTTACTCCTAGCAGGCTTGCACATAGGCTTACACGCGTACGATTCCTCATCATCCACGTAGAAAAGAATCAAGCACCAGCTTCAATAGACTTCAACTTCTCCTGCAAAGCAGCAAAATTCCTCTGCATCGCATTTGCCGTAAACTCCTGGCCGGTCACCATCGGATACTTCTTCAACGGACCCTGGATCGCCGCATCCGAACACGGCTGATTGAAGAATGCAATACTGTACCTATCCCCGTAGTAATCACCTGGTTCACTCGGCGCTTTGACACGATGAAACGTCGATTTGAAACGATCATCAGACCAAGACATGAGTAGGTCGCCAATATTGCATACAATCTCCCCGGTCTTGGGTTCGATCTTTGTCCATAAGTCTCCAATGCCGAACTCGGTTACAACTTCGCGGCCGGGACAGATCTCCAGGCCGCTCTGGCCGGTCTTTTGGAAGAGGAGGGTCAAAAATCCCAGTCAGCGTGCGCGCCTGCTCTATGGTAGACTTTGCCATCTGATTCCTCGGGTAGCGCAAAGTAATGTAGTAGCCGGCACACGGTCTGCGAATTTGGTCGCGAGACATCATGGGCTTTGACAAAGAAATCTTCAGGAAAGCCTAAGCCGCGTGCAAAACAACGCATTAATTTCTCCGAGATTCCCTGAACTCTATTCATAAATGCCAGAGAAGTATCTTTGAATCCCGGCAGATGACTCTCATCAATCCAAACGCCATTCATGTTCTCCCCGAACTGGAGCTGATATGACTCCTTCGTATCAGGCATGCCCGTCGACGGCCGGACTTGGGCGTTTTTCTCCCATCCGACGTTCCTCGAGCTCCAGGGAACTGTGGCTTTCACGTCGTCGGGAAGCTCAAAGAAGCGTTGGGAGTTGCAGAACATATTTTCGATCTCCTCGTTGGAGGCCATGATTGATGATAGTGAAAAGCCGACGCTCTCGGCAGCGTGGATTAGTTCGGATGTGATCTCGTTGACTCTGGATTCGAAATCGTGGAGCGAGATTTGGGGTACGGGACGGTCTGTGTATTGTGTCTTGGTGCTCATTTTGCAGGTGGGAGCAGTCTTTGTCAAATAAGAAGCTGAATCGAGGTCGAATACCTTAGAATGCAGGGCATCGAGGCGTATATATACATATCTCGATGTAAGATGCTCCTCGGCCGAGGCTTATCAGTGGTGTTGCTGCCTGAATACTGAGGTGTTCGCCGCAGCCCGAATTTCGGACATCGGCGCTTCTTCTTTCTTTCACAAACCCTCCTCCGAGCAGAGTGGGTTTTGCACTATTTACGGCGATTCCAGATTGCTTCTTCGACTGTGTCCTCTGAGCGAAGCTTGGGGAAGGGCCTTGTTTGATAGGGCAGTTCTGAACCAGAGTACCACATAAGAAGATGGGCTTTTCCATCCGCAGAAAAGCGTCTGATAAGACTCCACCTTGTCGCAGTTGCATCGCGAAGTGAGTTTACCTTTGTCGGGTTTGGGATATACATGCACAATTATATAAAAGCTGAGAACGATGCTAGACGTACTGATTCTGCACCCTCGGAAGAAAACTCGGGTAACTCCTCTGGCCCTGGGAGGTTTGAGGAGAGTTGTGCTGCAGTTCGTAGGCTGTCACTGTGGCTTCTGGCTGATCTGGGACTTCTTGAGGCTGAACTGCTTCCTGTGGCTGAATGGGGACTGGCAGGGGGTAGTGGTGCTTGACTTTCCTGGACGTCCTGAGGGCGAGGGGCCAGTCTGAAGGCGGCCATAGCGTTGGTACCAAATACCTAAGCCACTCTTTGACCGGAAGGATAGCGTCGATAAGTAGAATGATAGCAAGCCAAGTAAAACGTCCATTGTAAAATGTTAGAGAGAGGGAGAGAGAAGAAAGAAGGAAAGTCGGGGAGGGAAAGTGAGCTACCAGCCAGTCAATGCTGAAAAGGGCAGCCACGTGACTGGACATACATCCTAACATGATCATCACTTGTCGATAGTTAGAGCCCATCCTAGGATATGATTACATAGAGAAGCAGAGTCCACGAAACACCCATTGAGGCACAGTGATTCTCAGGTACCAACTACGGTGCTTGATATAGAACAATATGGGAGAAGGGAATTCCTATGTGTATCAAAATGGATTGATAGCAAGCAAATTTGACAATATCCAAAACCAATGGGAGTACGATATCCTGCTCTATGAAAACACGACATGCAAGTTTTAACCCTCACCCGACTACCTCACCTGTGCGCTCCCTTGTTCATAACCTGGAACATTATACCTATGACGACTATTTTAGCACCGGTCCTTATTAGATTTCTTGTGGAAGCATGCATACCAAAAATCTCGATAATAGTGGAAATTCCAAGACATGAATCCACTTGCCTCGAGCCACATGATATCGGGGGCCATTTGAATGCGCCCAAAAGCCTGTTGGTGCTCACAGTAATAGGACGCTTCCCACGAGACCTTCCCGGACACCAATGCGTTCTAATATCACAGTTTCCACAGGTCGTCGCGCACTTGGACGATCGGATAAAGAGAAATAGATCTTGGTGCGGGCAAATAAAAATAGGGGCCATTTAGTCTTCGATGCGCCGATTAGCGTGGTAGTAAGAGACGTATTTGGTCTCTACTTTAAGCTGGTGCACCACGTCAAAAGAAAAATCCATCTCAACCGAGGTTTCCACAATTAAACGCCGATCCACGTATGTCTCTATTGAGCAGGTGTGTCTTAGAAAACGGCCATCTTTCCCATGTTTTTCCTCATCAACGCACACTGTCAGGCGCCCCTTTAACTCAAAGCCAACTGGTGATGACTTAATTGCTTCAACCAATCTCGCTCGATGTCGCGGAGTGCCAAATGCATGGGCATAAATCGACTATTCCTGCATTCTCGTGATAGTAACGGTCGAACGGATTATCTGTAGGGGCAGATCGAGGGAATTCTTGTCGTCGATGTAGCATCAGGCAGCTGCTACAGAATGCCCAGCGGCGATCTTCAAGTCGAATCAGAAGCTGATTGCGTATTACCTCCGGTTTATCCGTACACAGCCACGGCACTTTTATCTTCGAGGGAATTTGAATTCATCTCGTTCTTTGACGTAACCGAACAAAGCGAAGTACCGCTTACAGCTCAGCGAAAAGCATACTTGGTCGACTGAATCCAGATAGTCAGAGACCATGAGGAGAATGTCTTGATGGAGACGAAATATCGCAGATTCTTTTGATTTGCACGACCCGAACAACAGTGAGAGCAACATCAAACACACATCTCGAAATTTATTCCAGGCCTTAAGTGTTTGCTCGGGTATGTTGAGCTGGCCACCGTATGGATACATCGTGTGTTCTTGATAGTAATGATTATGACAAGCAAATGCTAGACTAGGTCTGAGTTTGACTTGCAGGTAAAATAATGTTATCATGATTGGACAGCTCGAAATCCGATTCTGCCTAATCCGGATCCTTGGATGCGTCCAACTTTACATCCCTTTCCGTAACCAGTGATTGCAGCGTAAACAGCTATGTGGTACATAGATATGCTGCAAATAAGCAACAAAGTCTGAGTTTGTATACCTTAAAGCACCACCCCTAGGAAAGCTTTTCTGCGCTGATTATTCACGTTGGATACTATTCACTGCCATGATTATCTATGCTGTGGGGATTTTCTCACTTAGCGGGTGCGACAACTTCTACTCGATTCTCCACCGTGGGCGTAAGTCCTAATCATGCAAGTTTCAGGCATGTAAAAGCGACGTGCTTTAGTTCTGCGTAAAATCGCCTGCGGTCCTTCAGTCGGCGGAGTTATATACCCATTATGCCTAGCAGGTGCTTAGAAGGTGGAGCTTGATTCGGAGAAGTGAAATAAAAGTTTGTTAGTAAGTTCTAAGTGCAGATCTTGTCATCACGACATTTCACACGGAGTAGGCAGCTTCTTGTATGGTTGAATATCGTTCGAAGGGAAAATTTCTGTTGTGGCAAAACCGAAATTTGATAACAGCCTTGTGGAGCCTGAGGCGCAATCGATGGGAACTATACCGAAACAGGTTTAGACCCCGTGGGTTTGCAAATCTTCCCGATTAGGAAGTCGGGTGCACGGCGAGGTATAAAAGGGCTTCAGCACTCTGTCCATCGAGCATGTCTGTCTTATTCTTCAGCGTATTGAGCATTCAACATCATTTAATTCAATAGTCTTTGACAACCCGATTTTTCTCTATTCAAAACCGAAAGCACTACAACACAATGTCCTCCTATACAGTCACCTTTATTGGCGCCACAGGCGGTTGCACCAATGCCTGCCTCACCCATTTACTTCTCTCCAACGATAGCCCCGTCGAATATAGAGCCATTGCTCTAGCAAGGACTCCGTCGAAGCTCATCGAGTCCTTGAAGAGACAACCAGGCATCACAGACTCCATCATTGACCGGAAACTCACCATCGTGAAGGTGATGGTACAAACGCCGCGGATGTGAAGAAGGCTCTTCTCTATAAGGCACAAACACCCCTGCCAAAATTAGTTGATGCAATCGTCTCTGGAATTGGTAGCTATCCCGTGCGCCAAAAGGGAACGCTGCTTTCCTTCACATTGGCCTGTCCCAGCATCGCGCAAGACTTTTCTGCTGCATTGATTACCGCTCTTCGAGAGATCTATTTAGAGAGACCGGATATTCAAGCTAAGCCGGTGGTGTCGGTGATTTCGACTACGGGTCTCCCTCGCCAAAGGAGGATGTTCCCTTTGGTCTCCAAACTTTGTATCATCATTTCCTGAGAGTTCCTCATGAGGACAAGGCTAAAATGGAAGAGCTTCTGACGACTGCCTATGAAAAGGAGGCTCTCTTCAAGGCCGTGGTGGTCATGCGCCCAACCCTGTTGAAGGGTGATGGCATTATTTGCGCGGATGCAAATAAAACGGCCGTAAGGGCCGGAACTGTGCTTCAGCCTGCTAAGGGCTATCTTATTTCGAGGGCAGATGTGGGTGAATGGATTTGGGCGAATATTCTGTTGAGCGCTGACCGTGGAGAGAAATGGTACGGGCATAAGGTTACCTTGGCTTATTGATTGTTTTGCCCTATGCTATTTTGTATTGTTTCCTTTTCGATTTTTTGAATAATTTTCACTCTCCAGTTTTTCTTCTCGTCTCTTGATTTATTTCGTTTGGTTTGTCAAATGCGTATCGTGGAGTCATTCTTGATGTAGAATTTCGACAGTTTCATTCATAGCAAGGAGAGCCCCGTATCCAAAATAGACACACCTGCAGTTGAAGATCGTGTGGCTGCTCGAGGACAATAGATAGCTCTACACGTTGTTCAACTTGTTCAGGGTAGTAGACTAGGGTTAGTTACTTGGGTGCATTGTGATTGGGCAACTCAATGCGAATGCAAACCTTGCAAACATCCTCGGCCATCGTGTGCCGAACGGCCGAACGGCCGAACGGCCGACGACGAGCTGGACTGAGGAAGTACTTACAAGTTGGTTACTACTTACATACCTAGATAGTGCATGACTAGCATCTGACTACATCCAACACTCATACGCCCAAGAAGCTGCTGCGCTGAGGGAAACACGTTGGAATCACTGATGCATGAAGAATGTCCTCCAACGCAACAGTTCCGGGAAACGAGACCGAGGCGGCGCTTGTCAGGCGCTACAACGTCGAGCGATCGTGCCTCCGTTGCCATGAGCGTAAAGTGCGTTGCAGCAAAGCCATGCCGTGCTCTGCTTGTATTCGCGCCAAAGTCCAATGTCGCTATCCGGGTCCGGAACGTACTAAGCGTCGTTCTCAAAGAGGCGCGCAAGTGCAGCTTGGGTCTCGTCTGGACAGACTAGAGAGAGCTCTTGGCGCAATGACAACGGATGTTCGCTTGCTGGATGTCGCAGATACTTATAAAACTTCTACGTTGGCCCTTCCTCAACCCGAAACTCCAAGCACCACAAGTTCTGTCTGCAGATGTCGCAATTCGCCACCGGAACACCACCCAACCCGAGGATTGCTTGTACAAGATGGCACATCTACTAGATATATCAACGAGGCGATGCTGTCACAGATGTTAGAAAAGGTAATCAACGCCAATTCTGGAGATGCCTTTGGCTGCTGGCCTCTTATTAATATCCTTCATTCGCGATCCAGGAAACCGAACTTCAATCTGCTATCAGCACCCCAGATAGCCGGGCTAGTGTTGAGAACAGCCGGCCTTCCTTTGGATTTCATGGCATTATCTCGAGTCCATCCTTATATGCGGCGGATCATTCTTCTCTCTATCCCTCACGGGACAGGCTGCACGGCTTTGGCAAGTGTATTTGAATAATGTTAACCCTCTGCTGAGGCTGCTTCACATTCCGACCACCCAGAGCTCTTTCTTCTCTGCTGTAAATGACCACACGAAGGTCCCGGCGGACTTCAATGCGCTTCTCTTCTCGATATACTTTGCAGCTGTAACGAGTCTGGATGATTCAGAAGTCAGTTTGATACTAGGTCAGGACCGCCAGTCCGCTGTAATTACTTACCAACACGGAATGGAAGTGAATCTCCACGCCGCATCCTTCCTGGATTCTCCCACTATAACTTCTTTACAAGCATTGTCAATTTATCTGGTATTTAATTTCCTTCCATCCTTGTTTGAGTATTACTATGTCGATTTTAATAGATTTTTGCTAATGGAGACTTTGCTAGATGTGCCGTCGAAGTCATAACATAGGTCTTTCAGGTTGGGTGCTAAATGGTCTTCTAGCCCGAGCTGCCCAGTGCATCGGGCTACATCGCGATGGCGAAAATTTTAAACTCTCACCTTTTGATTGCGAAATTCGTCGCCGGCTATGGTGGCAAGTCGCTGGTAGTGAGTCTCGAGTCGCAGAGGACCACGGTCTATTCACTGGAGATTTATTGGACTTTTGTGATACTAAATTGCCCTCCAATCTTAACGACGTTGATTTAACTGTCGACATGAAGTGCGCTCCTGAGCCGAAACAAGGGTGGACCGAAACAATGCCATATCTCCTTGTCTTCGAAACGAACAAGGCTCTACACGAAATGCACCGGTTTTGGCTCGCGGAATAAGCAGCACCGAAAGAACGGCACATCTAGAAAAGTTTTTGCAGGATTTCAAAGCCAAACTCAACGTTGAATTTTTCCAATTTCTCGACTTTAATGTTCCCGTACAAAAATATGTTCTGTTACTGGGAAGTGTACAACTGGGTAAACTCGAGGTTCTAGTTCGCCAGCAAAGTATCAGGGGCCTTAGTATAGAGAAGGCCGCCGAGTTTCTTCGTGACGAGACCCTTGTTCTCGCTTGTGATGCGATACAAAGGGGCACCGAGTTGAGAACAGACGAATTACTGAAAAATTTTCACTGGCTCACATCGACGTTCCCCAATACTTTTATTTACATACAGTCTCTGGCATCTGTGTATTCGACCGGATACCGAGAGTGCAGATCGGTCATGGAACACGATTGAACAGTCGCTTCAAAAGAGCAAATGCACGGCGCATCGAACCATGGCCCAAAGTGGAATATAATGAACAAGTTAAGGCAGAGAGCCCTCTCCATTCGTCATTCATATCTATCGAGAAAGAACGCTACGACAGATGCACCTGAGACAGAAAATAATGAAATGCCGACCGAGAAACTTGACGAGGATATATTCAACATGGCAGTCGAGGAAGGAATGATGTGGGACCTTGATTTGAACTTCATTTCGGGGTTTCAAGCATTTCCATCGGACTCTTCAATACAGGGCCGAGGATTCACAATGTAACATAAGTAAAAGTATGCCAACAAATAGGGACACGCCGATTCGGACCTAAATTGTTATATCTGGATGGGCCTTGCTTCTAGAATAGCCAGATATTCAACACTAACTACATCCCCAGGGGCAATATTTCGCGCTGCAAAGGTGATGAGACTTGGTAACTTTCATATAATCCGATTGCATATATCGTCAGGCAGCGGGTGCCCGAATTCTTTGATTTTACGAGGAATCATCGATGCCTACGTAGTTATATGGTACTCCATGTAGCAATTATGTAGATGTTTCTGCGTCTGTTAATGTTAACTTCAGGTAGCCTTCCGATATTGAGGCCCTATGCCCTCCAGGCATCCATTCTTTTTCTCATTTACAGTGAATATAGTTATTTTCAGGTCTCGCTTGGCTTTGCTCTATGAAGTCTGGAAAATACTGTATCCGAGTTCTAATCGGCTCCGGACGTTCGCGAACCGCCGCCCCGAGCAGATCCATCTACCTAGGTATATAAACAGAGCGCGGCGAAATCAATTGAACCAATTTTTACATATTCGATTATTGCTGACAGTTTAGGTTCTTTCTTTTCCAGATCCACATCTCACCAATCCCACCACCCACATTCTATAACAGAATCTGAAAAATGTCGATTGAACTTCCAACCAGCTCGGGACTTGACAGTCAATCTGGGCTAATCTCTACCAAAGGATTTGATGGAGGAGAACTGAGTACTGGAACTGAAGTAAAAACGCCGTGGAAATCGCAGAGTCCAGCTCCGGATGGTGGGCTGACGGCGTGGTTGGTGCTGGCGGGCGCTTGGTGTGTTCTATTTTGCAGCTTTGGCTGGATTAATAGTATGGAGGCCCTCAACCAAGTCAATCAAAGACACTTGAAAAGCTCAAGTTCAGTCAGTACTAACTGGTTGTCTTATCCTTTTTCTCAGGCATCGGTACATTCCAAAACTATTATGAAGCATCATTGCTGTCCCAGTATTCCGCTAGTACCATTGCATGGATTCCCTCATTGCAAATCTTTTTCATGTTTGCCATGGTAAGTTTCTTGTATGCAAGAAAGAGTCATGGCAGATTGCTAATGCGCTGTTTTCATACAGGGCCCAGTCGTCGGTCAACTTTACGACCGTTTCGGTCCTCGCTACCTGCTCTTGTCCGGATCGTTTCTACATGTCTTTGGCCTCATGATGGCATCCATATCAACCCAATACTACCAAGTTCTTCTTTCTCAAGGAGTTTGTAGCGCGATTGGAGTTTCTTGTATCTTTCAGCCGGGTAAGCTTCAAGAATATACTCACAAAGAGCAAAATGAAACAGAAACTCTAGATGCTAACGGAGCAATTTGTGCTGCCACAGCAATTAATGCGGTGCCTGTCTGGTTTGACAAAAGACGGGGCATTGCATATGGCATTGTGGCCAGTGGGTCAAGCATTGGAGGTATTATCTTCCCAATCATGGTACAAGAATTAATCGACGAAGTTGGATATGGATGGTCGATGCGCATTGCGGCATTCATGATTCTCTTTCTTCTAATCATTGCAAACTTGACGGTTAAGTCTCGCTTTCCTCCCAACCCTCGGACGATGACAAAAGAAGAACTGGTTCAGCCATTCAAGGAAGTAAAATTCGCCCTCCTTCTTTTCGGATTCTTGCTTCTTACCTTTGGAATTTTATTCCCATTGACTACGTGGTTGCTGAAGCGTATGCTTCGGGGATGAGCTACAATCTTGCTCAGTATTTGCTTGCCATGCTGAATGCAGGAAGGTATGTCTTTGTGAAGCCCCGGAACTATTATGCAAGAGTTGAATCTTAATCTCACATTTACCAGTCTATTTGGACGCTTAGGCGCCGGCGCTCTAGCCGATCGAATTGGCTCATACAACATCTTCATTGTAGTCTGTTACCTCTCAGGCGTCTTAGTACTTGCTCTTTGGATTCCCGCCGCTTCCAATGCAGCTGAAATTGTCTTCGCGGTTACATTTGGTTTCTCGTCTGGAGCATACGTCTCGTTGATTGCAGGTTTGATTGCCAAAATCTCGCCGCTCAAGCAAATCGGATACCGAACCGGTCTAATTTTTCTGTTTGGTTCTATCGGTGGGTTAACAACAAACCCGATTGCCGGCGCCATTCTTCAGAGCTCTGGTGGATCGTATCTCGGAATGAAGATCTTCTCTGGCGTCTGCATCATGGCCGGGACGTCTTTTGTTCTCGGTGCTCGACTGCATGAGACAGGGTTCAAGTGGATTGCAAACTTCTAACACCTTCAGGGTATTCTGGCGTCTTCCATTTGAACAGCAGCGCTGGAGTATCTCATTTCTTTCGTGTAGTATAACTCATACATTCTCCATTCTAATATACCCAATCTTCTTCTCTGTAGTTTAGAAAATTGAAATGCTTTTCCATCCAAGTGGGCGTAGGCACTTAAGGTGCGCTTGAAAGTCAGAGTCTTAGAAATCAATGACGCGCGCCCACTAGCGTGCCTTCAATCGTTGAGCATGTACTAATCTAGTTATCTAGATGCTGTGTAGGTGTAGCAGTAGGCGTAGGCATAGAATGCGTAGGTAGAATGCGTAAACGCATAGTATGAGCAAATTGGTGCTTGGGGTTACCATTTACCCCGGCAACCACACCGCAACATATCCATGCTGGTTTACGTGTCAATATGTACGTAGGTAGGAATGCATATAAATTGGAAATGTTATGGGACAGGGTCCGTTGGTACCTAGGTAACATTTTCCCCTAGGAGAAGATACGTGACGGTTCTCTAATGGTAACCCGAAAACGAAATATCCATTTTCCCCTATGGTTCGTAAGCTCCCTGGTAGTTTCTTTGTTCGTGGAGCGCCTCACTAGGAGAGCGGAGTCGCCTTGTAACTTGTTACGCTTGAGCCAGCCCCCAGGGACTATTCTAATTACCATGGCAACCCTGATGTTATTCGGGAATCGGAGCTTAGCTGCATGGTTGGCCATTGTAACTTGTTGGTGCCATCAGCGCAAGCGGCCCGGCGTGTACGAGCGGCGCGCGCCGCCTAGCTGGGCATTTAATAGTGCGTGGTACGTAATTACTATGTACGGAGTACTCCGTACCTAGACTGTTGCGAATATTGATGGTCCCGTCGTCTTGACAGACAGTTTCTTCATGCCTTCTAGCGTGGGCCCCGTGTTGGACTGGGTACCGACGGTGGTCCTGCAGCAATCCAATTCCTGTGGATTGCAAACCGCTGAATACCTGTTTAGGTACTTCGTAGAGCCCGGAGTCCCGGACAAAATTTGCAGTGGTTCGTTACGAGCTCGGGAGCCCGAAGGTTGAGTCGTCGGACGACGGATGGTCGTTCAGTCGTTGACATCCCAGGCCGCCTGATTGGCAGCTGGTATATTAGTCTTCAGCAACTCAGCTCAGCCGCGCGAGAGCCATAGATAATGCAGTGGAAAATTTTCATAAAAACAAGAAATGGAAATAACGGCAAATAGTACCGACCGGGCAGTCTGATGGAGCTGCCAACCTTGGTAGCTGCCTTAGGAGGTATGCCGATGATCCACTGGGGCTGAACCACACATAGGTATATAAAAGCCCATGAACAGCGTCTTGATCCTTCGTTATTTTTACCTACCTATGTACTATCAAGACATAAATCGTTTCTTTTACAGGAAAAGGAACGCCAATATGAAGTCAACCGCTTCTCTGCTCTGCCTTCTCGGCTTCGCTGCTGTGTCAAGCTGCACAAACGCCAACATCCCCATTGCATTGTCATCCGTTGGAAATCCGCAGCAAACATTGCCTGTCAGATATCCTCTGTCCTCATGGCCATGTGGAAAGGAGCCCTACGTGACTTTCTACCCTGGGCAGACCCTTTTCGCCAATGGTAAGCCATTCGGATTTTCATGCAATGTAACCAACAGCACGCTGATATTGGGCCGGATTGTTAGACACTGCAAACCCGCCTACATTCGATCCCACATCGCAACTCTTCACCGCTCCTTCGTCAGGCAAATACGTCTTTCTCATGGTTGATCCCAACACCAATACCACGGACCCAACCTACGTAGCCTTGCACGCCTTGTACGCAAACGTCACTGCTTCAGATGGCGATCTCAACTGGACCGTCCTCGCGCCCTACGCACACCCCATCCCCAGTCCTGGTGAAGCGCACAATTACACCATGTTTCTTTTCAAGCAACCCAGTGACCAGTTTGTGGTTCCTTCCAAATTCTCGTCATTCCTACCGTTGAATTGGAGCGATGTGCCTGCGAGGTTGGGATTCCCAATTCTTGACTTTATCCATGACACTGGCCTGGGCGAGCCAGTAGCGGGAAACTGGTTTCGCGAAAGCGCCGCTAGCACCAACACCAGCACCAGCACTAGCAGCCTTATAACCAGCGCGAGCGTTTGTTCAGTAATTCCGACCCCTCTGCGAGTGGCACAGGTGTTGTTAGGAACGCCACGGCTACTGGCACTGGAATAATTCCTTCCGGAACAATTCCGTCCACTGGAAGAAGTACCAGCACGAGTCCACCAGTAGCTGGAGAGGCGGTCATCAGCAGCGCTAGCATCGGAAAAGTTTTGACAGCGTTGGGGGTCGTTGTCGGAGCTTTCGGCTTGCTGTAGGACCTATCTGTTTGTCCATTGTCATGTACATAAGAATCTCCTCGCATGTTTGATACTAATTATTGCCATAATATAATTCAGGGGAGACTCGGTGGCAGTGCGTATTGGTCCAGAGAAGCACGAGATGGTTTTAGTATTAACCCAGACGAGATGATAAGAGAATAGACCAGTCGGAGTCTAAACACAACGCGTACTACGTAGTCCGCCTGTTTGGTTGGCCAGTCGCCATGTACGCTAAAGCTGCGAGAAGCCCTCGCTGGTAATGGTTTTGGACTGAGACGATTCGTAATTGTTGCGAGACAATGAGTTAGCTTATTGTTGATTTGTTCTTCACAACAAGGGTGTAGATCATCAACAAAGATGGCATGTTAGCTGCCCGCCATTATACACGTTCTGGACAAGTTGTGTTGCACCTGTCTCCTTTTCGATGCGTATTGGTGAGGCTGAGATGGAGGGGCCACTGTTTTCGATGATTTTTCAGCCATGGCAAGTTGAATTCCTGTTCTCGGAATCTACTGTACCTGTTTCTCGAAGGAGGGATATTCGGGATTATTCCCAAACGGGCACAGCTCACAAACGAAGCGCACATCAAAGTGCACTCTGGCCTCATCCTCGATTCTTCCTCATCAGGCTTTTATTATTACTCTCTACGATAAGGAATAGGAGCTTCATATCGAATCACTGTGCAAGCGACGTAGTCGACTACGCCAGCACCGTAGTCACACCAACACTACCAAAATCAAGATCTCTAGTATTACATTTTGTCTTTGTCCTGTCGTTTCCTCTTTCTTCTTGGAAAACGACAACGCAGGTTTCCAGCAAACATGAGTACCCAAATCAATAATAAAGCTCTCCTGCGTATGTTGTGCATCTTTGGGGCTATCTGCCTATCGACCTTGGGGTGGATTTTCTGCATGCTCTATAGTACGTGATCATTGAAGCCACCACAACCCCGCTAGCTATGGCTAAAAGGTTTCTCTATAAAGGTCGGATATCTATGCTCGTGGGTATGTCTCGCCTCAGATAAAAGCCCTCCACGAAATTTGGCATTGCTTACTCTTGTCAGATTTAATGGGATTCATTACATTGAAACGGATAGCAGCCCTATCGAACTCGCCCAATCGCCCGTTACTGGATATCGAAGGTTATATGAAACTCGCGGGACACGCCTCATTTGTGCTATTAGTTCTGATCCTCACATTGCGTGTTAGCAACTTGAAAATACGACCTTTGAGAATCAAGATACGGGGCGTGCTATCCCGAAAGGAAGCTGAAACTCGGTATAAATTGATAGGAGAAGAATCTTGAAGCTACAGAAAGCACTCCATTCGAATATTTAAGGAGAACCTTTGAGAACCACGAAAACTCGCACATTTATGTGCGAAGCCCTAGGCCTCTACAGGCACCACTGGGGCGCTGAGCTAGCAAGCGAGTGGCAAGGTCCCCAGAGGCATCTCATCATGAATATTGTGTGGTTTAATTTTCCGTGCTCTTTTTCGATACATTGTTTATGATTGAAGGACCATGTCATTACTTTTGGATTAAATATCAAATTAGCTGTACATATATTTCGAAGGGTTGAAAACATAAATGTCGCTTACTCGGCATGTTGCATTACCTGGTAAGATTGATTTCTCGTTTTCTTGTGGTAATGCCTATACGAGAAACCTTTGGATCATGATGAGGTAATTTGGTGCATCTCTCCTAGGTATGGCAGTATGTAGTTCTATTACCTACCTAGGCAGGTATAGTTTAGACCATGTCTCGCAATGGCATTCTTGGTAGAAATCTACCCTCCTTAGGTGTAGGGTTACTACTATTTTGCCCTAAGCATGAAGGAAAAGGCCAAATATGCGGAATTACTTAATTCGATCTACATCTCCAACAGGAATTGCCTATTTCTAAAAGGAAAACTTGTGACATCTAGAAAGTGATGTGGTGTTCCGGCACCTGTTTTCTTCCAATGTTGGAGATGGCAGACAATTCCGAACACATACTCCCACTCGTGTGCATTATGCGAGGATACCCAGTTGATTATATTGATACCTTGTCACAACATTCTATTGTACGACTGCGACGTACTTCCTTCTAATAAAACCAAATTTGGCTGGATTCGACAGAATTGCTCGGAGACTTCCGCTCATAATACCACGCATTTTGTGTCGTCGTATGATTTAAATTTACTGACTAAAAATCACTAGAAAAATTCCTGTCCTCTAAATAATAAATAACGGCTGTGAAATTCCGAAATATCATGACGCAAGCCATGACGGTCCATATTCTACCCCAAACGTCCAAACGCGCATAGTGAGCTATCTAGATTACGAAGACTGCCTGACTCTTCTCCACGTCAGTAGAAATTTTTATTCCATTGCTCTGGAAGCCATAAAGCACGCATCACCGCCATCACGGAGCGCCAGGCTTGCTTGGATTTGGGCTGCAGAACATTGGCCGATGTGAGTTTCCCAGGCCCACTTCTGCTTTATAAAGGGTTTTGCCTTGCATCGTCTTTCATTACCATTGTTTGACAAGGGATATTTATAGATATTGGAACCACCGTGCTTGCTGCCGATGCGCAACATTACGATACATGTCACGATTCACTCATTCGCAGGCGCCGAGACTTGATCAACATGTTCTGGTATGCCTAGATTGCGTTGCAGAGTTGAAAGAAAAGGAGAAAGTGTCTCAAATTGAGATGAACTCTCAAGTGGAGGCATCGACATCTGAAACAGGAAAGGCAATAGCTTATTTGAACTCTTTGCGATCTAAAAGAGATCTACCTGCTGTTCAAGAACTCTGACGGCATTGAGTCAGTGGCGACGAACTAAAATGCACTGAAAATCTATGCTTTGGAGACATGCTATATTTTAAACAATGACTGTCCCGAAAGGACCTCGGGGCCGCATGTTGAGCCTTGCCTGGTACTGGTTTCAGAAGCGCTGTGACGGTAAATAGATACTCGCTGAGGATTTGAGTTATACCTTGTACCTTCTGAATCATAACGAATGATTAGTCAATCCTACTTCAGGGAAACATAATTTCAAGATCCTTCGTCTTATTTCAATATATGAGGATTAAATAGGTTCCCATAACCTGATTGCTAATTCCAGTATTACATCCTATCTTACACGGCAACGAGCCAGAGTCTCCGATTCGACCATGTCTTCCAACGCAATCTGTCTTTCGACGCCTTTTGTGCTTCTCCATGGAAGGAAAGAAAAAGAAGAACGCCAGGCCTCTGTACCGTCCGTAGGAAAACGTCTGTTTAAAATCAGTCGAAACAGGGTGATCGATCTATGGATTTATTTCAAGGTCTAGCTACCAATAACTACGTAGAGATTCTGGCCTCCTTTAATCTACTATTTTAGTCTGTGACACATTTTTTCATCTCATATTTACGGACTGGCGTTTGTTTGTAGGGTTTCAGACCCTCCCGAGATCGCCTCCGCCACTGAATATCAGACTGAGATGTTTGAGATTCCACATATAAGAAATTCGACCCTTCTACCTTGGTATCCATTACCCATATCCCCTGTTCAGGAACCATTTTCTAGTTGACCGTAACGAAAAGGTTCATAGCGAAGCAATTCTTCAACAACGCACAAAACGCCTGGCTTGTTATTAGCGCTTGGTTCTGGGCAATCATAGATAGCACATAAATAGAAAGGACGCTGCGTAACTTCGCAAAAGCAGGAGCCTTTTCGGACCTTTAGATGTCCATATATGATGTCATCTTATTCTTGGGCTAGGTAACTAGGTAGTGCCAACATGGAGAGAACGTTATAAGTGCAAAAGCCTTTTATAACCTAGGTAATTTTTCTTTCCTTCTATATTCCAAATTCATTCTCAAGGAATATAGCTTGTATCCTACACTGACCAAGATGACGTTTCAGTAATCGTAATCACTACTTAGGTATCGGACCGTAAACATCAATCCATATCCGAGAATAACACACAGAGTGAAGAAGATTTTACTCAGAACAGATATTCGACGACCCCAGGTCCCATATTCCCGCATCTATTTTTATGAATCATTAGATCAGCAATGGAACCAGTGCATCAAGACGAAGGGAGTTGGGTTTATGTGCAGTGTTTAAGTTCAGACGATGTCGACAGTAACTCCATTAACGGCAAGAATAACAAGTTTCTTTGGCCATCTCAGCTCGGCAAAATAAGATTTTCTTCATTCCATGATACACCTTGGGGTAGTAGATGTGCTGAAGGGGATCGACTTACACTCTAGCTGGTCGCGCATAATCCGTTGCTCAGTAAACAGACGCGAGCACCAAAACCTATTACATTGATAGAAGATTTACCGGGATATTTTGTGAACTGTCTATTCCCGGTGGAAGACATAGTCCTATTTATATTCATTCATTCGGGCTCGGAATGATTCTATTTGTATCTTAGGACATCCACCTACGAGTAACTACGCAGGTAGAACTGCAGCTTTGATTGGCATAATCTAGGCCCAGCACGCGCCTTTGTCCACGACAGAACAAGGAATAGCCAAGGCGGATTATGCATATTATGTCGGTTGACTGAAAATGAGTCATATGTTGTAACTGATCCTAAACGCATCTGCGCTGGAATATAATATCATACATACTACTCTTTGTCCCGAGATGGGTTCTTGTGTTGCTGACTACTAGAGGAATAGAGGATAGACATCATAATTGAATCCAACAACAATAATAAAAAGAATAAGCTGTATTAGAGGGATAGGATCGTACAGCTTAGGGCTAATGCCGGGAACTGCCTCAGCGGACAGTTAGGGCTTAATCAACCAGCGCCACAAAATTCACAAAATTGAAGAAAATGGAAAGGGGACCAGAAAGAACGCATGCGTGTCAATCAACAATGAGGATTTTCGGACATAAACATTGGCATTCTTGGTTTTGCGAAGTTTTCTAAATGACTCATAATCTGTCATTATTACTGATTTCAATGACATGGGCAGCGGGCACCTAAAGAAGCCTAACTTGGATATGCAAACAACTACCCTTATCAGGATCTGGTTAGGTCATGCTCCTAGATTCCTAAGCGGTGAATCAGTACCAGATACGCTGAATCTGCTTAGCTTGATGCATAGAGGAGTTCTAGGTATACTATAAGCAGTGGAATAATTCAGGGGCAACGACGGAATAGAACGAGTAACGTTAGCTTACATATTTTTAGATTGCTACCTAGGTATCTTGCACAAATATTACTCATAAAGACTCTTCCAGTGTTACGAAATGAGCCCCACGCAGGTACTTAGTTGCTACGTCGAAATCATTGAGTATATGCGGCATTCCCTGGGCGAGTCGTTCCGGTGAGTCCTTTCCATCAATCTCCTTTGCTGAAGTTGGAACTCACTTCTGGACGCGGGTAAAATGGCGAAGAAAGCGATGCATTCACACATACACTCGCCCAGAATAGCCGAGTTTTAACTACATCTCAAACTGATAATCCAATCGCAGTCCCACTTTATGGTCTTCGATGCAATGAACACTCGATTTTCATCCTCAGGGTGCATTCTGAGTATTTGACCATCACAGCAAGACGACGAAAGCCATCCAGAACATTCGAGACATTTATCATCGAGACACTCGACGAATTCCGCAAAGTGCGGACCAGCTCCAACACTCGACATTCAATTGAAATCGTAACTACACGGAGCCTTTCTGTTGGATTCACATAGTATACGAGTATGCTTAATATTACGGCCCAGGATGAAAGGCAGCCTGTCCTCCATCCCGCTTTACGAGCCTCTGAGCCCCTAGCATCTGAAAGAGATTCGTGCTGCCGGAGCTTCTTTCAGATACCGTGTAGTATTACGCGACATGAAAAGCTACAAAGAATTACGCGCAATCACGGTTCAGACAACTCTTTTCGAGACGGCGGATACGCGGTTAGGGCAAGGTTGGCCCATCCGCCTGGAGATGCACAAAACCTTCATGATGTGTGTGTGTGTGTGTCGGTGTCGGTGGGCAGGCAGCCAAGACGTGATATTTTCATGGATATATACAGCCCGCAGGGTCGCAACCGATCAACTTTTGGGGACTGTTTCCAGGAAAAGGCATGTCAGTGTAACCTCATGGCCCCGTTGAAGCGTGCATCTGGTGGACTTCGAGGGAATTGGGGTACGGTCGCGCTGTTTCCACGCGGTGAAGCCAAAAGTAGTCGGCTTATTGCTCTAGATATTCGATTCTGCGTGCCGTTGATGGTGTGGACATGGATATTTCGAAGCAATGAGCAGCCTGGATGTATGTAGTGGACACTAGATTGGACTAGGCCTAATGTAGCCTAGTACACCGTTGACGTCAACGAGGCCAACACTCCTTGCTGCCTCAGGCCGCATTCGTGCACTTACTCTCAGGTCTTGTACGGCGCATACACTGTCGTGTCGTCGACGACATCTAGATTGGCACACAATGCACACACCAAAGCAATGATCCTACTGAGAGTCCCCGTCTGGCCGCCTCAACAACGTTAAGAAGTGGGGATTGACGGATATATACAACGGCTATATCCGGAGACCAAGCTCTACCAATACGCAACCGGATTTATCATCCAGATTTTCCAGCTGCATCCAAAACGCGAATAGGAGTCGGTGGACACTCCGGTTCTTTCAGGATGACTCCAAGTATTTTTCTTTTCCTTTTCCTTTTCTATTCCCTTGTCTCTGGCTCCGAGTCTACATCAATTCAACTCTTTCATCTCTTTGTGGCGCCAAGGGCCGAGTGCTGTGAAGCGTAACCGGACTGTAGTACTGAAATTCAAACACGCGGCAGAGAGGGCAGAGAAAAGTTTTACCTTTATACCTAGGACGAAGACAAGAGAGGCGGCTCGAGCCATATCTATTCTCTAAGGACTCTAGATACCCATCATTTTCGACCATGGGGATGCGCTTGATACAGATGACCCGGTGCTTGAGGCGCAATTGTCACGGACCGAGTCCCTGCGCTCAGCAGCTCATACGTTTAGCCCTGTCCATGAGATGCTGTTTGTGGCGGTTGTGTGTATGGCCCAGTTCATGACCCAGGCAGCCCTCTCAACCTGCCTATCGCCTCTGGATATTATCGGAGACAGCTTCGACATCAGGAATCCCGGCATCTTGAGTTGGTTGATTGCCGGCTACTCGTTGACCGTTGGCACGTTTATTCTGTTCTTTGGACGATGCGGAGACCTATTCGGCTACCGTGTGATGATGATTATAGGCTTCTCCTGGTTCGCCCTCTGGTCGATGGTGGCAGGCGTCAGCGTCTACTCAATTACATCCTGTTTATCTTCGCCCGCGCTTTGCAGGGTCTCGGTCCGGCAATGTTATTTCCAAACGCTCTTGCAGTCCTCGGAGCTACCTATCCACCAGGGAACAGGAAGCGTCTTGTCTTTGCCCTTTTGGGGCAATGCTCCCAGCGGAGCTGTGGTAGGCGGAGTGTTTGCCGCACTATTCAGTCAATTGTCGTGGTGGCCCTGGTCCTTCTGGTGTACGGCTATTTACTGTGTGATCCTCGCCGTCCTTGTTTATCTTGTAGTCCCGCCGACACCGTCTCATACGCAGGGCATGCGGTTCTTAACACTTGTCTCCGAGCTCGACATTGCTGGAGCAGCCTTGGGAATCACTGGATTGGTACTAGTAAATATTGCGTGGAACCAGGCCCCAGTGGTGGGTTGGCAAGAAGCTTATGTTTACGTCTTGCTCGTCATTGGGTTTATACTTCTCGTTGTATTCATCTACTACGAGCGCCATGTCTCACAGCATCCGCTAATCCCCTTTGAAACTCTCAATGCGGACGTCTCTTTTATTCTGGGCTGCGTGTCGTGTGGCTGGGCCAGTTTTGGCGTCTGGATATATTATGCGTGGAGGTTTCTCGAAGATGTTCGAGGTAACTCGCCATTATTGGCAGCGGCACAGTTTGTCCCCGTGGCACCATCGGGTCTTCTCGCTTCCTTTGCCACGGCGAATCTTATGGGCAAACTAAGGCCCGGGTGGATCATGCTCGTTGCACTTTGCGCATTCACGTTAGGGAGTATCTTGATGGCCATCAATCCAGTGCGCGAGACGTATTGGGCGCTCACATTTGTTTCGCTGCTCATCATGCCATGGGGTATGGATATGTCTTTTCCGGCAGCAACAGTCATCTTATCAGATGCAGTCGGCCGGCGCAATCAAGGCATAGCGGCGTCATTGGTGACCACGGTGGTAAACTACAGCATCTCAATTGGACTTGGTATTGCGGGAACAGTGGAAGTGCATGTTAATAATGGTGGATTGACGTTCGAAGACAAGCGTAAAGGGTACCATGGAGCACAATATATGGGCATTGGAATAGGCGGACTTGGTATAGCCTTGAGCGTCCTCTATTTGATACACAGTGCGAGGCGTCCATCACAAGAAACTAAACTGGGATAATCGGAGATTATTTCTGTCCTTGATCTTCTCCGTTGTTCCCCTTCTTAAAAGAAATGCGCGTATAAGCCTTGATAGGTTAGCCAAAGATCTCCTCTCCGTCTGTCGGCCTGGGCAATTGTTTATAGCAAGAATATTAAAAGGTATTCATGAAGTGATTCACTTCTTAAAAGAAATAATCCGTTCCCGAGCCCTCCCGAAACAGCCCAGTCACGTGATATCCCGCATATCCCGAATTAGGACTAGCGTCTGCCAAGCATCCACCCGAAGGAGGAAGAAGCGCGGACAAGTCACAACCTCAACTTGCAACAACAACAACACCAGAGGAAACTTCGTTCCAGCTGCCACAACACCTCCAGCTACTCGCATCCTCGCCGCATATTTACAATGGGTGGTGGATTCAATCCCAAGCACGGAAGGTACGTTTGCACACTGTTTATATCGTTCCCGGCGGTGCTACAGACCTATAGCCCCGTCGGTCCTCGAGGAGTATTGGCTAACACCAGTTTCTGCCGACAGCTACCAACAAGGATGGGGTGAACATAGTAAGCTCTTTCCCTCCTCATTTCTTCGGCTTCCGTGAAATTCATATGTGAACGCCTCCCCATTGTCTCTACTCTGCCATTCGTACTGCCTACCGTGTCGAACATCCCTGTTGAAGCACAATTCGAATGGCCCTTCGCGCTCCACACAATACGTCCTGTTGAGATTGGAAATTCACGCTTACTTTTTCTTTCTTAGTTTCTCGACCTGAGAAGGGTGTTGCCACATACACGCTCTCCCCAACCGCCAGCGCATGTTCCCCAGCTTCTGGCACACCGCTATCTTCAACACTTTCCGACGTTTCCGCCACCAAGTCCTTTATGTCGCCCCGCCTTTCATCGTGGCATATTCACTCATGAATTGGGCCAATGAAGAGTATGCATTCTTTTCTACTGCAGCTGACACATCGCCCCGAGATCACCAGCTAACGCGGAATTAGAAATGAATTCTTGAACTCGAAAGCTGGTCGGGAAGGTGGTCACGAGTAAATCTCACTCGACTGACTTCCCTGTTGTACATCACACAATGTCATCCTTCCTATATCATTTGCCTTGTTGTACAGTATGGGCATAGCAGGCTCCGGTGATTTGTGGATAGACGTTCGTGCTCAGCCATCGGCTGATTCTCCAGTCCTTTTGTAACCTTTTCTCACTTGTCATCAACATATTGGAACAAATATACTAGGAATCATCCGTACTTTTTTCCTCCTGCAGAAACTCAATCTTTGTAGCTCCATTACTTGGAAGCTTTTGACTTCCCGAATGAACCTTGGAAGCGCACAGGCAAAATCTTAAGCCAGAGTTTGTTTTAGCGATGTCGTGTGGATGAATCGCTAAGATGGAGCGTAACGGCTGCAGATGTCCAGATTCATGCCTTGCATTCGTTGTGCAAACTATCTAACGTACAAGATCTATATAACTGTTGCTACGTTGCCGTTCAAATATCCCATTCTGATAAAAGGAATAGTTACTTCAACCACCCATGCACGGTACACACAAAGAGCGTTTGAGCCTCTCCGAGGCCATATTCTTTACGCTTGAATTACTAGGTACGCAAGCCGTCATTCCCTTTCCATCTAATTTTTGTCCGCTCCTCCATCCTCCGAGAAAGTGCAGTATCTTGAGCAAGTTTCCTTTGCCACCCAGCCTCGGCAATTCTCTGGAAATAATCCGCCTTGCTTATTTGCATATCTGCGCTAGCTGCAAAAACACATAAAAGACGCATTGATGGCTGGTCGCGCATGACCGCTATAAAGGGGCTCGCACCGTGGTATCCGACTTGAGCGATCCTGTACGGATTCTGAAGTAAATGCAGTTATCGACGACATCCGAGTTGGACAGGAAGAGGAGCCACGAGACGGTCCATTCCAATCTAAGGAGTTGTTTTACTGTGTCAAGGTTCAAAATCTCCGACGGCTGCTAATCACGATTTCGATACATACATACAGCCGTGCCAGCAATTTACCGGCTCCAATATGATCAACTACTATGGCACGGCCATTTTTCACGATAACTTAGGCCTGAGCCGTAACCTGTCCCCAGTTCCAGCCGGCCGCATGGAGTGTATTTATCTTGTTGGCTCTGCAAGTGCCGTGTTTTCAATGGATCGATATGGTCGTCGGTAATTGCGCACTGCCAGCTCTGCTGACCTTTGCCTGTGCTTCGGCATGGTGACAATAGTTTTATCTATTATCACAGTCAGTGCATCGAACTAGATGATATCCCTCGGCTCTTTGCAAAGGGTGGTTTGCAGGCGGTGGAAAGACCATCATACTACGCCAGCACGCCGATGAAATGAGGCTGAGAAGAGTGGCATGTAGAAGAAAGAAGTACAGCGAGTCGAAATAGAAACACAGAGGGTCTTTTGCGTCAATACTAGAGAGTTTAGAGCATGCTGAATAATTATGTGACAGAAAGCTTTGAAGTACCTAGGTGCGACGTTTATCAATGGACTGAAATGTCTACGTACAAGATTAGGTAAATGGATATTTAAACATGGATAGTACAGAGTTCTTTCACTATTTCCGTTGTCAACTGGATTTCTTCTAAATAATAGATCCTTGAAAATGTAGACAATTTTTGAACCAAGAATTCTGCCCATACGTAGATAGGGAAGACATGACGAAAAAGCTATAAGCAAGTCGTCGATGAATATCAGTCGCACGTTGCGAAATTCCCTCCCTGGAGAACTGAGTACATCTCGACATTGTCACATTCATGGTATTGGTATCGCAGATACTAATTTGGCGAAGCTCTCTTGGATTTCCCCTTTTATCTGCAAATAGACCAGGCAACCCGTCAACCGAGCGACTGCTGAGATTCAAAGATTCGCCTCTATTAACTCTAGCAATAATATCTTTGTCCGGGAATGTCAAACAGACAGGTATGTCTAAAGGCAACATTCGTAGCCCATGACAGACCTCCTTGAGTTGTTCGGCAGCCTTTCCACCACCATGGCCACCATAACTCACAATCATTGCCGGTTTTCCCTTCCATTCATTGAATAAGTAGTCTATCGCGTTCTTCAAACTGGCTGGATATCCCCAATTATACTGGGGGTGACGAAGATAAAAGCCTGATATGAGGCTATTTCTCGCGACCAGCGTCGTGTATGCTCGTGTCGGTATTCTTCAGCTGATAAGATCTGAGAGGGATTCCTGGTTCATTGTACAGCGGCAAGTTCCAGACTGCAAGATCTACTATGGCCAGTTGTGCCGGTAGTTGAACTTCCTGGAGTGTTTCTTCGACGAATTCCGCAATCTGGAGGCCCGCACGCTGCTCCCTTCGACTGCCAACGATAATGGCGACTTTTGGTATGGGATCAGAGGTTTGTGCCATTTTGCCTATACTGAGTCGAATGCTGTGAGACAGAATGGACAAGGGACCTGTAATCTTGGAATTGTTTTCTGAACTCTCTAATTTATATACACTCTCTATTCCTTTGTCTAAATTACTATGCTAAAGCCGACGAAGGAATGCTGCAGCCTGGTGGAGTAACGGATAAAACGGCTCGCACGGCCCGCTAGGTTGCCCGCATAGCATCGTTTTAGGGCTCAGTTCCAGCCTCCAGGACTCATACTTGCTGTCCATGACAGGGTAAGCCAACATTGGGCTGACATATCTCAGGTGGAAGAAGCGGGATTGTATCAAGGGTAAGAGTTCCCGTTTCAGGATGTTGTAATGCACTTATATTACGACGGGATCTACCGTTAGCACTCTATGCTGCAGCCGCTGGCCGGTTCCCGATTGAGCTTAGCTCTAGGGCATCTTTTAGGGTTTGAGATAGTTGACAGAGCGCTCTGCGCACAATTGATTCATCCTCTCTAGCAAGTTAATGAGAGCCTTCATAGCTTGCCCGCTCTTCATATTATGAAAATCTTACCGAGCCACTAATTGAGTATACCTGCACAATAAGAGCCAGAATTGCCGAGAAGTCCCTTTCTTCTTAGCTAGAGCCGAATGACTCTTAACCTAACACATGTCTAGAAACTGGCACGAAGCTGATGCAGACACGTTTTGACACGCTTAAGTATATTTCGGCTTACCTAGGTAGCTTCTAGGCTATGTATCCACCCAGCTTTGCCGTAAGACGCTGTATTCTTTGACTACCGCCGTCCACGTACCACGGGCTTCACTCTGTCTGTAAAGCAGAAACATATTATCCGTTGGGCCATTAGGCAGGATAGCTTTAACATCACGTACTCTGTGACACGTTGGCAATGGCGGCAGAGACGGATCTTGCAAATTGCGAGAATCAACATGCGGAATGTCGTCTGCGTTGTAGACATTTTTGTAAAAGTCTCTTTCCTCGATCTCCATCACCTTCCGTGCAATACATGCCGAGATCTGGGCATCCCATAATCCTTCTCTGTGTATGCTGCTTTCTAGTAGCTTGATAGCCTGTAGTCTAATATGATGCAATCGACACTTGATAGCTACGTAATAAAGAGCTGGGATCCAACCAATGTCAACAACGGATCTGGACATATTAAAGCAATACGAAGTGAAAGCTGTCGGCACTGAGGTTTCCGACAACCTTGTCTTCGCTAGAGTGGCCAGTCGGTTTATAATAGTGAAGAAGATGTCGTTATATGAGTCAAATATAGATTCGTCGTCCTCACTCTTCACGCAGGTTCCTGCCATTATTTCAGCGATGTTGTGATAGCTGTACAGTAACCGACAGGCAAACGACTCGACATCTTGGCTGAATGAGCCTCGTAGGGTGCTTCTAGATGCTTCGTATGCAAGAATCCAGTGTCTTAAATCACCTATAATAACTTGCTGCTGCTTAAACAAGGAAGGATGAGACTCGCGAGATACAACATGTGTCGATTGTTGCTGGTTAAAATCATCGGCCAGTTGAAAGATTCTGTATAAAATTCCCTCCATGCATTGCCAAGCCTGGCCAAAGGAATAGAATATATTGCACGGGGATCCGTATATTGACCGATGAAAGAATGGCCGTGGATATGGGTTGCTGTGATTCAACAGGGCCAGTTGAATCGAGAATCTGGAGAATACTCCTAGCACAGTGTCGTCAACCACGCCAGATCCGCGCTGTGTTTCAGCTACTACTTTCAACCCGCTTTCCAAATGAAGCAAGGCAGTCCTGAAGCGTCCACGTAGCAGCTCGAGACACACAAATATGGCACATGTTGTCAAAGCGGAGTGTACATCATTCGTTGAGAGGTGTGACTGTAGATGATTGATTGCCTTGATGTAATGCTGCAAGACAAACTGTTCCTTTTCATTACGAGAATAGGTGGGCTCCTGCCTGCCCTGACCAGAATGAAGAATTACACCACTCTCGTGTACAGAGCTCAAGGTTAAGACAGCATGTAGGACTGCCGGTTCCGTTACGCTGGCTTGAACGAGGACTGTCTTCAGAATGTGAGGACGAAAATCCCGGGCAACTTGTTCCTAATTCGGTAATAATACCACTGAAGACAGCGGCTTTCCTCTTGGTTTAGAACTAGCCGTGGGACGACGATTGACACAATGGATGGTGGTTGCCGGTCGCCATAAAAGTTTCCTCCTCCGCCCCAGACTCCGTAGCCATCACAAACACGGCCTGTTGAAGAGCAACGCTTACAGATCGGGCGATCCTCATCACATTTCACCTTTCGAAGCCTGTGCCGAAATGAGTATCGCATTGCACGAAGGGCAACCCTGTGGACTTACTTGCACGTACGGCATCCCGACTTCACCTTGGTTTTGCGCAGGTGACCACTAGGAGTGACAGCATTCGCCATAGTGTGAGAAGAATAATTCACATATGCTCGGCAAGCAGCGTGAGAGGTGATTTCCCACAGTGAAGGCAGTGAAGTTGATCGATGTTGATTCTACGCCAAATATATTGAAGCACTGAAGGCCCAGTTTGGAAGCTGTGGACCTCATTCCGATTGGTCACCTCGGACAGCACGCATGGTGATTGGTGGTGGATGTGGGGCAATATGGGTCGAGAATCCACTTCGGATATTCCGACGTTTTTGATTGGCCCGTACGACTACTACATCGTCATCTAGGTACAACGACACCAATTATCGAGGGATTCAATGCACTCAACATTCTTCTACCAGTAAAGAAGCAGCTGCGCTCCGTGATTCGCACGTAGCTACGTAGATTGCTCCTTCTGACTCTTCCAGTTACACATAATTGGCACCGTTTGCGCACGGATGCATGATCGACATGGCCATGACGTTAGCCGAGAACCGCTGACGAATGCGTCGGCTTTTTCTGTGCTGATGGCAATAAATGAGAGGAAACATTTTCCTACCGTTTCTCGTTTGGCCGAAAATACGTCGCGTCTATAACTCCTTCATAGTTACTGGCCTTTGTAATATCACGCTCTAAGCCCTAAGCCCGAGGTAGTTCAGGCGGATGCCTTCGCATTGGAGTTTTCAGTGTTTCACTAGTGATGCCTGGTTCTCCACGAGAAAACGTACATTCGCCGAGACAGCAGCGGAGCCCACCCAATGAAGAGCTAAACGCTAGCATCGCCTGTGTGCCGACAGGACAGGATACTTTGACATCCTCGAGTACCTCTAGAGCACCAGAAGTCAAGGGCTCTGGCGAAAAGGTATGGATTCCTCGGGCCTCAAAGGGTGTAGAGCCTTTCACGCGTGTGCGAACGAAGCATGCCTGTGAAGCCTGTCGAAAGCGGCGAATAAAGTGCGATGGAGGACGACCGGTGTGTCAAGCTTGTGTCGCAACCGGCACGCAATGCGCGTATTCCGATCATAAAGAGCTCGAGACAAACAAGAGATGAAATCTCTAAGGTTATCGGTGCAGAAATACGAGCATCTGTTGCGCGATCTTCTCCATGAGGTTCCCGCAAGTGCTGCACAGCGCATCAAGTCGAATTTAACGGTAAGGCCACTGTGGTTTTCAGGTTTCATGTTTGCAGGTTTTGAGGTTGATTATCATGATGGTGGAAGAAACAGTCAGGGGATCTTCTCTGCAATACTGCAACCTGTCCGTATCGAGTTCATCGACGTTGTCAGCTGGCTCGATTCAGGGAATCGATACGGTAGGCGAAGACCTCAATCGAAATGAGGAATCAAGGGCTACAGGTTTCATGGGCAAAAGCTCGGTTCTCGCTTGGCTACGCGACTTGGAGTCGAGTGGCGGATTCCGGTCGCCAAAGGAACAGATGGGAATGATGGGCGGTTCGCAGCTTCACCAGCCTCACTCCTCCCGTCTCGATAGCAACAGAGCCAGCTATTTTTAGATGATAAAAGCTTCCGACATCCAGATTTGTCGATCCACTTACACTGCCGCCGAAACAACTAGCCGATTGGATCTTATCGTCATACTTCAAATCCGTACACCCTTTCTTCCCAATTGTCCGCGAGAATCTGTTCCTTGAACAATACAGAAAGTTATACAGAGACGTCAACCCCAGGCCTGGACCGAAATGGCTAGCAATACTCAATATGATTCTCGCTATTGGCTGCAGGCAATTACAATTTCTTCGAGAGCCGTTACCGACAGAGGCGAATGATGAGCTATTCTTCTCGCGCGCACGAATCTTGAGTGTAAACGAAAATATGACATTTGAGCACGCAGACCTACAGCAAGTCCAGATCGAGGCACTTGTAGTGTTGTATTTCATGGTTTCCATGCAGATTAACAGGTGAGTTATATGTTCCTCGTTGATATGAGTCGGGAAGGCGCCACTCTGCTCAACGTGTTTCCAAATGAGATCCTAAGTTGGGAAATCCTCACTGACTTGTGCAGGGCGTATAAGGTCTCTGGCGTAGCAATTAGATCAGCTATGGCTTTGGGAGTGAATTTGCGAATCACCGATTCAGAACTACATCACTCATCCAGAGAGGCTCGTTCTCGGCTCTGGTGGTCTATCTATATGCTGGAAAATCTATTGTCACATATGACAGGTCGGCCAACTTGCATAGGAAGTGCCGCCTTCTCCGTCGAGCAACCAATTCCTTTTGATGAGGATATGTTTGAGCTCCCCAAGGCGGTAGAGCTTTTGACACACGAACCCCTTCGCCGACGATGCCTCCAGTGGTCATTAGATAAACAGGACAGTAAACTTGACATTCAACGTTCTTGGCTTAACGAAATCGAGCCAAATCAGGGCCTTCAATTTTATTATCTTGTCGATCTGATGCACATCGTAGACATTGCCATTGGTGAGCTACTTTCCCCAAGGGCTTCCAGGCAAGTAGGTCATACATCAAGCGGCGAATTCGGTTCTATGACGAGAAAATAGACCTCTGGTTGGCAGGACTACATCCCGCATTCCGCTTCACCGATGAACATTACAATCTGCCTAAGCAAAATCTATCGCAGTCACAAACCGTTCTAGCGTTGCATCACTATAGCGCACGCATAGCTCTCTATCGGCCATGCTCCCCTTCTGCAGAGACGAATGCTCGAAGGAGAATGAATATCACTCCATCAGTCAACGCTGTCTACACTCCGCACTCTCTTTGATTTCGATTTTTCCAGACAGGGTTGGCCTAGATTGGGTATATAACGTATCCCCTTGGTGGTGCATTCTTCACTTTTGATGCAGGCGAGCACGATCCTCATCATATTCTGCCAGAGCGATGACAATTCGCGTTCCGAATCTCCGAACTGCTCTGAGAATAGCTATATTGACTGTAACAAGACCGACAAGATCGTTAATGCTTGCCGCAAGGCCTCACAGCTGGTTGCGTGCTTTATCTGAAGTGGACGAATCGTGCCGCCGTGCCTTTTGCTTTATGACGGTCTTACTCAGCGTACGGGCCTCACCGTAATTCGACCCTCTACATTCACATTACAGCAGATGCCCTCCGGGTCCCAGTACAGCATGTCGACGCCCAATACAGCGTTTGACTGGCAACCACATATGCAAGATCAACCCCAGGATCAGGCTGGCATAGCCTCAGATACCCGTGCAGCGCGGAGAAATTCTTCTATGCTTGGAGATATACGGTCCTCCGTCCCACTTTCATCCATGGTCTCGGGCAATATTAACGCCCCTGGCTCCAATGCATTTGATTGAATCTGAAGGTATGGAAAACGATTCCTTTGGCATAACCATGGATATAATGATGGACAACTATACTCAATGGATTAAGACAGCTTTAGAAGACCAATATGGCTATATGAACCTTCCTTAAGCTACCCAGGTATGTACTGAACACACGGTAAGCAGTTGTAGTGATTTCATCTTTCGCGCTTCACCACGTGTTATCCTCAGGAAAAGCGGTTCCCTTACTGATCGAAAGATCAAGACCTTCGGCGAATTTCAAGTTGACATAAAGTTACGACACGAATAATCTACTCGATATGTAGATGCTACAAGTATGCGTCTTGATTTGGTTGCAGATAATTGAGGCCGAAACCAATGTTTCGTTCAATTTCATACATATTCCAGCTCTTCCTCGTGGACTGGCTGGGGCTCACAGATGCTACAACCATTCTCTCGCCAGCACATATGATTTACTACCGACGGTATTCATCCCATGATAATTTCGGTGCCACTTTCTGTGATTCTCTTCAGACTGTCTAGCATACTTTTTGTGCGCATAGATAGTCTATACTGGCTTGTAATCTCACCGTGAGTTTCATTTCACCCTCTCTTTCCGAATACCGCAACAAATATACATGTAGCCAAAATCAACAATTCTACTAGAAATACTATCTTGCGTATCTTAAATCGTTTCCTTTTCCCGAGAGGTCCGGTAGCAGATCTAAATACTTGGGTAGTTGCATCAACTCTGCTTCTCGAGCAATAATTTCATCTTGCAGAATCTATTTTTACGAGAGTGTTCTTTATGTAGCTCCTGTCAACTTGCTGACAATGAAAGCCAGCTACTTAGGATTATCATTGGCGGAGAATCTGTCTTTGAAACCGAGGTTTGGTGAAAGCGCTTTATCCAAATTGACCGTGCAGCTGTTGCCAGAATACCAGCAGTAGACTTACCTCAAGCTGAGAATTGCAAGCTACTCACGTAGCATTGTACTCAAGTACTTCTTCAGACACTCGGGATTCGATAAACATATCTTTCTGACAATAATCAATAATATCTGCAGATCTGATGCTATGGCAAATGGAAGTGTCTATTATATATAGGTGTTCTTGCAATGATGAGGCACAATTTACCCTGACGCCGTTGCACTTCATTGTAGTACCTTGTTTCAATCCATATAAAGCCTTTAGTCTTGTTTCAAGTTTTGATTCCTTCCAAGACCCAGGCTCTATTCGTTCTCTGCATATTGCAACTTCCGTGGGCATGCACACATAGAATCGTATTTTCCAGAATTACTTTTGTGAGAGAAACTGGGTTATTTCTTATACGTGGGATCATTCACCATGAAGTTCTCTTTAGCTGTTATAACATCAGTAACAACACTGATGAGTCTCGTACAAATCTGCCCGGCTCCTCCTCTAAGTATTGATCATAGAATTATTGCCGTGCGGTAAGTCCCTAACCCTGTGTTTGGACTTGGTACTCATATACATAAGCCGGGGTCTTGTCGGTGGTTATGGTGTTCAAGGAAGTGTTACGAGACGAAACTATATCCACTATAAAACAACCTACTAATCAGTAGGGACGATGATGTGAGATTTAAACCCCATAACCACCTATAGATAGGTATGCATCCTATTTGAAGAACCACATTAACACGTTGTCATCAACTAGCCCTTCGACGGCCTACCCCAGCCTGCGTCCGGCATATGTAGGAGTCAATTACAGAATGCAACAGTTCAGTTTTCTTCCTATGGCGAAGGTACTTTCATAATTGACGATGTACCGCCAGCATGTATGACATTGTCAAATGTCTTGGTTGGTGAAAATCCTAACCAGCCAGCACCAACTCCTCTTGGTGAGACTTCCTCTTCTCTCTCTCTGCTTTGTCTTTGACTACTCGTTTTTCCTCCAAATAAACCTCTGACTTCGTGCAGGGAGCAGCTCTTTAGGTTATTCCGGTTTGAACAGCACCCAATTAGAGACTCCAATTGATCCTTAACAGTCAGAATTCGACAAAGCAATCACGGTAAACGAGGATCTAGTTCTAGCGAAGCTGGCTTGCCGGTCTGAATCCCTTATCGCGTGGTATACCTACCGATCTCGATTTCATATCCGTGATTCACGATGAGACTTTTATGAAATCGACCGGCTGTCTTACTCAAAAGAAAACACTATTAAGCTCATCGTAAAGCCGACAGAATGATAGACCGATGTGCTATAATTACCTATTACACTGCTTTGTATGTTTTATTAACAATAGACAAAATCTGCCATTTATATCTAGCGGTGGTAAAATGTGTAGTGACTACATAAATATTGTTTCTTAAGAATTGCTGCATCTGTAATGTGTCGAAGGCACCTTGGCTTATTACACAAGTATGGGCATGAGTGAAGAGAATTGGTAAATTAGCAATTTTGGGAGTGCAAAAAGGCCTGCATATCTATGCGGTCTCGAAGTATTCGGTCTTTCCGTTTTTCTATGATTGCAAAAGTTGGTTAGTTATTTAAGATCTGGAGGTACCCCATAAAAGATTCGGAAATGACAGGACTTACAAGCGTTCGGCTGTACTTGACGCCGACGTTATTTCCAGAAACAGCGTCATAAGGAACCGGGCTGGTGTAGTTGAGGGTAGCTTCTTGTCCCTTGTATGTATCCTTCACAACCTTGACAATACCATTTCCAGCGGAGCAAGAGCCCTTGGTCAGTGGGACAGGCCAGACACTGCTGTATTTTGAGGTACCATTGTCAGACAACGGGCCTGGGTTGGTAGCATTCAAGTACAGATTGGTTGTGTCGACATCGTAGTTGATGTAACCAATCTCTTCGGCGACGAGGACAGGATGTTGGCACCACAGTCCCAGCGTCCAAGAGAAGGAAGATTGAAGTTGGCAGAGAGGGACGCAATGACTGAATAGTGCGTGTAGAAGGTGTCGTCTGTGGTTCCCTTCGAACATTCTGGCACGGCGCCTCCAAGCAGGATGGTATAGACTTTGTTGACATGCGTATGGTTGCCAGACTCATCAAATGAAACCATAATGAGGGTATCATCCGTAAAGTACTCATTTTCAGAAGGTCAGAGAGGAAACCAGCCACCCACTTGCCAGCAAATGTGACGTTGGTGTCATGGCCGTCGTTGGTCATGTTAGGCGTAATGAACGAGTATTGTGGCAATCTTTTGTTGTTCAGGTCGTCATAGAAACTGGTGAAATTCTTGATTTGTCGAAGACGAGTAGCGTCATTTGTGACCGAGTCAAACAAAATGAGAGGATTGTGCTTCCGCACATAGTTATTGGCACCAGTCTCTGGATACCGGAAGCCCTGGTAGCCCGCGTATGGAAGCGCTTCCTGGTACTCTCCCCAGGAAACACCCTTGACGTCAAAGAGATCCGCAATGGTGGACACATTAGCAGGAATCTGGTGCCAGTCATCATTGTCCATTCCAAATGCGTCACCAGCGGCAGCTGCACAGTAGTTAGGCTCAGACGGGTGTGTGACAGCCCAGTAGTTGGTCAAAAGGATGCCTTCCTTGGCCAATTCAGAGAAGTTGGGATCCAAAGCGGTGGTTGCGTAGTCCTGATAAGAGTTCTTCATGTTAGTCAAACAAGACACCTCACTGCCGACGGCCCTGATCTCGCTCTCTCTCACACAACACACACACACACACACATTCTCTCTTCTTCTTGTTCCTTCCCATTTGGTGGATATCTACATATTAGAAAGAGCTACTTACGACGTTCTCAAGCCAGATATCAACGAATCGACTGAAAGCTTTTCCTTTGACGTTTGAAACCGGCGAGTACGGCTGGACTGAGGCTTGGGCGGCAGCAATCTCAGCAGCAGAAGGATACTCCTCGGTGGTGGTCTGGGCAGCGGTCAGACTACAGCCGGCCATAATGGCCAGCATCATCTTCTTGGACAACATGGCTGATGGTACGTTCTGCCTTGATCTCAACTATACCAGAGGAGAGGTTGTGCGTGGGCGTCTTTCCTGCATGTCTGTGGCGGGGATGGCATGCCTCTTTATACACCTGGTCGACAGCGACTTCCCTTGCCGGATCGCACGGAGTTTGGCGAACATGGCTTGCTTCCTCGTGGATGTGTTGCCATACGGACCTCACTCGTCCCTGGTCTATAGTCTCGTCTTTACTTGGTCCAGTGCCGCGCACAGACAACAACTCTAACGCTGGCAGCATAAAACAGACACACAGACACACAGACACGCGGCCAGTCAGCCACTCACGAGAGGCGCATATGAAAGATGCCATATTCCGATCAGTCTGTATGGCAGCTCGAGTAGTTTCCGGAATACAGGGAAGACCCGCGGCGGGGACCACGCAATGAGCCGAGCATCCAGAATGTTGCCATTGCAGCATGTTCTCGAGCCGGCAATATTGATTGGATAAGCTATAAACTTGGTGCCAGGCACGTGTTTGCGATGGTTAATTAATTAGTTATACATGCGTCTCTAGCTCGCAGGCAAATCACGGCGAGCAAATCCCGAAGCAAACTTTGAAGACGTTGAAATCTTTCCGGCAGAACTACCTTGTTAGCGCACTATTGCGACCTCTGGGATTCATTCCTTTTATTATTATCATTATCTGGGCCTTGTCCTAGCTATGGAACTGAAATCCAAGCGATGCGTACCTAGGTACACCATGCTGCGGATCCCATTCTCTCGGGAAAACAGTTCTCTGTGAAACTGTCAGCAGGAGTGGTACGCAGGGCCGACTGGGCTACCTAGGTAGGTACTTACAGTGTCGCCGCTCCATGATAATTTTAATCCACAAGTAAACAGGTGAGTACCTACCTGATGTTGGCGAGGACAACTATTGCCAATATAAATAACGATGTACTTGATTGATTAATATATAAAGTGTTATACAGTATGGGTAGATTTATTCAGCGGCCTTCCTATTTGGGGATGAACAAAACAAAGGAGCAACCCATGTAGAAGAATTGCGAACAAAGAAAGCAGAACAAACTGGGCAAAATTGCGGGTACTTGCTCAGTATGTAGCACTGCTGTATCTATGCATATGCTAAAACGAGGTGCAACACCTCTGGCTCTCCACGAGAAGGCACATTGTCGGAAAGTGTCATAAACGGACAACATATTCCTTGACGAAATCTAAAAAGAAGAAAGAAACGATTAATCAAAATGGAGCTTTCGAGTTCGTCTGGCCAACGGGCCCTCACACATCAGCTTGCAATTAAGGAGCTCTTTGACGGTCTCACACCGCGTGAGAAGCTCTATGCCCACCACCTATCAAGGGCTGCGTGGCATGGCAGTAGGATCATCCTTCGCCAAACATCGCCCGAGGGAACTGGCATATTCGATTTCATCTTACAGCTATATAAGGCTTGTGGTGGAGAGTGGAACCGGCTGGTGGAGCGATGTGGTGTTAAGCCCGACGATCTCGAGAACTTTTGGAGTTCTCGGACTTTTTATCCAACATGGGCAATTACTTTGCGAGTATATCAAGGCGCGCATGACTGTGTCATCTGCTGACCGTGTGTGTGTAGGGGAGGGAGACCGGAAGGTTATCCCAGACATTTCTGCTGATTCTCTCCGTAAGATAGCAAGCATCTCGCCGGAAACAGCCAGAGCTTTGGAGCAGATTCTAGACCCGATGCTATCTCTTCCACCTTTCTGTCTCGGATTCCCTGACGCGACCAGCCAGTCGAATTATTACCCAGGACCAGAGCCAATTACTAAGGAGGACATTGCGCTGATTGCTAAGGTGATGCAGGAGCACTCAATAGAGCCAGAAAACACTCGACTCAAGAAGATTATCGACGGAACAAAACCCAACTTCCAGATTCTTCAGGCCTCGGCAGAGTCAACTACCATCGCATTGAACGGAAACGGACCGGGCACATCAATCCGTCTCGAGCGGGGCGATCATGCTGCAGAGATGTCTAAAATCTGCTCAGCGCTTGCTGAAGCTGTCAAATACGCGGAAAACGAGAACCAGGCCGCCATTTTGTCCGATTACATCGAGAGCTTCAGCACTGGGAGCTTGGAGGCCTACCGTAGCTCCCAGAAAAATGGGTGACAGATGTTTCCCTAGAGTAGAGAGTATTCTAGGGTTCGTTGAGCCATATAGGGATCCCTATGGCGTGAGGGCCGAATGGGAAGGCGCTGTCTGCATTTCTGATCCAGAAGAAACAAGCAAGTTGAAGGCGCTCGTTGACAGCTCCACGACCCTTATTCGGAGACTCCCTTGGGCAGTGCCTAGTGAGAATGATGGTAAAGGCCCCTTCGAACCGAGCCTCTTCCAGGCTCCCGATTTCACAATTGTCCACTGTAAGCAAATGGCACCCAGAAGGCTACAGCAGAACTCTGACATCTTTAGCACTTGCTTTCTGTACGAGCTATGTGTGGGAGGCTGTCAATCTCCTAACGTGAGTTATCCAGGCCCTTTTATGAATAGTGGTGACAAACATTCTAGGAATGAATAGTACAGCGATATTCGAGAGACGTGCGGTTCGAAGAATATCGTTTTTGCGAATCGCATGAGTGCCAACGATAATCCTAATCGCCCCTGTCATTATGTGTCTCATTCCGAGGTCGAAGGATTCAGAAGCTGCAATCACATTATCCGTTTTATTGTAACGGCAATCCATGAGCTTCTTGGACACGGTACCGGCAAGCTATTAACGGAGTCCGCCTCTGGCACATATAACTTTGACAGGCAAAATCTTCCAATTAACCCCTCACAGGCAAGGCCATTGAGACTTGGTACCTGCCAGGACAGACATGGACAAGCTTGTTTGAGAAATTGGCAACGTCCGTGGAGGAGTGCAGAGCGATGCTGGTTTCATACTATCTTGCAGACGATAGGGAGGTGCTGTCCATGTTCGGCTACAATGACACGAGCACAATTAAAGCGGACGACCGTCAGTATCCTGGATCGAACTCAAATTTTTATGCATTACTAAGACATAACTAGTCATCTATTACACATATCTTCATGTCGGAGTAGAAGGTATTAAGGCCCTTCAAACATTTAACGCCCAAAACCAATCATGGGGTCAACCGCATGCTAGAGTCAGTGGCCTCAATACAAGATTGGAAGTCTCACTGACCCTGGACTTAGGCAAACTTTGTTATCCTTAAACACCTATTGCTGGATGGCGATGGAGTCTTAAAAGTCAAGCATGATCCCGCTGCCAAAACTGTTCACGTCCACGTTGACAGGTCCAAGATAACTTCGCATGGAAAGCCTTCAATCGGCCGGATGCTAGCGCGCATCCATATATGGCGGTGCATCGCTGATGTTGAATCCTGCAAGGAATTCTACAACCGGCTCAGCGTTGTGGACGGTCAGTACGAAACTTGGAGACAGGTTGTGTCGTCGAAGCCGGAGCCGGCATGGAAATTTGTGCAGGCGAACACTATCCTCAAAGAAAACGACGAGGTGGAACTGAAAGTTTACGAAGAGAGTAACGAGGGTATCATTCAGTCGTTTGCAGAGAGGGACGTTTGATCATATCAGATCGGTTCCATTCTCTAAGAAATAATCTGAAATACATTCCCAACTTCAATTTCAGGATTACCAGCTTGTTATATTGGAATACCTCGTAACTTTACAACACGAGACAGACAGTTTCAATAAAAGATGACGAGTATCACACGCCCAGGTGTGTGATTGGAAATAGTAATCACAAAAATCAACACGGTCATCTAAGATTTCACAAACACCATAGCACTTAGACATACAGTACTAAAATATGCCGACGTCTACTTTTGTACATAGGCTTATGGATCTGCATTATCTGTGTTAATGCGGATTTCCGTAGTCTTGTGAATGTCCCAACCTTTACTTCGGCCAATTTCTGATAGGGGTACTCCACCACCTAGTACTTGAGTCTCGTTACCAAAAATATGTTCTTCACTTTCGCTTCGTCCCAGATGCGAATTGTCAGTCGCCGACAGATTTCGACTTCGGCCGGGATAACCAGAGAAGGGATGCTCCCTTTCCACATGGTAGAGCTGGCGGGGTTCTTTTCGTCCCGCCAGTTGTCGAGTGTAGAAATTGGACGGTCCGGCGTAGAAAAGACCAAACGTAGGGAAGGTTGGACACGTAAACACCGATGGAAGCTTCTCGAAGGTACCAGAACTGATATGATGTGTCGTAGATGTTTTGAATGTGAAGACTTTGGAGACGATGGCACACGTGATCTGGTTTGTTGGAAAAGCATCAGCCACCCGATGAATTTTCGAACAAAAATATTAGTTTTCTGGAACTCTAGTCTACTATTAGCACCCCAGTTTCAACGTACCAGGAAGAAGCCCATCCCGAAGATGAAGACAAGTGGTATCTTCTCTTTGTTTGACATACTCATCTTCCACAGTGTTGGAATAATGACCAACAAGATGGCTAGATCAGAGGAGATGTTGAAGACAGCTTGGACGACTTCATAGTTAAAATATGTCGCACATTCTTTCTGCGGCGGTGGAAGTGTCCAGTAACCTGAGAAGGGACGACAGTTCGGAAATAAAGTGAGTTCAACGGCGATAAACCCTGCAAGAGTGTATCCGGCGCAGACTTTGACCCAGAATTGTTGTCGGAGATTCATACTGTTGATGTATACCGGCAACTCTATTAGAATATCACAGATAATAGGAACGAGGCGATCAAACGGCGTTCACTCACGTCATCCGGTAGTAGATGATAAGCATACAAGCTTTCAAAGTCCATATTGTGTTGCACATACACTGTAGTTTTGCTTCTTCTGAGCCACCGAGAATCTGCAAGTTCAGCAGTAGTCAGTGGAGCATTTCCTTACCTGTTCTGAAGCAAACTCAACTTTAGCGAACTGTGACCTGGAAGCGATATCGGCAGCAGTGAAAATCGCGAATTCATCGGGTGGATAGAGTGTGCCTCCGCCACCTTCGGCTAATTGAATATTGGTCAAGACGAGAGCGGTATACCATGACTGAAAGGGTCACAGAAACTGTCAGTTGCGACACTATTGACATTTTCTTCATATAAAACTGAAACCGTACAACTGCCAGAACCATGATAAAGTCCTCCGCCTGCCACTCGAAGCCTATCCGTTCATATCTAGTATATCTACATCACCAGGTAAGATTAGCCATCCATCAGTGGCAACGAAAACATTGGCCGGGAAATATGCATACACTCGAAGAAGATATATAACGATAGCGATGCTATACATAATCCATGACTGCACTACGAGCTATTTTGGGATGCCACCGCCGTCGTTGGCCATTTCCGGGAATTCTTTGAACCCGCCTTTTCAGCTGAAGTAAATCAATTGAGATGAACATTGAATTTCCTGCTGCTGTAGACGAAGTGGATGTTTGTAAGAGCAGAGCATAGACGTATGTCTATCAATCTGGTTCGCCATCTATGACACAGAGCTCATTATCCTCTAATTCGCTCCCTGACTCTGAATGGAGACAGATTTTACTTTTTTCTTTTTCCCTGATAGACTGACTCCACATAATTTATAGCACGATGTCGCAAGAACGGGAAAGCTTTCCCTGTCCAATGGCATCTATCCAAGTGGCGAATCAGGCGCTGGACCGTTCGTCGCAACGCAGTAACTACATATTGAGCATGCCGTCCGTGAGCAATGGAACAAAGAAGACCCTGGTGCGGGCATTGAAATCTTTCCGAGGCTAAACCTCACAACGGCATTGTAGTAGTTAGTTAGTAGTACGGAGCCGGTAGTTACGGAGAACGTATGACATAGTTATATGATATGTGCCTATGTGTCTAGTTCTAGTATAGATAAAGTGCGGGTCCGCTCCGCTCTTAATCCTTAACAAGCTTAGCTCCATGTGGACAGGGGATGCTGGGGCCAATGGAGAGCGGCCTCAGCACAGCACTACGGCGATCCCATCCCCACCGCGCGGCATGCGGCCCGCGTTGACTAACCCTAAACAAGAAAGTCAATCCCTTATCTAGCTTCAAGCTCAGTTCTAGAATTCAAGCACCAGGCTAACCTTCGGGCGCGAGCCACTTTGGGCAGACCCTGGTTCAGTCTCGTGTTTTATCACTGACATTATTTCCGCTGTGTGTGTATAGTCACGTATTCCGAGTAAATGGTACTTCGTACTGCGCACTGCTATACTCCTACGGAGTACTCCGTACCAAATAGTAAATGCGCAGTAGCCTCGAATGTAACTAATGCAACTATCTAGGTAATAGCTGACTGTGGATCCTGCACGTTCGTCTAGTCAATTTTATGCAATCACCCGGTCGTTTCCCACTTTTTGTTTTACCTTAATCATCCCTGTCTGTTCTCGTCTGCTTCTCCCACACGTACAAAATCCTGTTCCACGTGCCGGATAATTGTCCCGAAGAAAATTTTGATGTGCTCGGCCGGTTGAGCTTCAAACCTCCTAAAACAGCATAATCACACCGTCGGCAACATCTGGCAATGGAGAAGCAGCCAACGGGCTCTGTCAATGTCGAGCCACCACCGCCGTCGGGCCTGGAAAGCCAAACGCCAGATGCCTTGAAACACACCAATTCTGGCGGCCTATTTGCCAGGCTGAATAAGAGAATTACCTCCATCAGGTTTCTTGAAGCTCGTGGTATCGAACGTGTGCCTGAGTCAGAACGGCACACCCTTGCTGCCGCCGACTACGTACAGATGGCTCTATTGTGGTTCAGTACCAACATTACGGCAAATAACATTGCAGTTGGCATGCTCGGCCCGCTTGATTATGGCTTGAGTTTTGTCGATTCCGCTCTCTGTGCCACTTTTGGCGCCCTTCTCGGTGCTGCGGGTGCGGCCTATATGGGAACATGGGGTCCAGTCAGCGGTAACCGTACAATGGTCTGTCAATTCCCGCATCTTGTTTGTGATCGGCAACATGTGCTGACGTTATGAATAAACAGGTTATCGCGCGATACTTTATGGGCTACTACCCTAGCAAGATCTGTGCGCTTTTGAATATTGTCATTATGCTGGGATATGGAATGATAGACTGCCTCGTTGGTGGCCAGGTTCTCTCTGCCGTCGCCGGTGGGAATATGTCTGTCGTTGTGGGAGCCATAATTGTAGCGATAATCACCTGGGCTGTTGTCATTTTGGCATGTCTATCTTCCATGCCTACGAAAGATGGGCTTGGCTGCCACAGATAATTGCCCTCTTTGTCCTAGTTGGTTCTGCAGGGCCTAAATTCGATACCAATATTCCCTCCGTAGGCGATACAAGAGACATTGCCGGCAACCGCCTGTCGTTTTTCTCTGTGTCTCTCCTCTGCTGTTGCATGGGCACCTGCCGGCGCTGACTATTACGTTTACTACCCCCAACTACTAAAAATGGATTACCTTCACTATGAGCTTTTTGGAATTGGCCTTGCCTTGGTATTTGCCAATCTTCTCGGTGTTGGCCTTGGTTCCGGCACTTTTGCCAATGCCGATTGGGCTGCTGCCAGTGATATCTCGTCTGGTGCTCTGATTGTGCAAGGTTACGACGGTTTGGGGGTTTGGAAAATTCCTCAGCGTTCTTATTGCTCTTGGTCTCATTGCCAATAATATTCCTGGCACTTACTCAGCCACACTCGGTTTTCAAACTCTTGGGCGCTATGGGTTGGCACTTCCTCGTTGGTTTTGGACATGTGTGGAGTCATCATCTATACTGCGTGCGCCTTGGGTGGACGCAATCACCTTTATGAAATTTTTGAGAACTTCCTAGCTCTGATGGGCTATTGGGTGACCATCTTCCTAGTCATCGTGCTTGAAGAACACATGATATTCCGCTGGGGCAAGATTGCCCCGGAGTTTGATTGGTCTCTCTGGGCAGATCGCAGCAAGCTGCCCCTTGGCTTGGCTGCTTTCACGGCGTTTGTGGTTGGATGGGTCGGTAGCGTCTTGTGTATGTACCAGATATACTACGTCGGACCCATCGCGAAGCTGGCCAGCTCTGAGGGTGCCGATTTGGGCATCTGGGTAGGATGCTCCTGGGCTATGCTTGTCTTTCCACCTCTCAGATGGCTAGAACTAAAGAAATTCGGCCGGTGAGCATGATTGAACGACTCACAGATCTGAAATTTTGCTTTATGGAAAGTAAAAGTACATTCGCCACGGAGATTTCGTCTCTATTCGCTCGCAACATTAGGATATACTGTAGATAGTTAATGAGACCGCTTAGCGGCAAACAAGCTAGTGTACATTGCCTAATTTTGATTTAGATAGCCCGGGTACATAACTAGAAGTTGATAATTATCGGCACGTAGGATGGTGTTTAAGGAGTTGTCATTTTCGGGGACTCAGCCTGTATGTCTAGCTAAAGATAAATTCACCTTGGAATCGTCCCGAGCATAAACAACGTCCAGCAATCGGTTACTTGCCCTTTTCAATCTGCCTTTTGTCGTGAAAACGCTCAGTGATTGAATTGCGGACGAGACCGAAGGGTCCGTTTATGTTAGCTGAGATTGGCCGAATTGCATTCCCTGGACAGTAACTTAAGGACGAGAATTATCTCCATGTCAAGGCCAGAATCCAATTGCAACGTGTTAGAAATACAAAATGCTAACAAAGTCACTTTTACATGCCACCCTTGTTTTCATCAGGTCCTGGAAGAGAGCTGCTCTAGGTATTAAGCGACCTTCCAGGTCCACATGTTCATGCCCATTTTATTCCCCGTTGTTACTGGCATTCCTGCGTGAAGCGTTAACTTATGACCAGATTCATCCTCGTGCAGGTTTTCCCAATATATGGCATTGCCGAGTATAGGTTTAAAAGTGACGCCTTCATCGAACGGTCGGTCGCAATCGATAAACTTGCACCATTTCTCATCATCAGGAGGAGTAAGCCGCGGGAAGTTGGTTCCTCCGCCAGTGCAGTTGGCATGGATGTAAACAAAGAATGTGGAAGCTATATTCCCCTACTGCATGCACGTCGTCAAACCAGTCGTAATGATCACGATACTGGCCAGAGATGCCGTAATTCTGCACCACGATAGGCATAAAGTCTCCGAAGGGCTTGTAGAATGGGAAGGATGTCGCTCTTTTTCAATACGTTTGATAATATCATCGGTCCGGTCTAATTTCGCCGTCATCGAATGCCGATACGCCTTGTCGATGTGCGGTTTCCGTCGTTATCCCACATGGGCGATGGAGCAAATCGGCCGTCGCTAATTCAATGAAACATTGTGTGTTGGTGGGTAGCTTCACTGGCTATGAAGGAAATGAAATGGATGTGCACTTACGCCAGTTGGACAAGGTGAGCGGCTTCCTGCGCGGTGATGAAATCTTTCACGTAAACCACGACTGGATCCTCTGAAAACATATAGATTTCTGGACCGGAGGATTCGCTGCCACCACTTTTGAATTGCTGCCCGCGGAGCCATTCCAGTGGCCAACGACCGGTTTGGTTGACGGCCCAGGCAATGGCAACGGCAACGAGCAAGCCGAAGGCCGGGAAGAACCGTTTGTCTGCCATGGTCTTCAATGGCCGATTGATGACAGGAGCAAGAGTGCTAGAGAATCCATCCGAGGACAATCGGTTGCCTTACCGGGGCCCTGGTGGAGGAGATAGAAGGAGGATCAAGGGACGTCCATGTGAGGGGATGATTTTGGACCTTCGACGAACAAGAGAAATCAAGGGCCCTCGTCGCTTATCGATAAGGAGAGCACGTGCCGCAGGCTGGGCGGACCATTGGCGTCGGCCAATTAGATTCTCCGTAGCGCGCCGTTTTTGCACGCTAACCGCTTTTAGTCTTCTGCGGGATGCTTTCTCGCTCAGCCTACGACTTTCTTTTCTACGTATTTCATTTTGTATATAATCTTCCCAGTCTACCAGCATGACGGCCGTGTCCGTCTTAAAGCTCCAGCCATGGCTTTGGCTTCTGGCTCTATTCCGGGTATGTTGTGCCGGGGCGTTGCCTCTCTCCACTATTGACCCTGATGGCTTCGACGTCCGGGCTACATTGCCCGGCGCCTTCCTGATGACATGTATGTTGTCTATTCTTGCGCTGCCGCGCAGTGTACTAACGCCTTTTCATGGCAGTTTGTGTAGTGAGTCGTCTTTCTGTGCCTGTTTTGACTTCATGCTAAGTCTCTCTCCTACGCCGGCCAGGATTGGTTGTATGATTCCTCATATTTCATTCGCGGTTCGGGCAACATGCTGACTATGGCTTCAGTGAACCTTGTAAAGCTCTGCATAAGCAGCTCATAGATGCCGCAGAGGTCTTGAGCCGAGTCTCAGAAGTTAGCATCTATGAAGTCGATTGTTCGGAGCACGCGAAGTTTTGTGCATCTCTAGATGTGCTGTCCTTTCCGACAATTCGAGTCTTTGATTATCGGGAATGGTCGCGCTACCGGGGTCCGCAAAAGCATCGCAGTATGGCTTCTGTGCACACTATGTTTTTCAGTCACCACCGCTGATTGGATTTTCCCATTGTAGAATCGCGACCCATGTGTTGAAGAAAGTTATGGACCCCGTCATCGAACTAGACGAGGAACGCTTGGCCGTGATGAAGAACCTGTCTCTTCCATTAATGGTTATGATAGGCAGCCAGGAAGATGATGCTTCGATTGATGTTCTTACTGCACTCGCAGAAGCCGAACTATCTCAAAACTTCTTCGTAGGGGTCATGTCAGATCGGACCTCACCCGATATCCACCATAGAACTTCAACTTCTATCACAGTCTTCAATTATCTGGATGAATCCATACCCAGATACGATGGTCCGTTTGAACGAGAAGCTCTTTTAGATTTTGCCAACCTAGTTTCCCGACCCCTTGTGCGACAATTCGACATGTCATCTTTAGTAAGCTTCATGAAGGTAATTACGATCTTCCATGCGTCCCCATTTCCAGAATATCTCTGATAACTGACAATAACACAGTCCGGATTGCCGATTGGGATGGTTTATTCTGATAAAGAAGATGAACGCAAGGCGCTTGCTGAGGTTCTCTCGGTTGTGGCGTTGAAACACCGAGAAGATATTAATTTTGCTACTGTTGATGCCGTCAGGAACGCGTTTTCCCTTGAGCCCTTGGGCTTGAAGGCCGATCAGCTCCCTTTCATCATCCAGACAGATGATGATATTTTCAAATTCAGCCCGGGTTCGGCAATCACCCCGGAAGCGATTGAGGAATTCATTCAAAACACGCTTTACTCCAAAACCACTCATAGAGCTGCACATCAAAATTCAATCTAATTAAACCTCGGAAGATTAATCTGCAAAATAAAGAAATTAAGGGGTGGTTGCAATTTAAATTGACAAAACCATCAAATAAAACCATCGATCCATGTAGGCCCAGGGCATAGTGGCCACATGACCTAAGAAAGAAAACCACTGAGAACTTAAGCAACGCCATCAGGCCCAACGGTGTCATGCTCTCCGCTTGTTTCAGGGAGGAATTCACTGAAGACATCCTTGAACCACTTGTCCAGACCGTTTTTGACCATATGATCACACAATTCCCTCACAAAGTATGCACGATCGCGCTGACGGCCCTCCTTGTCACAACCTAAGACAACTCCCTGCCAATCTGAACCACTGACTTTGACAATTTGCCCCTTCGAGTTTTTCCGCCGGAGAAATTCTCTTCAAGAACACTTCCATATGTAAAATCCTTTTGTTACCTCCTTTCCCTTGGGCGATTTTCAGAAGATCCTCCTGGCATCCAGGACCCCTACCCCAGCCGGCAATCGCTGTTTTGTGCGGTACTCGTAAAAGAAAACGTTCGGCTTGTCATATGCAGGGCCAGTCTCCCTTTCCATGATGTCACTCTCCAGGGATGGGAAGATGATGCGGTGAAAGTCCTGCAGATGCGGCCGTTTAAATTTTTGCGTCCACTCAATTCTCCCTTCAAGCGATTTTATCGCATATGCGATTCGATTCACGGCTCCAAGCATTCCATCTGATGATAGGGCTGATTTCCAACACCGGTGTCTTTCACGTCGAATGGAAAGCGTTGGAAATCGGGCGGTATGCCATTGTTCTCAAGCAGATCTTCGGCATACTTTTGATCGTTTCACTAAGTGGTATGACCTTGGATTCTTTTTCGGTAGTGTAACACACGGCCACTTTGAGGGTGCTGTCCGTGAAAGGTTGGCTAATTGTTCGACAGCTTTATCAACCTCGGATGGGTCGAAAACCCGAAGTTCGCCATAAACCTCGTGTGCATGCAACACTTGTCCATTTTGGGAACAAGCAGTTTCGTGTTTGTCGGCCATGATTGAGTCCATGTTCAAGGATTCGTAACTTGTTGAGATGGACTGCACTGTTTGCATATTTAAGAAGGAGAAAATCTTTGCAGGCGGCAGGTACTACTCCACGGTTTTATATTATGCAGTGACTCATTGTCTCCTGATCGGCATGAGTAATTTCTTTGACGAGACTGGTATTTGTAGATGGTCATTTCTTTGTGAGAGTCATTGTCAGTTTCTGAGTCATTCGAGGTCTTTCCACGGTTTTTCATCTCATCGGTATAAAGGGGACAGTTATAATTTATAACACAAAGACAGAAGGAAAATTGACTCAGTATTCGTCATCGTTTATAGAACCGTGTGACGCTTTATTTGAAGTTGCCCAGGTGTCCACCCCCAACGTATTCGGATATTTCAGGCTACTTCGTATGTTGCAAGATCGTCGAGTCCCAAATTGCAGTAAGTAGTTGAATACCTCGGTATGGTTAGTAGCCAGTCTGAATTCTTGGCTTTGAAGGTGCAGAATATACCTAGTGAATAAAGCCGGAGTGAAACTATGGCTCGGCATGCATCCTTTTGCCTTACGATGTTTAACTTTTGGAAGTAGGGTTTGTGACCGTCACTAATGTGGATTGGAGAGAATAGCTATGAACTCTGAAATACCTGACATGATCTTTAATAATCACCAAAACAACTACTTGACCTGCAATGCAGGCTTATGCAGCCTTTGCCACCACACGCTTGACAGTCTCCTTGACGCTTTCCGGCTTCAATCCGAGGAGGGAGTTGGCTAGCTTTTCATCCGTTGCATAGTTGGCACGCAGCCCAGGAATGTCGGCATAGCTAGTACCCCGAACAAGAGTCAAAGCACCACTGAAATCGCCCGCACTGAGCTTCTTGACACCGTCGCTTACTTGGGCATCAGACGTAGTGTCAGTGACGGTCCACTTAGAGGAGGTCTCTGCCTCTAAAGAATCGAGAATCTCCTTCTGGGAGGTCTCAACTGAGGAAACGTAAAGGTATTGGTTTGCTGTTTCTTGTGGGTGTTTCAGAACGCCAACGACAGCGTCTCCAAGATCCTTTTGGTTGATGAGGGTGAATTTTTGTGGCCGCCATCCCATAGCGTCGCACTGCGGGAAGCAATATCATAGCCTAGAAATCCATTTCCGAGACCCTAAGAGAAAGGATATGTAAGAATCGAGATCATGCATATTCCCTGAATGGTATACATACCCAGTCAAACAATAGAGCGCTCCCAATTCCCGTCCAAGTGAGCCCTTCCGATTCCTTGATTTCAGGTAGTCGATGACATCCCGTTTTGCCCAAACAGTGGCAACAGCTTTATAACAGCGTCGCTTAGAGTATTCGCAGAGAATTCAGATGGGATAAATCTCTTGACATTAGCACGAACGGCGGCATCAACGAACTTCTTCTGTTCTCCAAATCCAGTGGCGCCCACTGCCGAGACAACAGCATCCTGTCCCTTGAAAGCAAGTTCCAGATCACTCTCAGAGAAGTTGGTCTTGCGGACAGTAACGCCAGAGCTGAAAGTTGCCTCGCTCGACTCACGAGATAACACAGTCACGTTAAATTCCGGCGAGGCGAGAAGTGCATCAAGAATAATGGAGCCGACGCTACCACTGGCCTGAAGGTGAGGTAATTAGCTTGGGGTTCGAGGAGAGTGGAGAGGGAACTCACCCAATGAGCACGATATTTTTCAGTTGGGTTGCCATTGCCGCGTGTCAAATGGTGCCTGCTTAAGTAGATACGCTTTGATACAGTATGTGAAGCTCACTACGACGAGTGACGGATAGGAGGACAGGAGAAGGTATACGTATTTATACATGCCAGTGCCGCGGCGGAGGTCATTTCTAATCGCTGAAAATTCGTATAAGCCATCCAGGTGTAGATGCTAAGATTACTCAAGCATTTGGGCACTGTTCCCAATTTTGACTAATCAAGCGGCCTTTTGCTTCATTCTCTCCCTCTTTGTGTGTGTGTGCCATGTGGTGAATAAGCCAAATTTCTAATCCATGCGTGCGCCAACGTGTTTCTGTTTCTTCGTCCGTCCACTTTGATGGGCAAATCTGACGTTGTTTTGTGTCGCTGTGACAAATCCAGCGGACGGAGCCTCCGCTTTCTCCGCGCCAGCCAATGAGAGGCCGCGCTCTACCATCTCGCAAAGATTCCTCTGCCAACTGTTCGCTCACGATACTCACCGCAACCTGACTTCTAAGCTTGACAAAATGCCGCCCAAAGCCATCGCGGATGGGAATTCCTGTCTGGAATGCCGCCGTCGCAAAATCAAGTGCGACCGGTCGTATCCGTGCTCGTACTGCGTGAAGAAAAGATCGATTGCGCGTATCCGCCTGTGAGAGCCGCGGTAAATACTGTTCCAAACACAGAGAGCGATATTTTAGCCCGTGTGGAACGGATCGAGCAGAGGTTTGCATCTTTAGAGCAGGGCGTCTCAGAGATCAAACAGTTACCGCAGTCGTGGTCTCCAACGGTGGCGTTGCAATCAGGGAAAAGTGATCATACGCAGCAATGGCCTCGAGATGCAAGAGGCGGCCATGATGACACTGAAACTGACACAGTACGAAATGACACACCGAGTTGTGTCGATAGAACGAGTCCAAATGTTGAACCCTACCTGGTCCTTCCTTCTGGGGAAATAGTACGCTAAGACCTCTCCAGGGCGCCACTGCGAACTCAAGCAGCCCATTGATGCTATTACAGTCTACGCAAGACAGCCACTCGGCGCTTCTCTTCGAGTCGAAGAAAATGGTAGACCTTGAAACTATCCGTCCGCCTTCAACGATGATATCTTTGTTGTGGTTGAAGTATTTGGAGAATGTCGACCGCGTCCTCAAAATATTCCACACTCCCACCGTGCAGAAACTGGTAATAGAGGCCATTCGATGCCGAACAGAACTTGATCCGGCACAAGAGTCCTTGTTGTTCGCCATTTATTACGCGACTGTGGTCGGGCTATCTGTGTCCGAGTGCTATGCAGAATTTGGGGAGGAAAGATCCGCTCTACTGAAGAGGTATTTCACGGAACTCTCGCGGTTACTTGTCGTCTTCTTCTGACCAATTTAAGATATCGCACTGGGCTTGAGTGCTCTCTTCCCGTGCCGACTTTGCCGAAGCCCCGAGCATGATAACCTTGCAAGCATTTGCCATCTATCTGGTGGGCAATAATAAATTCTTTAATCCTAGTTAATGAAAAACTAACAACTCTAGATCACTGGAAGGCGCGATGAAGAGGGCCCAGACGTGCACAGCCTTACGGGGCTTGCTATTGGACTTGCGTTCAGGCTCGGTCTCCATCGTGATGCAGAAGCATTAAAGGTTTCCCCATTCGAAGTCGAAATGCGGCGTCGACTCTGGTGGCAGATTTGCATTCTGGATGTACACACCGCAGAGGAGCACGCGTGCGATCCATGCGTTCTGGAATCTTCTTTCAACACCAAATTGCCATTAAATGTTGCAGACAGCAGTCTTGACCCGCATATGAGCGACGTTCCTCAGACGATGCCGGGAAAAACAGAGATGCTGTTCAGCTTGCTGCAGATTGAAATCAGCTATTTTGCACGGCAGCTTCTATTTTCCAAGGAGTTCGTTCGGGCCAATTCATACATGGCCATGTCCGGCGCCCAGAAATGTGATGCGATTGACTTGTTCCAAATGAGGATTGAAAACCAGTATCTATCGTACTGCGATTCGAAGATTGCCTTTGACTTTGTCACAGCAAATTTCACTCGATTCATTTTAGTGAAGCTCAAATTGGCTGCCAGCCAAGCAAACAATAATCAGGACGCTCACCCAGGCATGAAGGAGAATTTGAGAGAAATCTGTGTCCAGATTCTGGACTACTCCAGCACCATACGGAGCTGCGAGAATGGGTTGAGATAGCTTCGTCGAGTATGCATTATGCAAATAAATAAATAAATAATGAATATCATTCTTATGCGTCGCTGGATGCCCAGGGAACGCCGGTTCCGGGAGCCGACGCCGGTACCGAAAGCCGGAACCGCTCGCATGCATTTGCTGCATTCATATTGCGTGTTACACTGACCTGACCTTCATCACACCCACCACTGCATACTGCATTCCTTCCTTCCTCCCAAAAACTCGAGTTCCCCACGATCCCGTTCGACAAACAATGCCGGACGTCTCTAAGCACGTAGCCGTCCTCGAGGGCCTCAAGAAGGGCTCCTATCCCACGCTAGGCCTGAGCCTGGGCTCGCGCCAGGTCACGACAGGGGAGAAGATTCCCAGAGCAGGTGAGGCATTCGGTTCCATGAGTTCACTATCCATCGAGACTAACCGCCATGTCAAAAAGAGACCAAACCAACGCCGACTCTCTTGGCACCGCCTGACCTTCCCCAGGGTTCCTATGCGGTCTTCTCCATCGACCTCGATGTGCCCTTCGCCTCCTTCAATATCCTCAGCCCAGGCGCTCACTGGGTCCAAACAGGCTTCAAAATATCCGACCAGCCCAACCGCGAGCTCAAGAGCGACGATCCTGCGATTGCCAACTGGGCTGCTGCTGCGCCGCCCCTGGTGCATCACCACATCGCTACGTGTTTTTCCTCTACAAACAGACGCCCGAGACAAGCATCCCGCCAAACTACAAGGACAAACCGTTTAGCAATTCTCAGCGTGTGAGATTTGACGTTGACGGGATGGTGAAGCAGTTGAAATTGGGGAGATTGTGGCCGCGAATTATTTTGTCTCGAACTAAGCTGATACCATTTCTTTCTAAATGCGTTGCTCTTATTGCTCAATCATGTGTTATCAGGATCTTGTGCGGGGAAGGTCACAGATCTGCGTCTGTTCTTAATTTTAATAGCTAGCTCTCTTCAGAGCGCACCCAGGCTGACTAGTAATCAGATATCTATGGATTTTTCCTTATATGTGAATTTCTCGGCAAGGCTTCATGACGCAGAGATGCTGTAGTTTCACATGCTTCTAAGATTGGTATATATTCAATGCCGCATGGAATTAATGACATGGCTTGAAAGCCAGCGCCTTCGATCGGTGGTGCATGATATCGGGCCACCTTAATACGCCGAGTGGACAACCCTCTGAAAAAGCAGCACCACGCTGAGGCCTACAGGTTTTTTCGTAGGCTCCACAACTTCTCTACATGCATCAGTTCAGTGGGAAACAGAGGGGCCACGTCGAGCCCCGGGGCCGTTTAGGTATAGGCTGACGTTTATCGGCTCTCTATCTTGTTTGCTGCTCCTTTCACGCCGCACCCAAGGATATCGTTCACGGCCTTAAAACGACCTCCCTCGTGTTAATGTTTACCCAAAGAGTGGAAATAAAAAGGAAGTCGAATGCATAAAGGACGTTTGCAAGGAAATCAATACTTAGTGGAAGCCCGAGCACTTCCTAGGTAATTTTGAAGCGGAGGAAAGAAAGAAAGAGTAGGAAAGGGAATCCAGAAAGCGCCGCCAATGATGTTAGCAAGACTTGCTACTTGGCACTTGCCAGGACAGTGAATCTGTGCAAAGATGCAGCTCCTACCTGTCTGGCTGAAGCGAGATAGGGATGTCTGGGTTTCTACTTCGAAGCCGTCTGAATAGCCCCGTCGAAGGCAACAGGGGATCTCTAAAGATAACAATAGCAAGGAGCAGATCTGAAAAGCCAACATCTCCAGCGCGCCGCCGCAACCTACTGCGGCAGACGAAATGGACATGGACATAAATGAGGGACTTTGGTTAACTATCGAACCACATTGAGACAAAGGCTATTAATGGACGAGGATCCGACAAAACGAAATATCAAGTATTGTCACGGGAAGAAGGTGCTTTCATCATTATCTAAAAGGCTTCCATCATGAAACCGAAGGCAGGTAACAGGCGAAACTCTGCCTTACAATGGTCTTTTGACACTATATAGCGTTGCACGTATTTAGGCGGATGGATTTGGATTTTACTTTTTGGTTATAGTGCCCTCTTATCTTGTTCTATCCAATTGTTTTTAACGGAGTCCGGTCTTGGAAATCCATGGACACCCTCGGTAAGTGTGAAAACTCTGGAGTTTGACTCCAGCTGCAGAAATATCAACCCCTGAACGGCTCTTTCACTTAGATCACTCTCCGCACATTTCCATTTATACCCAATTTTCTGATAAAGAACAAGACCCGTGAGCAACTTGTGGTAAAATCCATTGTATTTACAGAAATATTCTACCTATCTGGGAATTATTAAACTCTTCAGCATATCTAATAATGGCACGATATGGTGTGGACCTGTTTCTTGTCGCAGTTCTGCAACAAGTCTCCTGAACAGTCCCTTTAACTAGAAACATCTGGACCTGTTCGATGGAGAAGCCCGGAAACGAGACACATAAGAACAAAAGCAGCTTTATCAAAACTCCCAGGACATGCCACGTATAAGTATGATTGCTCTCTGCCCTCTATAGCTATCTTCTCCTCCATAATCACCAAGCAATCAAAACAGCATCTGCTGCTCAGAATCAGAAACAGCAACCCTTCCTTTCCGAGCAACAACTCAATCCCTCCTTCGAACAAACAAATCAGTCAACCATGGCAGCAAACATGATTGCTCAGGACCTTTCCGTTGTCGATATGGCCCGTGGTTCCTACGACACTACTGGTGTCAAGAAACCCAGGCCCACAGCCGCCACCCAGACATCCAATCGTGGAATCTAAGGCAACTACTTAGAGTATGTGGTATCCGGCTCGTGGCACTCAGAAGGATTTGTGAGCCTCAGTGTTAACGGGCTTTTCAGACCTTGGACCAGCTTGCTCTGATTTCTTGTCTTGTACATGGACCATCAGCTTCTGTGCGACTAATAGACTTTTCCTTCCTTCATTTCGGGCGTCCTCATTACAACATGACCAACGGTTTTCTTCGGAGCTATCATTCTCGGTTCTACCTTGGACGCACGCACATACCAACGAACAACCCAGAAGGCCGTATGCCAAGTCATCCTTTGCACGGTTTGGATATGTGAGCAACAGCACGGTGGAAAGAAACATCCTTGAATGAGGTCTCCTATTAAATTAACACACTCATTCATCTGTTAACATAGTCGGGTCAATCCTCACTAGACCAAAATCAAAAACATTCTACACTCATCACTGGCATTTTATTTCCTCTGAAACTGAGGAACAATTGAAAGTAGTATCAAATTGTACGGTTGCTAGTATGCACTGTAATTCTAGAATCAATGTACTTTCCTGTCAAAAATAGGGCTAGCATCCATCTCCACCAGAGGCGATGCCAAGCTGATTGATACACGTACGCAACTAATCATTTTTTTCCGAAGGTCCTGAAACTTGCCTGGGCGCCGCCCTATATATATACTGGACCAATTCCGATTTTGATTCCTTTATGAACTTTCCTTTTTATTCCTCTTTTTTCGCTCGCATGAATAAATGCTTCAGCCGTGTCAAAGAAGGTCTTCTAGGGAGCTTTGGCGACGCGGGTATCGTACATGATGATACTTGTCGCTTCCGTTACATGGATCTACATACCGCATGGAAATTCAACGCAGCGTCGAGCCAATGCTTATCTGTGAAATTCCTCTGCAAACCATCAAGCAAAGGCTGAATGGAACAGCCAAATCACGGAGTTTTATTGAGCGGTACCTTTCAGCTTGCGAGGTATTCCTCCGGATTATCGATAGGCCCTTGTTGAGACTACACTCTGTGTAGCGGAGTTCGCGCAATGTCCCATCGGCAAGTATCAACTTCTTTATTCCCGCAGCAAAGAGCTAGCGGATTTTCGTCGCCTGGTTCTTCGAAGAAAGAAGTGCATGACCCAGGTAGTAGGTATGGGAGGCTTTGCGAGAAAGAAGACCATGGAACTTAGCGCTGGATATTCCAACTCCACGCGTCTTTCGGGGTTTGCGCAAGCGTGCTTGGAAATGGCACCGACAGTAAATTGAAATAGGGCGTGCGTTGTTGAGTGGCCGTGGGACGTCGCTGTGAGGTTCTGCATTCCTCGTCGGTTCGGCCAATCTGCGACAGCGCACGGGACCGTGACACCTCAGGCACCATTTGCTCCCTGAGCTCAACCACCACCACCACCACCACCACCGCTTCACCAGTGACCAACTCCACCGCTCCACCAGTTCTGCTTTTTGCTTGTTCAACTGCTTGCTCGGCACACAGCCCTGGCTCTGCACTACCTGCGCGCCTTCTTAATAATGATCGTCACACGGCCATGTCTTCTGCTCGCGCCTCCAGGCACTCGCCGCGATCAGATGTGCAAGCCTCATCTTTTCGAACTAGATCCCTCGGCGATGTGCGCCCATTGTCCTGGATGAAAGCGTATTCCGCGCACGTTTTCCTCGTCTGAGATTACTAGTCCCACTTAAGGGGTGTTAAACAGTGAACTATCGGCCATTTTCGATGACCGTTGACAATTATTAGCCATGTCTCAGTAGCCAGTCCTGTTGCCGGCTGCTGGAGAAGTGCGCGTCTCTAGCGGCACTTTTCTTCCTTCATCCTTCTCTGCCCTCCCATCCTCTGCCCTTCCATGCCATAGTCGCCCTTGCTTCAGCAACAGCCGAAGTCCCCTCAAGCAAGATGTGGAAGTGGTTCTCTCGATGTGTGCCCAGCCTGAGCTTGTTCTTTCTTCTCGCTCTACTGTGCCTTGCATTTCCGGATGTTACGAGCTGGCTGCCTCACGTTTCGCCTTGGTCGAGGAATCGCCCTCCTACAACCCATCATAGGAATGACTCCTCAAGACATCCACCGCCTCTGTTATTAGCTCAGAAGATCTTTCTTGGATACACCGTGCTTGTTCACTTTAATGCTGTGACCTTCGTGTGCAGGTTAGCCTGGGCATTATCACGAATGATAAAGGAGACACGCGCCGTACTCCGCCGACGTCCGGCATGCAAATCCTTTGGCGGTCCGGGGGTGGTTATGATAGTCCTTCCTTTTCTGACAGCCCTATGATGGTTCCTAGTCCACTTCCGACTGAAGATCTGAGCAACTTCGATTTAGGATCCCTGGAAAATGGCGAGGAGGGCGAAGTAATCCATGCAATAATATTACCCAATTACTCGGAAGATCTGGCCACACTTCAAACAACGTTGAATGTTCTTGCCTCTCATCCCCGCGCCGCCACTCAATACGAGGTAAGAAGGAAGAAAACGTCTGGACAATGTGGCCCGTCACGCTGAAAGAGACTTAGGTCTTCCTAGCTATGGAACAAAAGAAACCAAAGCGCCCCAAAAGCGGTATCTCTTATTTCATGTTTTCAAGGACGCTTTCGGGATATTTCCGGCACGTTCCATCCCGCTGGCCTTCCGGGGAAATCAGCGGAAAGGGCTCTAACGTGGCTTGGGCTGCTAAACATATTGTGGAAACACGCGGAGAGTCCACCATCGATTCTCAGGATGTGATAATTACTGTCATGGATGGCAAGTGGCGCAATTTTTTTTACAGCTCCCCTTCTCAGTGTTATTAATTGTTTCTGTAGCCGATACCCACCTCTCGCAGGATTATTTCAACGAGATCCGCCGTAAGCATTGGCAACACAATGCCGACGCTGAACGGGCATTCTACGCATCTCCCATCATATTCGATCGAAATTCGAATCATGTCCCAGTTCTCGTGCGATGTGCCGATTTACTGTGGTCGTTTGCTGGTATTTCGGCTATGTACCCCGGCTGTTCGATCATCATTCCGACCTCTGTTTATTCTCTGCCGCTAGCCCTCGCAAAGAGGGTTGGTGGTTGGGACGGCGATCCCACTGCGGTTGGAGAGGACATGCATATGCTTTTGAAATGCTATTTTGAGACAGCAGGTGATATTGTCACGCATGTTATCGTCAGCCCGGCCAGCCAATGTAATGTCGAAAGCATCGGTGATGACAACTGGGGCCCGTACGCCTCGACCCTTGTTGCGAGATACCGACAAGCGCTGCGTCACATGTGGGGATCTCTAGATACTGGGTACTCGGTTCGTCAGAGTGTAGGATGCCTTGTCGGCAAAGGATCTCGTCGTTTGCGGCTAAAGGTTCGACATCTGGCGTTATGTCATCTTCTCTTTGAGGCACATTTCCTTCCGTGCCATCTGACAATCCTCCTTGTGTTCTCTGCTCTCTACACAGCCTTTGTCCCTACTTCAAGCATGAACCCGACTCTGGCATGGGCGTTTTGGATCACAGGAGTTCTACGCGGTCTGTCATTTGTTGGAATGAACGCGTGTATCACGATATATGATCACTGGTATAATATCTGTGTTAGAGCTCGCGCCCGTGACATGGCTAAAGCTGGCTTGAACGACACCGGCTTCTCGTTCAGGAAATGGCACTATCCTCAACAACTTGCTGAACGAATCTGTTTTCCCGTCGCGGGTACAGTGTTTGGATCGATTCCAGCTCTCCATGCCGAATTATCTCATTTTTGGACTGAGCGGCTGGTGTACCGTGTCAGCAAGAAGCCAACTTTTACTTCGGCCCCTGCCGCTCTTCCTGTCTAGTCATTTATGTCCTCTGTTCTAGGACGCAACTTTAGGACGGTATATACACTTTGGCATTCCTATTCGGTCCGCGTTTCAATTAGGTTGGATACAATTGGATCTCTTTATTAATCAATCCATCATGATATCACAGACGAAATCTTGACATATTTACGAGAGCTTTTTCGACTTCGTTCAAGTAAACAAATCCCTGTTCGCTGAAAATTTGTGCAAATTTATCAATATCTGTACTAGAAACACAAACTGTATGAACAATTTACCTAGGTAACAGACACATCGCCAATCCTATTAGGCGGCTCAAGCTGGCGATTGCACGATCTCTCACTGGGATAGGTACAGAGCACTGATTAGAAACAACACAATTGGCGCCGCTGTGACGGCCGTGGCTTTCTCCCTGTCTGATAGGATTCAGCTACACAAATATTTTTATTGAGCGCGCACTGAACCTCCTGAGCCAGCCGGAAATACGGAGCTCGAAGGACGACGGATATCGTCTCATTAGGGCTGCGGCTCATTTATGGCCGTATTACGGTTGGTGCAAACAAATTACAATATAATAGCTGCCTACACCTGTTTTACTAACAAAAGCAAGATACCTAGGTATCTTCCATACATTATCAGCATCAACTTTATCGTATGATCACCATGGTTCGGGATGCATTCGTTAATCTAATCTACCACCACCCATGGGCTCTTCGAAATGAACAATATGACGATATGAGCGCTAGATCGCTAGAGCAGGTAAATGAGCTGTGGGCGTGTGTATTGGCGATTGCCATCGGGATCTGGCTTCTTCCTCTTCATTTCTTCTGTCTTGTCCTTCGAATAATCGTGCTGACATGAGAATCGATACCAGGTATATATGGCAACATTCATTCCAAGAGGACAGGAGTATGAATGAGATTCTTAATCATTATAAAATAAAATAATACATTAGATACACATTAACCCTGGAAAGATATCCGCTACAAAACAATCTGTGATGTGAGGTGAATAATAGAAGCAACCCAAAGCCTTGCATACACGTATACACCGTTGGAATTGTTGAACCCATTTCCTCTTTTCTAATCCACACTCATTACGTATATTTGGTCTTTATGATATCCGATGCCCTTTCAGCCACGGCATAAAGCGTGCTTGTCAAGTGCCCACATAGTTGGAATGGCAAGACTGAAGCATCGACAACTCGGACGTTTTCAGTGCCATATACCTTAAGGTCAGCATTGACGACGCCACCTTTTCTCGAGGAAGCATGCTAGCCGTGCCAACAGGATGGAAATTTGATCTATCTGATAAGGCAATTGAGTAGTTTGAAATATAGCGCGCGACGCGAAAGAAATGACTCACAGGTAGACTCAATCCAACCAGTCCATGTGGACTTTGATGCGTTTTCAGGAACCAGATTTAGTCCGGGGCAACTTCATCGCCAACAAGGTCTTTGAGAGGAGCGGTACTAAATATCTTCCGAATAAATCGAGCCACGTCGGCTTGTGCATTGAGATCGTGCTCAAGCGTGAAATAATTCGGGTTAATAGCAGCTGGTTGAGATGCATTTGCAGACTTTATGTGTATACTGCCCCTTGAAAATGGCAGCAGAGGCCAATATTCGGAAGAGAACGAATGTTCGATAGGGAGTAAAACAATTTCCGCATATGGAACTTGTGATTCAAATATCAAATCATACTGCAGTTGGAACGCAGCCACAGCGTTCGCTTCCAGTACCGCGCCATTTGAGAAGTTGGATACAGCCTTGGCGTAATCTGCGAGACTAGAGTTGACAAAGGAAGCGATGGCAGAAACATTGTTGCCATATATTTGGTTGACTGTTGGTAGGACAGAGAAAGTCGGCATGCCAAACCAGGACTCTCGCCCCTCATAAGAGAGACCATTGTTTGTCTGATCCTGCAAGTTTTCACCAACAGTAGATATGTTAACCTTGACGGGAATGTCATACCTTTTAAGTATATCCGGGTTTCCAACGCCGGACAACTCGAGGAGAAGAGGTGTTCTCAAGGACCCGGCCGACAGGATTACCTCCTTTGAAGCGTGTATCGTATCAGTTCCATTCACACTTGTAACCTCAACTCCAGTGGCAACGGCCTCGCTCTCAGACCCTTCGTCCCAAATGATCTTGGTTGCCTGGGTGTTTGAAATAATCTTCAGATTTGGCCGGTTTTCGTACGGCCAGTAGTAAGACCTGGCCGCGTCTTGACGGATGTTGGCGTCTCTGTCGATGGTGTCCGGATGTGATGTGAGCCCAATCATGTTTCCATCATTAACGTCACGGTTGTATGAGACGCCTAGCTGCGAGAGGGTATCGTCAAGCATGGGAAGCATGCTGCTATTGGTCATTGCTTTCGGCCAGCCAACCTTGACCGGACCGTCTTCGCCATGATAGCTAATAAAGTAGTCGGCGCCATGATCAATTTGGTCAAGGGTGGGCAGCTGAAAGCCCTCCGACTTCATATAGTATGGGAGGAGGCTCTTCCAATTCCACCCTTTGTTTCCAGCGAGTTCCCAGTTATCAATCTGTTCCGATTGGGCTCGAGTATACGACATCCCTACGATGGAAAAGCGAAATTAGCAGAAGCATTGCATTTTCCTATGCTTGTGAGAACGCTTGCCATTGATAGTACTTGTGCCTCCGATAGCCTTCCCGGCACGCATGATTTGCTTCGATCCCCGGCGTATGTCTGATTCTCTGTTTGATAGGCCCAGTCAATATCCGTCCCAAAGCTCAAACCATAGCCCATGACCTCAGTGACTTCGTGTCTATTGAGAACTGAATCTCCGGCTTCGATAACAGCCACGGTGACGTCTGGCAGCTCTGAAAGTCTGTTTGCAACCACCAGTCCAGCGGTCCCTCCGCCAACAATAATAAAGTCATAGTGCGGACCTGAGATGTTTTGGCTCTTCACACCGTCCAACAAAATCGCTGCAACGGCAAGGCCGAAAAAGTACATGTTCAATCCGATAACAAAATTACTTTATGATAGAGGTAACAGAGTGTACTGACTTCTCTGCAATCCCCAATTTATTAAGACAGAAAGCCTTCCACCAACTATTTACGTTCCTTCCGCCCCGGTGCACCGGCCAACGGTGGAATGCTGGCTACATTCCCCAATGATGGTGACATTCCTCATTCCTCGGAGAAAAAGTATAGCCCTCAACCTAACCATGATTATATTAAGTCCTTATCGATGTAGTTTATGACGGTCACTTAATACAATAACTCTAATTTGTCAGGATCCATCCTAGCCCTAACCTCAACCTGTCTAGTCAGCGCCAATGCGTTTTATAATAATGACAAACTCCCAGACTAATCATGCCTCCAATCGTTCACAAAGACTGGGGTGCTAACCCTGATAATTCAAAAAGATATACAGGCTATTGTGCAATGATATACAAGGCAGCCACAGAAGTGGCCTTTACGTTTGCTTGAAACCGATACTACCACGCAAGGAAATTGTATGGTTTAGAGCATCCTGGATAACACAATCGTTAAGTGCAGCTTCTGGTTTCGTTTCATTCGTTTTATTTTGATTATATGCCGCCTCTAAACTTGTTCCGAATGAGTTATCCCAATTACAACTATGCACAGGAATCGCTGTTTTTGGTCCATTCGGTTGAATCCTACCATCACTCGTACACAATATACTATATACTTTAGGCGTGCTGTACTCTATACCAGATATCTGAATCCCTTACGCATGCGCAGTGACTCATCAGTACTCTCCATAAAACGACCTCTCCTGCCTGGGAATCAGACGTGTGTTCCGCAGCCCACGTAGCTTCACTCTCCTCAAGCTTTTTGTTAAGGTTCACAAGAATCATACGGAAAGCCCAAAATCCGATGATGGTAACACCATACATGGCAGTCACGATTCCGTAGCTCTTGCGGTATCCGTGATCAGAAAGATTCAAACGTACGAACCAGCTATATTACCAAGTTGACTGAACGCGTTAATCAAAGCAAGGGCCACGGCTCGCTTAGCAGGTGGTCGTGGGAAGGAGGAGCTGATCCAAGAGTAGAAGACGATGAAACCTGCGTAGGAGCTTGCCTGGAGGAAAAGGGCCACGTAGCGGGCTGCCACATTCAAGGTCGACATACTGATGATGAATCCAGTCAAGCCCATGAATATTGGAATGTAAATGTGCCAGATCTGGCCCAGGTAATGGTTAGTTTTGGTTAATTCGATTGCTGATTTGGCCATCCGGAGGTGTGAATAAGACTAACCTTCTCTTGGGTTCTGTCGGCGTGCCAGGCATTGATCAGGGAGACGATACAGGAGAACACCCACGGTGGAGCACTCATAAGAAGAGTAGGTACATAGGCAAATCCGAGAGTGCTGGTAAGGGTAGGCTATGTGCAGTTATTGAGTTTGGTTAGGAACAGAAACAAAGTATATCCTTGGACTAGGACTTACGAAGAATGCATTGAAGGACAACCCCACGACATAGGCAGTGAAGGAGACCATCATAAGGTAAATCTTGAAATCTTTCAGGACCATCATAAGACCAGAGAAAGGACTCTGCTCTTCAGAATCAGTATCAGCCTCACCGACATCTTCCATGATACGAATCTGGGCGACGAGACGCTCCTCGTCCGTAAATCCACGGGCATTGGTGGGAAGGTCGGGCAGGATAAATCCGGCAAAGATGGCAATAGTCATGGTGATAGCACCCTCAATCCAAAGAGCCACCGCCAAGCGGCATGACCCAGGACACCTTGCATATTGGACAGGATCCCAGCCGCAATGAGTGATGAGAAGGCGTTTGAAATGAGGTTACCACAGAACAGGATGGCGTTTCGGGTGGTCAGTTCCTGCGGGTGTACCACTTGGAGAGAATGAGGAGAGCACCAGGTAGAAACGCTGCCTCGACGAAACCCAGCAGGAAACGAATGCCAACCATATCGCTGAAATTCGTTGCGAGTCCGGAACATGTAGAGACGAGGCCCCAGAGGGTCATAGAGATGGCAATGTAGATGGATGGGCGTTGAATGCGGTTGATAAACATATTGGAGGGCACTTGCATCAGGATATACCCGACATAAAGAATACTCAGGCATGTTGAGTACTGGTTGTTGGTGAGATTGAGATCAGTCTGCAGACCCTTTAAACGGGCAGCAGAAATGTTATTGCGATCGAGATAGTTCATGATATAGATTAGAACAAACACGCTGCAGCGTGCGTCGAGCTTGCGCTTGAGACTCTTCTCGACAACAGCTCGACGAGCAGGGTCAATGTGAGGGAAGAGGGCATTACGTGACTGAGACACCTGTTCCAGGTTCTCGGTCATCTCCTTCTCAACGTCGTCGTCGACGCGGTTGCTGTTATTCCGTGAGATATGGTCCGCCATTGCTTGTCTGTGTTAAGCAGGCCAGATTCCTTCCAAGGTTCCCACGCGGCGGGAGAAAAATAAAAAAGGACGGTGGGTTTCCGCTTCTTCACCCTGTTCTTCATCTTCCTGGCCAGACATTTATTTCCCCAGCCCCCAGAGTTGAACCCCCACGCCGAGTGAAGCTAAGACGCGGGGGCCTGCTAAGGACGTGCCGAAATGAATTTCCGAGCGAGGATAGTGTGGGATGAATGGGATAATGGCTGATGATTGGCCACTTTGGTTAAAGAGCGGTGGGAAATCGGGCCGCGAAATCAAGAAAGTCAGGATGCCCCGAGGCATTTTCGTGATTTATAATTTTTAATTCCCGGGTTTGTCGGCTCTCAAAGACGTATACGCAGTGTGTTCAGATAACCTCATATAGTTACACATACTGCCACTCAACTTATTCCAACCGCACAGCAGCGTCCCTTAGGGCGAAAGAGCAGCAGACCGGCTGGCCTGCCGAAAACTTGGCCTCGGCCACGCACCGGACTCCGTAGTTATCTCCATACTCTCACTGCATGGTTGAAAACAGCTAGTTACGTAGCACCCGCTAGGGTTCATCAGGGCGAACCCCACAAATTGGAAGCCAGCATATGTACGGAGTACTCCGTATGTCGGAGCAACACGTAGGTGCTAGTCCAGCTGTCATATACACACATATTCAAGGATTTGTGCATGCAAAGTTTGTGTGTTGTGCTATGGGCTTGCACACGGTATCAAACTTTCAAAGATATAAGGTCTGACTATTTATCAGGACGAAAAACTGCCTGGTTGCGTGTTTATATTTTTAGCCAATCAACGTGGATATAGTATGCTGGTCTCGACCCTGATCTCTTCTAGGGGTGCATCAAAATAAAGGGCCCGAAAGTCTAAGGAAGCGTCTTTCGGCTTGTGCCGAGATTTTCTTTTCTGTCTCTTCCACTTCTCGCCGACGTTATTCTCGCAATAATTTTCGGTCTGCGAACTGACTGCCTCCCAATGTATATGATGCGTCAAGAAAATACTCGCATTTCAGGGGCAACTCAAGATTTGTAATGTAAAGACCACGTGTGCTTTCATGTGTGTTGTCAAGGAGCGTGGCATGCCGAAAACTTTTATTAATGACACTTACCCTAGCATCTGCGTCTGCTACATACTTATGAGCCTCGGCCATGACCTTGTGGAGGTCTAACGTTTTCGTAAACCAATCACGATATGGGACAGATTATGGTTGAATTGCCCATAGATTCAATCGTACGACTTTTAGAACGAAGATCGTTGTTAAAGACTTCCCATTCAAAGGTTCTATATGGATTATTTCAACGGATGTCAGCATTCAAATGACTGTTTAGAGCTTCTAGATATGTATTTACGGTGTACAGAGTAATGAAACTGCCCATATCACAATTTGGATGTTTTTCTTGCCGCCTCTCGTAGCACTTTCTTCTGGATTTTTCCAGTGCTTGTTTTTGGTAGTTCGGTTATAATCTCGACTTCACGAGGTATCATGAATTTACTGATTTTGGATTTGTCACGAGCCCATGAAATGATATCCATAGGTGTTACGTGAGATCCAGGGGCCACAGTGATATATGCCTTTGGAATTTCCCCATTTTTCATCAGGTATACCGACTACAGCTGCTTCGATAATGTCCGGATGGTCCATGAGCAAGTTTTCCACGGCGACGGAAGAAATATTCTCGCCGCCTATTCAGAGTCAGTAAAGGAGAGGGAATTGAAGGGTCTGTAAACCACCGTCTCGATTCACGTACCGCTGATGATGATATCCTTTGCTCGATCCAATATTTGAATTGCACCGTCTGGATGCCATACTGCCAGATCTCCTGAATGCATCCAGCCCCTGCAAATAGCTTGCTAGTTGCTTTTTCATCCTTGTAATAGCTATGGGCGCAAAGATTTCCTTGAAAAATGATCTCACCAATTTCTTGTCCGTTGCGCTCGACATTCACTAGCTCTCCGCCTAGCAGATCCGGCTTGATCACGCGTACTGGTAATCCAGCAACAACACCATGTCCTTGGCGAGCCATCATCTGGTATCTAACATTTGCGTCTAGCTGATTCCACTGAGGCATATAATAGGATTTCGTTATAGGTCCGTAAGTTTCTGTCAGGCCATACGCATGGACTGGATGCAGGTTGAGCATGGTCATCTGCTCAAACAGAGCGGCAGATGGTGGACTTGCGGCCACTGTAACTGATGCCGGATTAGGAAGTCGTTTTGCCTCACGTGAGTGACACAGGAGTGTGTTCACGGTGGGAGCGGCACAGAAGTGAGTAATTCCTTCGTTGGTCAACATTGACCATATTTGCGAGTAATTGACTTTTCGAAGACAGTAGTGTGTACCTCTGACAGCAGTCACTGCCCATGGAAATGTCCAACCTGTTTCTCCAAACGTTTTATGAGCACACGGTGATAGAGGACACAAGTTAAATTTATATCGGGACAATCATACCCATAGCATGAAACATTGGCAGGATCCAGAGGTACTTGCACCGTCTCGTGTCGGAGTATAGTCCAGACTCAATTACATTGCTGAGTGCCGCAAGATAAACGCTGCGGTGAGTATAAATAACACCCTTCGGTCTGGAAGTGGTGCCACTTGTATATGAGATGGCGAGCATGGCATTCTCTCTGGGGACTTGAGATTCTAACCCAGACCAACCTAGACCGCCGTCTTTCAGATCGAATGCTTCACCCTCCGTGATAGCCATGTCAAATGGTCCCGAAATGCCGTCTGTGTCATTATCGATCAAAATGAGGACGTGAGGATGAGCTGCTCTGAAGCTTTCCAGAAGATCCACAAATTCGTGATCAACAATGATCATATCCACTTCGCCGTGCTCAAATATGTATTTTATGTCATCAGGCTTGAGACGATAGTTAATTGCTGTATGTATTTCACAGGTCTCGTTAACTCTTCTAGCTCATCTTGTACCTGTCCTTTCTGTTACATACCGACGTTTACCGCTCCAGCACCGGCGATCCCAAAGATAGATTCTAGAAATGCCGGTGTATTGGTGGCCAAGATACCTACTCGTTTGAATCCTCTGTTTCGCAGATAATATGCCAATGCACTGGCCCGTCTTGCAAACTCTCGGTAAGACCGACGAATGACCGTATTGTTGGTACTAATGTGATAAATGGCCGTCGCCTGTTATGGTTGACTTCTAATCAGCGTACTGGCGAAGTGCCGTATTACGGAAGCATCTGGCCAAGGCATTACCTCTGGTTCTATAGCAGCAGCACGGGGCAAAATTGCGTCGGTGACAAGGTGTGAACATTAACTTCAGAATCGAGTTCCATCTTGATCGGTGGCCGGTGGCGTTGTCTGCCACAATTATGATCTGAGGAATAGCAAAATATAGGCCTTTGAGACGATTGTCCTACTTTAATCATGTTAATATCTATCTCTAGCTATATGAAATGCTATTTAGCGATTGCCTCCCGAGGTGTATGCCTGATTAATTGATTTCTACCGACAAGTTACCCCTTTCAGACCCCAAACCCCGGATCCCGGTCCGTTTTCCGCTAGGCCCCTTTATTAGTCTCCCATTATCTGAAAGTCATTTGCCGACATAGATACAATAGAACGTGGAATGCATGGTGAACGTTGGCATCGAGTGGAAAGCCGATACATACCGTCAGGGCCGAGGATGTCTGGAGCGATTTTCGCAATACGCTAGGCCAAGCTTAGCTTTCAAACTGCAGAATAGGCGCTTTTGGGTGGTTATTATAATATCAAAATCGAAGTGTCTCTGCTTTCTATTTCGCCTCCAATACATCTATAGTAGTACTGTAATGTAATGGAATCCTTGATCAGCCCGGACGCCTCACAAACATGGGGATTTATCGGCCTCGGCCAGATGGGTAAGTGTGCGAGCCTTGCTACCCTCTTTCTGGTTTGCCGCTTCTCTTGGATTAAAAAGCACCCAATGGCGTCGGTGATTAATTTGCTGTCTTATATTTAGGAGGGCCTATGGCCGGAACTTGCGTGTCAAGCTTCCTATGTCCCACAGCTTACTGATTTATGATGTAAATCATGAAGCAGCGCAGCGGATAGCCAGCGAATTGGTCGGGCACGATGTGAAAGTTGCTAGAGACGTGGCTGAGATTGGAAAGAATTGCGTATACATTCTTGCATTCCACATCATGGTCTAAGATGTATCTGACTCTTTGCATATCATAGGATGTTATTATCAGCTGCTTGCCAAATCCTCCTGTTGCGAAAGCCGTATACCGCCAGGTTGTGCGGGCAGGCTCCGAAGTCGACCGCTCTGCCAGACTTATAATTGATACATCGACAATTGACCCTGGAAGTTCACAGTTGATAAATAAAATCTTGAAAGAATCCGATCTAGGGCAACTCATTGATGCACCCATGTCCGGAGGGGTGGTGGGAGCATCGGCTGCAACGTTGACCTTTATGGTAGGGGCCCAAGGCAGCATTTGAGCAAGCACGACCGATTCTTGAAACGATGGGGAAACGAATTTTTCACTGCGGGCCACAGGGTACCGGACTTTCAGCAAAGCTAGCCAATAACTATCTACTAGCTATCACCAACATTGCAACTGCTGAGGCTATGAATCTCGGCATCAAATCTGGTCTTGATCCAATAGTCCTTGCCCAGATCATTAACTCCGGAACTGGAAGATGTTGGCCGAGTGAAATGAATAACCCGGTCCCGGGCGTTTTGAGTACCGCACCAGCTTCAAGGAATTATAAGGGTGGTTTCTCGGTGGGCCATATGAACAAGGACCTTCGTTTAGCAGTTGCCGCTTCTCGCGAGGCACACGCGCCCTTGTTGTTGGCCCCCAAAGCTGAACAAATCTATTCCAATCTAGAAAAGATCAGGAAGCAAGAAGCTGTGATTTTTCTGTTATTTACAAGCTGTTAAACGAAGGGTTTGAGCCTAAAGTAGTCCAGTCTGCAAAATTTTAAATTTGAAGTGAACCTATTTTCGTTATTAATCTTGAATTCTAGTGAGAGCATTTTACATTGACAGACGTTCTTGTGATTTTTCACCTATCTATGAACCCAAAGTCTAAGAGAAGATGGAGGCCATTAAAGGCGTAGAGGTTATAGAGTACTTGTACCAAAGTATGTCGTCGATTGTATTTACTTCAATATAGAGATTTTCTCTAGGTCTGACTCCAAAAGGACATCGAGACCCAACCCTTAATCTTTGGATGTTACACGAGCATGAGATAATCCACGATTATCCTAGTCTAATCTGAATTAAGAAGTAGGTCTGAGACCTACATAGGTTATTTTCGAACAACTGAGTGTTTTTCTTCGTTACATTGAAATATTTTCAAGAGAAAAGTGACGAAAACAAATGTGATCACAATTAATTGAACATCAGATGAACAGCGCTTCTCGGTCGAATCAGAGTCACTGCTGACTTCCAAAAGAAAGGGATGGACAGACTCTCCAGATAGTCCAGGAGCGGACAAAAATAAACAATGCAAACCATCAAAATTTCAGGGTTCCGAATTCATCGAGCATATCGGTATGGACTCTTCATATATATTTGTAAATACACGAGTAAGATATTGCATGCTTTCCACTCCAGCATCATCATTAAAAGTCATGGCACTAGAATCGGTGACAGTTCTAGGAGGTGGTGGAGAGAAAGCCTCTTGAAGTAGGTGATCGCCTTCATGAGTTGAATTGAACGTGGACTGATTGATTTCCTGGATGAAATCGGCCAGTTCCGCCCCAAGTTCCTGTCCCGTTGCTGTAAACTCGAAATCAGTCATTTGGACATTGTTCTTTAGAAGGTGTTCGTTTGTGACGAATGATAGACTATCAGCTTCAAGCGACCGAGAAATTGTGTTGTAGTCAATTAATTCCCAGAAAGAACGATACAATTCTGTATCATGAAAAACTTCCTGGCATTGTTCAAAAGCGGAGTCCTTATATGTTTTATTAGAAATATTCAAAATCTCTTCAAGTTTATGCAACTGTTTCGTGAGAAGACACGTTAGCTATTTATAGTTGACTCTTTTTGCCAGACAAGGTAAAGCCTACTCACCATTGGCCTAGAATTCAGCCAGAAATTAGAGATGCCACGTAAGTAATCCAGACTAAAATCTAGATTCCTCTGTGCCTCATCACGTTTCAATCCATTTTCCGAGAAAGTAAATAAGACATGTATTGTTCCAGCGATTGCCATACAGTATCCGCCGAATGATGTATGTGACGAGAAACCAGCCTGTCGTGCTTCGCGAATTGAGTTTGTCAAGCATCCAGCAAACTCATGGCATGTATCCAGCGACCGGGTTATGAAACTGGGCGGGGCTGTTGTCCTATTGCAATTGAACTGGGTCTGGAGAAGGAAAGGGTGGTTGAGTATACATTGGCATAGGCAGAAAAGAAGGCGAGCGAACACAACGGGACCTGCAAGCTGTGAGTCTGCCACCCCGTTCACACTACAGTCCTCTTTCAAAACCTGGTCTAGTTGGCGATGAAATGATAGTAAAGACTCGAGAAACAGAAGATCGGATGAGATGGATGCGAAGTCCGATCTTGGATGCCATGGGTCTTCCGCTGCCTCATTGTGATTATCCTGTAGCATGTACTGCGTACATCGGGTAAGACATTTTGCGGCAATTATTACTAGCCCCCGACAGAGATTGTATTCGGTACTTTTCCGATCTAGAACATCGATCAAGTACGGCTGTTGTGTATATATTTTCGAAGTCCTCCAGCTGATTTCGTCGCAAGGGAGCCGAAGATGGCAGGATGCGTCGGCTATAGCAAGGGGCTGGTTCCTGCCGCATGAAACTAGTCGATCAAGAAGATATAAGGACCAAAATATTCTCCGGCGCTCTTCTTGTTCTTCCGGTGGCAATGTGCTGTCGGGCTCACGCATAAGCCGTAACTGCTGTGCTAGCCGGATGGCTATCCCAATCCTAACCCAGGATGCACTATGTCTTTTCCGACCGCCTAGAAATCATTAAATGAAACAAAAATGAGAAAACTTTCTGCCACAAAATATACGTTGAAGGGGTTTCATACCTGTAAAGTCATATATCGACAGTAATGCCAGGGTTTGAACGGTTCTGATGTCACTGTCCTCATCACCCGAAAAGCATTTGGATTTAATCAAAGACCAGGCTGCACCTGCATAGAGTTCCGAGATCTGTTGGCGATTCTGGATTGAAGCGTTTAAGAAACGGAAGGAATTACACAAAATAGCGAATAGTGTATGGTTGGGTATTTTCATTTGAGCAAATTGCCGCCTAAATGTGCCTTCGTGGAAGATGGAATAAGGCTGGTTGTGGCAATGAGAAAAGAATGTATTGATAGCGCGCACCAATAAATCACGAGGGGAGTGGCGTGAAAACATCATCCGCAGCCTGTCCAGGAGACTCCCTATGTATCGATATGCTGTTTTGTGGCCCGCCTCTCGTATTCTCGTCGACTGCGTTTTGCATTGCGGCATTGGAGGGAGAACTGTTGCTGTCAAGTTGGTTATTTGATGATGTTGATGAGGATTTTCGCAAACACCAAGTACTTAGCACATTATAATCTACGCTGCATATCAAGGTGAAATTGAAGCTCAAGTAGCATAAAGGTGAATAATACTTATTGAGTTGTTTCTTTATCTCAGCAAGCTGACATCCTATCTCTCGCAAGCTGTCGGCAATCATGTATGATTGAACCTGGAGAGGCATCAGATAAGGAGCGAAAATCACCAACTGAACAAGAATTGATATACTATATCGCTAGAGGCAGACAGGCGTCGTTTTCTACTATCACTATGTGAATAGTGACAGTCTGTCATCAATCTCTTGCAGTTAGAACATTTTGGTCGTTCCCCAGTACATCGGGCTTTTTCCGTCTGAGAAGATGATTGATACGCTTAGCAGAGTACGTATTCCCTGGATGGCTTCCCACACTCACCTGCAATTCAAGCAAGCTTGGTTTATACGCCGGATGGGGTGGTAGGAATGATCCATATTTGCTTCAGATAATAGGTCGTCCATTTTGAGTGCGTGAAGTTTGAAGCCACGGTAAATTGATTAGCTCTAGCGGACTCGGGATGGATTAAGGAGGAGAGACTGGCTGGGGAAAGACAAGAACCACAGATCCCTCCGGAATTGCGGGTACGGACCCCGCACGATTACATACGGAATCACGCGGAGTCAGAATTTGGGATGTGGATTGGATTCCTTTGGATTGGGTTACTATTGGTTTGTAAGATCAACAGACTAAAGGGAATAATTTACAGAATAAATAATTTTCTAAAAATTATATATAACTAATTGCCTAGGTAATTACTTGGAAATTCTTGTCTCGTAGCTATATCACGTTTAGCAATATTTTAATATTCCACATCGATCATAACAATGGAATTCCGAATTTATCACCGTCGGTTTGCTTGATATAGCACAGGGAGCCCGGAGTGCTGAATTGACTTGATCATCATCTAGTGCAAAGTAGCTTCAAAAAGTAACAATCTGCATCTACAATTGCGTAGGCATACTCAAGTCAGCCCAGTTTCCTTCTAACGTATCGCGTCTTTTCCATGCACTCGTTACGGTCTTTTGCTGTGTGTAAAATGACAAAGCTGTCTTGCCATTGAACGTATTTGCACCCCCGCCTGCAATACTCTTCTTATTCCCTGTAAAGGCAAACATCGGCAGTGGGACTGGTATTGGGACGTTGATACCCAGCTGCCCTGCTTCAATGAGAGTCTGGAATTTCAAAGCGCTGGGTCCAGATCTAGTGAAGAGGGCCGCCCCGTTTCCGTACTCGTTCGCGTTGACGAGGTCGATGGCTTCGTCTAGACTGTTCACTTCAAGACAAACAAGTACTGGCCCAAATATCTCTGTACGGTAGCATTCCATATGAGGTTTGACATTGGCGATGATTGTTGGTCCAACCTAAAATAGGAAGTCAGTAATTCCAAATTACATTGAAACCACAAATACCAACAGAATGGATAGATCAAAAGGCCGATAAAACCCATGTTCGGGACCAAGAGATAGAAACCGAAGATGAGACAACGTATATGACAACATACCCAATTTCCGTCTGGATATCCGAGTACTTCGTAATTGCGGCCGTCAAGGAGTATTTTGGCACCTTCTCGCTCTGCATTACTTATGATTTCTTCAATCCTTCGTTTGCTTTCTGGGCTGATGACCGGACCAAAATCGACTCCATTTTCAAATCCCCAGATACTTTCAATTTCTGCGCCCGAGATACAATTTCATGAATCCAAGTACATGTGTCTCCTACAGTCACAAGAGCACTCAGCGCCATGCATCGCTGGCCAGCAGCGCCAAAGGCAGCGGCAGTGACGGCATCCAGAGTATCCTGTTTGTTGCAATCCGGAAGAATGACAGCATGGTTTTAGCTCCTAGGTTAGCCTGCGCTCGCTTACCGTTTGCTGATGCCCGTGTATAAATGTACTGCCCTGCCTGGTTGCTTCCCACAAAGCTGACTGCCTTTATAAGGGGATGGTCGAGAATAAAGTCAACTGTCTTGCGTTTCCCATGAATGATACTCAGAACTCCCTTTGGAAGGCCTGCCTCCTTCATCAATTCAGCGAGTATGATTGCAGCTCCCGGATCTCTCTCAGATGGTTTAAGAACGAGACAGTTGCCAGTGACGATTGCGGTAGGAATGGACCATAAAGGTATCATTGCAGGGAAATCTATTGATATCAAGAAAATGTCACTCTATGAATATTCTTTCAAAATATTCGACAAGAAAAATGATCGGTAAAGTGGCAATGCTACTTACTGAATGGACAGATTGCGGCTACAACACCCAAGGGCTCTCTGTACGTTCTTGTTTCCATATCCTCCGAGACCTCTAGAATATCTCCAGTGAGCTGGGATGTGATTCCACAAGCTGTCTCAGCAACCTGGATGCCCCGAAGGACATCTCCTTTTGCATCAGCAAATGTTTTACCCTGCTCGAGCGTAATACTAGCAGCGATGCGATCCCAGTTTCCCTAATTTTACTGACAAAACGAAACATAATCTGTTGTCGTGCCATGATACTGGTCGCTTTCCATTGTCGAAAAGCTTCCTGAGCACTGCGAACCGCAGCTTCTAGCTCTTCCTCCGTATTTTGTGGTACGCTTGTAACGACTTTGTTGGTCGCAGGATCATGCACAGCAAACCAAGTTTCGGAAGCAGACTCAACCAGAGCATTGTTCAGGAAATGGGGACTTCGCGCGGATGAGTTGGTTAGCTGGTGATGGGCCTGATATCGTGTAGCACCGCCGTCAGGATCAGATAAGTGCTGGCTAGTTGCCACAAGGCGCCGCTGCGCTGTAGCGTATGAGGCCATTTTTCAGATTAAAAACTTCGTAGGTGGAAACCGGTCAATGAGTTTCTATGTCCCGTTCTCTTGTTTTCCAAGAGACAAAACGGAGAAGTAAACCTGAAATTTATCGTTTACTGCGACACGATTCACTTTATTAGCCGAGGTCTCCCGTAGGTGAATCACGTATTAAGAGTATGATATTAAATTCCTAATATGTTTACCGAGCGACAGACTCTCGAGGATCAGGGTAGGCCGGTCCGCTCTTCCGATAGTTATGTACTCCGAGGTGATTTAACAAAGCAAAACATCGTGAAAACGGGACGCTGCACTAGAGGCTTTTAAAATGGAATACCTTGTAACCCTGTGAGATATTAGATTAGGAAAGGCAACATTTTTCATTCAAGACACGATTATGGAGCCCCTCCATTGACAGGCCTTCGCGTGCTCGAGTTCGCCGGTTTGGCGCCTGGTTCGTAAAGTCCCAAATCTGACGATAAAAACACTGACTGGATCCACAGGACCTTTTGCTGGAATGCTACTTGCTGATTCAGGGGCATCTGTTATTCGTATCGACCGCCCCGCACATCTCTCTGCTACCATACCACCGCATCCAACCCCTGACCTTTTGACAAGGCGCAAAACATGCATCGCTGTCGATCTAAAGGATCAAGCGGGCGTCAATCTCATCAAGCATCTTTCCAAAAATGTGGATATTATTATTGATCCATTTCGACCAGGTGTCTTAGATAGAATTGGCTTGGGACCAGATGTGCTGTGTGCTATCAATCCTAGATTGATCTTCGGCCGTATGACTGGCTTCCGCAGGGATGGCCAATATTCTCAAATGGCTGGGCACGATATCAATTATCTAAGTGTCTCAGGCGTTTTGTCAATGATTGGCCGTGCTAATGAAAGACCCTATTCTCCACTGAATCTTATAGGAGATTTTGGTGGTGGTGGTTTGATGCTGGTCATGGGCTTACTTCAGGCTCTGTATAATAGAGAGAAGACTGGACGCGGTCAAGTTGTTGAAGCCAATATGGTAGATGGGAGTGCCTATCTTGCATCAATGCCGAGATTGGGTACCAAGACTCCTATGTGGAATAAAGAAAGAGGATTCAATGTCTTGGACGGAGGTTGTCCTTATTACGACACATACGAGACCCAAGATGGCAAGTACATGGCAGTGTAGGTCACCCAGGTTTTCTCCTAGATTAGTGCTTGTTTCTTTATGCTGTTTACCATCTCATACGCCCTATGTTGCACATAAAATTCTATAATTCCTAACTATATTTAACAGGGTGCGTTAGAACCGCAGTTTTTCAGACAGCTGATCAAATGTCTGAATGTCGACGAGAAACAACTTCCAGAGAACAGAGAGGACCCTAAGAATTGGCCAAAGTTGCGGGAAATTTTCCAACAGGTTTTGCCAAGAAAACTCGTTTCGAATGGGAGAAGATATTTCAAGATACAGACGCCTGTTGTACACCGGTACTTACGCAACAAGAACTTGAGCAAAGTGGGTATCATCAGCGTCCAGCTATATCATTAGAAAGAACTCCGGCTTTCGCTATTACCCAATCTCCGGAAGGTGACACGCGTTACGAAGGGCAAGGTCAAGGATTCCCTGGTGATGGCTGGACTGGGGAAATAATACATCCTGGAAAGGATGGAGAGGCAGTTCTGATGCAGTGGACTGGTTGGAAACGAGGGAAAGACTTTGACATTAAGAGTGGGGCATTGATCAAATGCCCCTTGGAATTTTATAAATATTGCTAGTTTTGGCTATGCATACGCCCACTTTGTATAAATCGAGTCGGAGTCGCAGAGCGAGATAGAGTAGTTGGGCCGCCTTCAGGCAGTTCTATCAAGAATTGGGTTTCTTGGTACATACAGGTCTGCCCAGATACAGTCGTCCCTATGAAAATCCAACAATTCATCTCTTCTGTTTTTCCCCACCTAGCAAAGGGCGAGGTTGTCTTTCGGGGTCATTTTCACCTTCGTTTGGCTGGTGAAGAGCAAAAAACCAAGAAACTACTAGCACAAGATAAAGTAAATGCCGTAAACTAGAAAAACAAAATTGCTATGAGACATGGTTTCTACGTTGCCTGCTCGAGCATTGTTGCATTGGTCGGCCTTGAGTTAGAGTCAGTGTCATTAGAGCTTCACTATCTACTCTAATGCCTTTACTTTGCATTTATTACTCAGGATTCGCGGCCATAGGCGGCATGGAAAACCCCGACTAACGTTATATTGGCCTGAGCATGCACAGGATTAAGGATAGATGGTGTTGTATTTCCTGTTACTTAAGACGACCAGCTCTCATTACTTCCAATTACAGAGGCACACTGCGTTCGAGTTTAGCATGACTTTTGGGCGACTATTATTATCCCCGAGAGGCACTTCAATATGACATCTTATCGTTAAGACTATGACCCTCAATGCTCCTTATAGACAATCATCTTGATAATTAGCTCGGGAACTGGCTTTTGACAAGTTGCATAACAATCAATTAACTGTGTTACATTATTAGTATTACAGGCTACATAGCTAAGAAATTAATTTATCTTCGAAATTTCATATCAATAACAACATATTAGTAATTCTCCATGGTTTTGAAATATAAGATGTCCTTCACATTCATGTTGAAAGTCTCATTCCCATGTAAGAGTTGGTGACGCATTGTCCCCAAAGAGGAAATAAGACGCCTTCTCGGCAACCCGTTCATGTTCCCCGCATTTCAGTACGGAGTAGCCCCGACATGACTAATGTCGGCGTCTCTGGCACTCAGAATCTTGATTGATTGATCAAGGGCGTTTGCAAAAATAGAAACACACGGTCCGTTTTAGGATCTAACTCTATGAAGCGAAAGAAGTTCGGTAATCAGCGATATGGTAGGTAGCAGTCAAAACCGGACATTGAGCCATATTAAATACATCTAATACTCGACCACCTACTATATTTCAGTATTCGCACATAACAGCTGTTATACTATTTTGTTTTGCATATTTTACAAGTACTGACCGCGAGAAAATCGGAGCGCAGCAACCTTTCTAGCCCTGATGACTTTGGAGAAAACAAATGGAGAGGTCGAGAGGCATTCCCCGCCTTCTCTCGCCTATCTCGATACGCTGCCAGATAAATATGGATGGCCGAGAGAAAACGAGAATGGCTACCGTATTAAAGAGCAGCTCTACGGGATGAAGAGACCGCTACGCATCATTCATGTTGGGGCTGGTGCCTCAGGCATCTGCTTCAGCAAGTTTCTCCAGGACCGCATGGAAAATGTCTCTTTGATATGTTATGAGAAAAACAATGACATTGGGGAACATGGCTTGAGAATAGGCATGTTTTCTGTTATGAGTCTCATTTCTATACGTTCATTTCGTTAATAATAGTGTCTTCAGATATCCTGGATGTGCGTGCGACATTCCGTCCGTCAATTATCAAGTATGCATCTCCTCGTGCATTGCCTTCGAATAGATGCACAAAATAATGCAAATCTAACTTCAATTTCCCCGGTTTTACTAACTCAACTGGCGATCAGTTTACGTGGGCACGAACTCCAAACTGGACCCATTTCTACTCTTACTCGGAGGAAATCTGGCAGTATTTTAAGGACGTTGTGGATCGGTTTGGTCTGATGAAATTCATTAAACTACAACACCAAGTTATCGGTGCCTACTGGGATGACGAGGAAGGCTTGTGGAATGTTCATGTACAAGATCTGACTAGTGGTCAGACCTTTATCGACAAAGCAGAGGTCTTGATTAACGGGGTGGTATTCTCAAGTAAGTTGAAATCGGCTCATATTATCATATATTTTACGATTTCTAATTCTGAGGTTTGAAAAGTGCGTGGAAATGGCCAGATATTCCAGGATTGGCTGATTTCAAGGGAAAATTGTGCCATACTGCTAATTATGACACGACAACAGAGCTACGTGGAAACGCGTTGCGGTCATTGGGATTGATCGAGCGGCGTCCAAGTCATAGCCAACATTGCAGACAAGGTGTCCCAGCTGTATACCTGGGTAAGATCACCCTCGTGGATCACCGCAGGTTTTGCGCAAAAGTTTGCAGGACCCAATGGCGCCAATTTCGAATGTATGTATAGTATCTCTTTTCTCCAAAATCTTCCGTCATGCAAGGTTCAGTTCAACAAAGAAGAAGAATCGGATGAACCTAGCTGGAACGGCATTGATAACATATCTGTTCTGTATAGATACTGCGGAACAAAAGCGAAAACACGCCGAAAATCATATGGAATATCAAGATTATTGCAAGGCTATCGAGGACGAATTGAACCAGCGCTTCAAATTCATTTTAAAAGGAACATCCGAAGCTGCCGAGGCAAAAGAGGTGTGTTGAAACGACATTATTCTACAGTCATAACTAAATCCACTAACGTAGCCCGTTTGCTGGTGGCAAAATATAGTTCGCAATCGATCAGATGACTGAGAAGTTACAAGGCAAACCCAAGTTGGCGAAAAGTTGATACCAACCACATTTGGAGTTGGATGTAGGCGACCGACGGTAGGTGGCTCGCAATCCAATCGTTTGCCCCCATATCTTTGTTTGATCTAGGATCATAGGCCCTGTGTTGACACAATGCAGCCTGGAAACGGATTCTTGGAAGCGCTAACTCTTCCCAACGTCCATACATTTACCGAGGAAATCCAGCGGATCACCCCGAAGGGATTCATTGATCAAGAAGGAGTTGAACATGAGGTAGACGTTATCATTTGCGCTACCGGGTCGGTAATTCGATATTTGAAGAAGCAAAATATGGTGAAACTAATTCGATGATGTAGATTCGATACATCGTGGCGTCCTAGATTCCCCGTCGTTGCTCGTGGTCACAACGTTCAGAAATTGTACGCAGAAAAGCCAGTTTCTTATTTGTCAATCGGTGTACCAGGAAGTATGAATGATTAGTTATTGTTGCTATATCTTCTTTCTAAACGACACTCGGGCTGACAATTATTCTAGTTCCCAATTACTGGACAGTAGGAGGCGCATACGGCCCTGTTGGACATGGATCTTTCCTACCTACTATTGAGCTAATTTCAGAGCACGTACTGTCAATCGTCAACAAGATGCAAATCGAGAATATCCACTCCTTGGCACCTCGCCGGGAAATATCCGAAGCCTTTGCCGAGCATGCGGACCTCTTTCTAAAGCGCACGGCCTGGAGTTCAGGATGTCGCAGTTGGTTCAAACAGGGTAAATCTGACGGGCCACTGACCATTTGGCCTGGCTCACGCCTGGCATATTTCAAACTAATGGCCAAACCAAGATATGAGGACTATGCTATTAGATATTGCAGTGGTAACCCGTTTGAGTTCTTGGGCACTGGGTTTACACTGGGCGAGTTTGATGGTAGTGACCTCTCCTATTATCTCGGGACAACAGAGCGTCCAGGCGGTTTCTTGTAGTCAAGAGTGTTTGATTGGGTTCTGGAATTCTACTATTAACAGCATGTAGGTAAGATTCAAGGAGGGACATCGCAATTCTGTATGTAGATTGATTACACTGGAAGATTTTATAGGAATAAATATCTTGCACTGCCTTTCGCGTTACAGTACTTCACCGCCTGGCGCCCGATTTTTATATATATACTAGATAAGGATTGTGAAGCTTTTGATACCTAGGTATTATATAATAATAAATATTAGAGATCTTTAAAAGTAAAGTAGATATAAAGAATCTATTAAGTAAATTATATATTGAAATTAGACATGGCAATGGGGGTTGCTTTCCAACCCGCCGGGTTTTGGTTTTGCCATGTCTAGCCTTTTTTAAAATATTTTTAAAAATAATGTAAGCTAATATAAGATCTTAAAATATTAAATTTATATATAAGAAGTTTAACTATATATATCTTAATATAATATTTTAATATTTTTGTTAAAATCTTAAAAAGAATTAAAAAATGTATATATTTTAATTAATTAGACTAGTCTTTGTATAAAAATAGGCTGAAATGTTATACATATCTATGAAAATATAGCATCAAAGTCAAATTTAATAGTAATACAACATCCCGCTTTCTTATCTGGCCAGTGGGAGTTCTCTTGGAAATTCGCACATCCGGTCTGGGAGATGTAGTCTTGGCATGAGTCTTGACTGTCATCGGCTTTGCAACACTCTGAGACGGCGTCTTGTATCCAAAGACAAGAATAGCAAACTTAAAACTTAAATAATTTTGTTCGAGTCATGTCACCTAACCCCTCCTTTGCATGTCATTATTATAATCCGTTCAAAATACGGATTCAGTCGTTTTCTGTTCAAAGTTACAACATACTATACTGAAAATCATGCCATCAACTCAACAAAATCTTCCGAACGAAGTGACTCGTCCCATGTTCTCATGGCGACCCAAAAAGGACTCTTGTCGTATGGTTGCTCTTTTCCTGAACTGCTCCGTGCACACATAAGCCGGACTGGAAAACAACGTGTTTTTGCCGTCATATCGAAATCGCTTGTGGAAAACACCACAGAACTGGAGAGATTAAAGGAATGTTTAGGAAAGAAATTGATTGGGGTTCAGATTGGATTTCCAAGTCACCCACCTTTCCTGGATGTCCTGAATCTATCGAATAAAGTGTAAGCTATGTGTTTACTGTCGCTTCCTTTCAATGTTCTTTTGCATACATGTGCTGACTTGATCAAAAGTCGAGCATCTGAGGCGGATGCCATAGTGACCCTAGGTTTGTTGTTGCTTCGATTTTCGAGTTGAAAGATGCATTACTGAGCAGTCATAATTTTCATACTAGGAGGTGGCTCCATTATTGATGCTGCGAAATTAGTCGCCTTTTGTCTCGCCAACGACACCCATGACTTTGATGGCCTCGAACGCCTTAGCAAGGCCACGGCATGCACTATGGAAAGTGACAATGACTATGCAAACTATATCGATCCACCCGGGATCAAACCAGCAACACTAATTCGGATTAGTATCCCAACAACTTTATCAGCTGGCGAGTATTCGCCCTATGCCGGGGCGGTTGATCCACGTGATGGTGTTAAAAGCTGTTCATCCACCAAAGCCTCAGTTGCAATATAGTAATTCTTGACCCCGAATTGACGAAGGCGGTGCCAGAATGGGTCTGGATGAGCTCCGGGGTGCGGTCGATTGATCACTGTGTCGAGCTGTTGGCCAGCCTCCGCCAGCATGAGACACAAACAGAAGAGGCAGCGAAAACGGGTCTTGTCATGGTAGCAAGGGGACTTCTTAAGCTTCGAGCCAAACCCGAGGATATCGAGAGTCGGCTAGCGACTCAAATTGGTTCTAATTATGCCATGGACGGTACATTTTGCTCTCCCAATCAAGTATTCAGAGTCCCTCGCTCATGTGGAAATGAAATAGGTCTCTCCCGAGGCGTACATCTGGGCGCCTCACATGCGATTGGGCACCAGCTCGGCACTATGAATGTTGTCCATGGTGAGCGTTCAGCGACAGATCTGATTACATGACACTTCATAACAAGGGAAACTGCTTTAGGTCATACGTCCTGCATTCTCAGTCCAGCGGTGATGAAATACAATGCTTCTGTCAACGGAGACCGCCAGAAACACGCCTTAAATACATTATGGGAAGACCCATATATCGCCCATGTACTGGCACAGCGAGGTCTCTCTCGGACAGAAAGTGACCTAGGAGACACCTTAGATGCAATATTTCGAGAATTAGGCGTACCAAGAACATTAAAGGACGTAGGCGTCACCGGCGATGTGCAGCTCAAAGCCCTGTCCGAGCGGAGTTTGGAGGATCCTTGGTGTCGAACGAATCCTATTCCATTAACCAGGCCCGAGCAAGTTTTGGAAATTCTGAGGATGGTAGAGAAGTGAGTAGTATTTCCAATGGCATCTAGGACAAATTTTATGTGTTTCAGGCGGTTCTCGTTTTCCATCCTAGGCAAAGAACGTCACCAAGTGGTACATGAGAATGCCCCAAAAAATAATACGAGATATCAAATCAGTAACATAATAATTTAATGTCTCTTAACTTATTAAAAGGTGCAAGCCTCAATTAGGCAATTAAACTTAGGGCCAATGCCAGTAGTGACTGTGACTGTGGAAAACTGGATTGCTACACTCAAATGGCAATAGTTCAATGTTTCTTAGTAGACACGCAACTTAGTTACGTGGCGCAGACAGTCCCAGTCCAGGTAATGCCTCTCGGTAAATCCCGGCCGAGGCTTATCCCAGACGCCGACTCATTACCCCACGGGGAGATGGCCTTCCCAGAAAACTTTATGCTCCTCGCTCTGAAATGCGGGGACGATAGCATAGAAAGATAGACCGAGAATTAGGGCACTTAAAAAGGGAACTGAGTACAATCACAACGGCAATTATGTATTCTACTTATCAATTGATGACTGGTCTTCAATTGCCCGCTCACCAAGACCAGACACAGCTTTCAAAGAAGGCAACAATCCTGTTGACTCCCGTCCCAGCAAAATCGGACGCCATGACTCAAATTTCGTGGTTCAATCTCTCGGTATGCTTCCATTCTTAGAGTTGAAGAGGGCCTTGAAATGACGGACTTTATTTTGCGTAGATTATATTAGCCCTATGTCTCGGGAGCCTGACATACGGGTATATCCTGGCAGTTATTACCAATACGCAAGGACAGCCTGGATTCTACACTTATTTTGATCTGACAACCGATACAACCGACAGCCAGAAGTATGCCTATACTAACCGTATCATTGGAGCGATCAATGGCATCTTTTCTGCAGGTGGCGTTCTCGGTGCCATCTTCTCCGCCTGGTTGAGCGAGTCGCAAGGCCGAAAGAAAGCGTTGACCGCAGCCACCCTCGTTACATTAATTGGCGGTGCCTTGCAGACTGGCTCTACTCATATTGCCATGTTTCTGGTAGCACGTTTTGTCTCTGGATGTGGTGCAGGTAATCTCCTACCTGAAAACTTTTGTCTTTGAATCATTTATGACTGAATGCTTATGGTTCCAGGTATGTTGATCACGGTCGTACCCGTCTTCCAGGCCGAGGTCGCACCCCAGATAGCCGGGGCCTGCTGGTTTCGCTTAATGGGGTTCTCATCGTGGTGGCTTACAGTCTGGCTGCATGGATTGGAGTTGCCTGCTACTTCTCAACCAATTCAGCATTCAATGGCGATTCCCTCTTGCTGTGCAGGTTCTCTGGCCATTGCTCCTTCTGGCAACTCTTCCAATTATCCCGGAGTCTCCTCGCTGGTGTAAGTGGGTACAAAGCATTTGCGATATCAATAATTTAAAGATGTTCACGTGTCGAGCTGATATATTGAAATGTAGTACTTGCCAATGGAAACGAAGATGAGGCTTGGAAGACAGTCTCAAAGCTGCATCATCGACCAGGCGACTCAGATCAACAATTTGCTCGAGCAGAGTTTGAACAGATGCTACGCCAAATCACTATGGACAAATCCATTGCTGCGAGCGAAACTTTCTGGGACTTGTTCCGTAAACCAAGCTACCGTAAGAGATGTATCTGTGCGTTCCTTGTCATGTACGCAGGCCAAGCATCTGGGAATTTGGTTATTGCAAGTGAGCTACACTCCCTCTCCCCGATAAGCGCAACAACAACTAATTGAGGTATAGATTACAGCGTGATCATATATAAAGACCTCGGCCAGACTGGTGTTATACCGCTTGTTCTCTCAGCTGTGTACTGCTCATTGTCTGTATTCTTAAATTACCTTTGCGCGCTCTTGATTGACCGCATCGGTCGAGTCGCCCTTTTGGTGAGTTGAAGCAGGCGTGGATTAGACTGAATTATCCTGTTGACTAACAGAACGTAGTTATTGGTCTGATCGGCTGTCAAGTATGCCTCTGTGTGGAATCAGCTCTACTCGCAGAATATATTGGGAGCTCACATCCTGGAGGATTAAAGGCAGCAACATTCTTCATCTTTTTCTTCATTGTTTGGTATGTCTCTCCATCCTACCCCAGTTGATTTTACCATATAGCTAAGAGTTCAAATCCACATGCAGGTACGGCGGATGTATCGACGCCAACACATACGTCTACTGCGCCGAGATATTTCCAACCCACGTTCGTCCTCGCGGTATGGCATTGTCTATGGTCACCTTGTATGTCACTTCAACGCCATTTCTTGAAGCTGCCCCAACTGCATTCGCGACAATTGGATGGAAGTACTACCTCGTCTTTATTGCACTGACCGCAATAAATATCCCATTAATGTACTTATATCTCCCCGAAGTAAGTTTTGCCTCTTTCTTCCCTCACAAATTCAGCCTTCGAAACCTAACTAACCTGTAAAAACTGTATAGACTAAAGGATCCACGCTTGAAGAAATCAGTGGAAAATTTGGAGATGAGGTATTAACCCATTTGAACGAGCGTGAAGGCAAAACGGAATTATTGGAGGTCGAAAATGTAGGTGATCAGACCAGTTATCACAAGGGCTCGGGAGCCTGAAGATAGCATGCATCGGCATGAATGTCTTTCCGAAAATTACTTGTGGCTTTCTCATTATAGGGAAGAAGCTGAAAGATCGTATTTCACCACTCCCGTCAATTTGGTAACTTCGGGCTTGCATGTAACCTAGATGAGAGCGTAGCTACTCTTCTAAATCAGCTTTATGGAATGGCACTGTATCGTGCTATGAGTATCCCAGTGCTTTTAGTTTTAAAGTTGCATACTTTCTTCATAATCATGCTGTAACTGGAAGTATAGAAATAGAGGCCTTTGGCCACGCTTTGCAATGTGCATTAAAACTGTACCTTAGACTCACTAATTCGACTCTATTTTATGACTTGGAACTCCAACGGTCTATTGAATCCTACCATGCCAAGTTATTAAATTAATCAGCCTATGACACAAGGTAGTCGCGCTAATTCAGCATGACAATTTGATCCTACATCTCAAGCTTAAGTGACAAAAATCGTAATGAGCTGAATTCTAAGAGGTGAATTGCAATTATCGAATAATTCATATTTATTTCCCAACGTAAATAGAGCCTATATGGTATTGATATTGATACCTCTTATAGGTAACACACAGATGAACTACCTTACAACTGCGCAACGGTTCCACTAATCAGTGCCTTCAACCCAACCAGCATATCTTCACGATATAGTCTAGCAGCAGGCAGCTGACTGAAAGCACTAAAACCATGAGGATAACCTGGATAAAGGACGGCAGTGCAAGGAACACCGCAATCCCGAAGTTTTTGCGTATGCGAGACCTTCATCCCGTAAGGGGTCAAGCCACAGATTTGAAGAAACGTAGGTGGAAGAGTGGTGAAATCCTCTGCCAACAGCGGTGAAACCTGAATATTGGACTTATCGGGTGGGTTATAGTAAGACCAAAACTGATCTAAGGCAGTTTTGGACAGCATTGGAGAATCTTTGTTCTGGTCCATACTCGATAGTTCATACTCGGACGGGTAGTGGTCGCGGTGGCAGACGACCGGGATTTGTAATAGATTACCGCAAATTGAGATTCCGTGGTGACGGCCTTTCTTGTTACCACGGCGGCCTACAAAGAAGGTAATTAGCGATTGGTAGCTTCGTTTGGCTGAATTAAGGGATGTCGACCAGATTGGCACCAGCACTACTCCCTCCCAAGATAATGCGGGAAGATGATATTCCGAGCTCATTCGAGTGGGATATAACCTGGTCGGATTGCAGGTTAAAAATATATCACGTTTTTAACTCAAGGGTTACTTTTCTTACCCAGTTTAATGCTTCCCAGACGTCATTGATTGCCGCAGGGTACGGGGATTCGGGGCACTGTATAAGTAGAATTAAGTCATGCTCTTTCAACCGTATAGGATGACTTCAAGTCTTTATCATACAGTGCATAGTCAACGCTGATGATCACGGTTTTGCAGCTGCTGCATGCAGATCTGCATACGTCGTCGTCGCCATCTAAATTCCCAACTGTCCATCCACCTCCATGCATGCTATTAACAATTCATTTCCTTAGCCGTGTCACGTAAAAATAGAAAATATGTTTAGAATGCAAGCACTTGGGCGATTTCACCTACTAAATTAGAGCAGGGAGACTGGATACGGCTCCTTCGAGTCGGGGCTTGTAAACCCGAAGTGTAAGCGAAGTTCGGGCATCTTTCCGCGGCACTTCCACATCTTTAACATCAAGAGCGTCCGAAATAAGGCCATCTCTTGACTTTGAATATTTCTTGGTATTGTTATACATTGATCTCAGTTGCTCCAAGGGTCCTTCATACGATGGTATGATATGACGGTTGTCCTCGTAGAACTAGTTTTTCAAGGCAAGAGGGAATAGTTAACCGTATTGAACTGTTTAAATCCAGCCTTTTCATGTAAAGTGTGAACGGAACAGTTAGGCCACATACCGTTTCCCATTCCTGTGCTGGATGAGACAGATCTCTCTGAGTGAAGGAGTTGTCGCTGGTGAGAGGGCGGTATCCTGGTCCAAGCATAACGCTGCCGTTAGATAACACATGCGATATCTTAGGCATGCTGATAATAATAATGGCCCGTGGAGAATCTAGAGTCTATGTAATTCTTAAACGAGAAAGAAAAAGACATATTACTTCAAGAAACCAACTTGATGGATGTTGGAGAGCTTAAAGTAGGCTGACTAGTAATGAAACTGCTTTAGTAGCCGTGGATATAATCAATAGAACCCTGTATTAAATTGAGCACCGGTACATCTTCCTGTCGTGACTGAAAAGTGTTTTAAAATTTCTGGATGTGTTTAGGGCTAAAATCCGACCCAATTCGGTTGTATATCGCCGTCTTGCCGTTTACTCGCATGTTTAGCCGCTTCACTGGAAGATTTTAGAGTTTGTACAGCCAACGCATTGTTAAAAGGTGGGATTTGACCTTTAAATATTATTTTCACATAGTTTATTAATATTTTAGTATTTTTAATAAAACAAAATGCAATTACAGAACATATTAGAATATCTTGTATTTAAGATTTTAAAGGGTTAATGGGTTATTATAACTATTAGCAGGTTACTGTCAGAAGAATCGTTGACTCACAGCCAATAAAATATACGGAAGTATGGATTATCCGGACAAGGACTGCTTTAGCGTAGTGCGACTACGTGGGAAAGAAGGAAGTGTACAGAGTGGACGGAGTAGTAGGATCTGACGGATCCCACCTTTCCAACCATTCCTATAAGTTCCTTAGACACCAAGAGAAGAATGCCTTGTAGATAAGGCATCAAGGCACCAATATACCCGTCAGGGCGAATGATATGATGGGTGGTATATCTATTAGGGCTGATGGTATGATAGGAAGTATACCGAACCTATCTTAGGGTATGATAGGTATAATAGAGGAAAGCTATAAAAGGACGCTCATTTACTATATATCTAGTTTTCTTCTATCGTCTTGAATTAACTGTGATAACTTAAGTATATATTCTTCTATTAAACAGAATATTTAAGTCTTATTCTTTTACTTTATTTTCTAAAGCCTTTTGTACCTCAGAAGCCTAATAACTTCGCCTATTATTAGCTATCCTAGCTATACTTGACGGTAGCCGACTGAAGTTTCTGACAATTCAAGACCCTCATCTACAAAAGAGAAGTCTAAAGAGGATAAGTATTACTAATAATGGCTCCCTAAACCCCAGTCACTCTAAGTAACTGTGTGGCACCGAGCAGTACGGCAAGTAGTGCACTAACTATAACTACTAATGACAGGGACATTAAAGCCTTAATGAGATGCATTGAAGAACTTAAATAAGCAGTTATACAGAATGAAGGAAACCAGCAATCCCAGTAGGAAGCCCGCGAAGTTAAAATCAGAAAGATCAAATCCTTCTTAGGAGAACTAGGTACCCTTAAAGTGTTCTTAGCCAAGCTATGAATCTATTTCTCTAATAATAGCAAGAGACTTATGACCAAATCTAATAAAGTAATAGTAGTATCAAGCTTCCTATCTAGACGAGTAATGAGATGGTTTGCACTATATATAACTAATTAGACTAAATATATGTTTAATAGTGACTAGGCTGTGCCTGAGACAATCAATATATTTAGCAGTTTTGCCTACTTTGAGAAACAGTTATATCAGTTATTTGGCACTGTCAATAAAGAATTTAATGCGGTATAATAGATTAAGCGTGTACAGCAGTACAGATTGGTAGGGAATATATCTCTAAATTCCTCTAAGTATCAAGATACTTATAATAGAATGACTGAAGCCTACAAGAACAATTCTATGACAACTTAAAGGATGATGTGAAAGACCAGATCTCTTAGATCATGCTATAACTAGATACATTCAAAACAATGATAGAAGCTGCATTACAGATCGACATGCAGCTATAAATATAATAAATAGAATAAGGAAATTGATATAACTAGTACTGATATAAATACTAAGTAAATACAACGCAGAAGCAATACAAAGATAAAGATGAAGATATCATTATGCAACTAAACATAACCAAAGAAGAAAAATGGAAAATAATTAAAGAAAAGAAGTATTTTAACTATAAAAACCAGGTCATTTCGCAAATAAATGCCCGCAGCTAAAAAGAACGCGAGACCGGCCAACTCTTATTTATGGAAATAGATTGCAATAATGATTCCGCTGGTTCACATTGAAATGGACAGCGAATATAAAAAATTATAGAAAGTGATAGTAAATTTAATATTAAAGAATTTAAAATTAAAGAACAAGAGCTAGAGCAACTAGCTAATTACGAATAAGTCTGAAAACAGTGGATTAAAGAAACTAAGAACCGAGCTAAGATAGTAATGGAGTTAATAAAATTTATTGATGATATTGACATTGATTGGAAATAGTACCATAAAAATAGAAAATAAAAGAATAGAGCTCTAGAAGCAATAGGAACTAGCACTAAGTCAAGAATAGAATGCTAATCTTATATTTTAGGAAAGAAACAGCTCAGACAGGCATTTTTCCAACATAGAAATCATTTATAGAAGCAGAGAGCTCAGGACGAGCTAAAGACGTCAATGAAGCTAGTATTAATACAGAAGACTTTAGTATAGATGGGACCTAAGCAATTTCTCCTTTAGATAAGCTGCTTTATGCCTTACTGATGTTACAGGACAATAGGCTAAGGACAATAATCTATAAGGACCTGCACCGTGAACAAGATAAAACCCCACTGAGGCATAAAGAAATATGGGTCTAAACAGCAATTCAGATGAGTACTATAAGAGTATGGCCAAAGAGAATAACAGAAAAGCTATGAAAGAATAGATACGCATAGCAGCAGAATTATAGCGAGAAAGACCTCAGGAAGATAAACCTTGCAGTTGCACATCAGTAAAACAGTTTACTAGGAAGATTCTTGCAAAATATGGATTAAGTATATAGAAGAGTGTGAGAGATATTAAGAATAGACTGATCATGAATGTAGTATTCATGGAAAAATAAATATCTTATTGGCAATATAATATGAATGAGTCTCATAGACTAGAGGAATATACCTATGCAATGACATACTTGGGCATGTACGAAATTGCTTATACATATATTTTCCAGCAATAGGAGGATATATCCACTATGGAGTTTACTGGATAATCTACTACAACAATAGCTGTGAAGTGCATCAATGAGAAAAGATTTAAGGAGGATGGTTCCTGCAAATGCTAAGAATATTATACGAACCAAGGCTAAAATGCCCCTAGGATTAGGATAACTGTCAGTGTGTCTATGAAGAGATTGGATATCCATTTTATAGAAATATGAAAAGAGAAGAATGCTAAGCACAGGGGCCACATCTAATATATGGATAAGGTTTGAACTATTACCTTAGGCAATAAGAAAGATATTACCGCTAATATATGATATGAAGAGAAGTAATTGCGACAACTAGATTATTAGAATATTAAGCAATCATAATACTTGCAAATATCAATAAAAAAAAGCAAGGATTCTACTAGATTTAGAAGTAATAAATGATTATATCAGCTAAGGATTTGTCGAAATAAACCAAATACCAATGTATAAGACTAAAGAATGGACGCAGATTATTAGGATTAATGGAGATACAATCATGGAAGGATATAAACAATAAATGGATAGTATCCTTGTGAAAACTAGAGGATACATAACCACTATCATATTTAACATTGTGCTAATAGATAACCAATACTATAACATAGTATTTAAGATGATATAGCTGAAGGCTCAGAATCTAATTATAGACTAGACGACAGGAAAAGTTGTAGTGGATAAAGTAATGCTTAGAATAAAGGTCAGCTATAGAGATGGCAAGAAAATTGCATAGCTATATGAGGAATTAGGAAAAATCCTTAGTACACTACTAATAGATACTAGAGTACCGCCACGAGAAAGTAAGAAGCAATAATGAAAGGTGACATTTGCTGAAGATGTTGAATATAGCAGAAATGGAAGTGAAGCAAGAATAATGAAATGAAACGATAAGAGAACTAAGATAAAAATAATAAAGCTAGCACGAGGAATCAAAAACATGAGAATATTAGAAAATATGACAACGACAAAGCTAAAGCTGAGGGAAAAATATAAGAAAGAATTGAAAGAGGTACTCGAGAAGTTGCCTAAAAAATACTATAAGTTTATTGAACTATTTGTCAAGAAAGAATACTAATTATTGCAGTACGCGAAGAAATTTAAAGTGAAAATTAACTTGAAACCAGGATTTAAGCTACCCTTAGTTAAGTAATTCCAAAAGTTACTAGCAGAACTATGAATTAAAAATGAGTTTATGGACGAATTTTATGAAGCAATATACATTAAAACCAGAGAAGAAGAAGCCTCTATAAGAATAATATTTGTAAAAAGAAAGATAGAATAAATCGAATAGTTCTTGATTATAGAGCACTGAATAATAAAATTATTAATAATGTAAACAAAGCACTATATTAAGAGTAGAAAAGAGATCTTTGTAGGAAGCAAAAGATTATGATAGTCTTTAACATTTAATGAGGTTATTTTAACCTATGAATGACCAAAGAAGATATATGAAAGACAGCATTCCTAATAGATAAAGAATTATTTAAATAGAGAGTTGCACTAATAGGTTTAAAGAATCTACCAGCATAATTCGCTAGATATATGATGTATATTCTATGGAAGTACCTGAACAAGTTTATTGTAGTATATTTTGACGATATTATTATGTTCTTAAAGAATATTGAAGAATATGACGACCATATATAATAAGTTATGAAAATATTCATAGATGAAGGATTAATCCTTAAAATTAAGAAATATAAATTTGACACCACCACTGTCAAATATCTAGGAATAGTTTATACACCAGAAGGATTACAGATCGAGCCAGAAAAGATGGACGCTATATTGAATTAGCTAATACTAGAAAAAATAAAAGATATTCAGGGATTCCTAGAAGCAAGTGGTTATATACAGCACTATCTCAAGAATTACTCTAAGATTGCGAAATCTATGACCGAGCTACTCCAGAAGGATAAGGAATTTAAATAGGCCAAATAATAAGATAAGGCATTCAATGAAATCAAGAAACTAGTGAAAGAAGCACTAATACTTGCCTTGCATAATCTAGAACTACTAGACGTTATTATCTTAGATGCATTAGGAGATAGTCTTGAAATAGCACTTAAGTAAATTGGCAATAATGGAAAATTAATACTAGTTACCTTTTACTCACGCTAATTTATGTAAGCAGAAAGATACTATAATATTTATGACAGAGAACTACTTATAGTAGTTATAGTATTCAAGCAATGGAGATATTACCTTAAAGGAGTAAAGCATGAAATTACAGTATAAAATGATTACTATAACTTAAAATATTTTATAATGACAAAAGAACTAAGTGGACGATAAATATAATAGGCTAAATATCTATTAAGGTTTAATTTCAAGATCCAGCATATCAAAGGAAAAGATAATGTTATGGCAGATGCTCTAAGCCGAAGACTAGATTATGCTATTAGGATTAAATAGCCAAAGACCAACATCTTAGTTGAAGATAAAGATAAGATATAATATAACACGCAAGCAGTACTCGCTGCTACAATCACTATTAATAAAATAAGATTCCACCAGTAAATAGTATGAGCTACCAGAAATGACAAAGCAATTACAACAATAATAAAGAATAAGGAATTAGCAAGTCAGAATGAATTAGCAATATAGAATGGATCTATCTATATTCCAGGATTAATGATTATTGAAATTATTAAAGAATACCATAATCCACCATTATAAGGACACCAAGGAATTGATAGAACTATAGAAAAGATATAATAATGATATTACTTCCTACAAATGAGAAAGAGAGTTATTAAATATATCAGCAGATGCAACAGCTGCAACTAGAATAAGCTAATTAACTATTAACCATATGGGAAAATGCAATTACTAGATACACCAGATAAATCATGGGACAATATCATAGTCAATTTTATATAAGAATTACTAGAATCAAAAGATCTAATTACTGGACTATAATATACCAAAGCAATCATCATAATTGATAGATTAATAAAATATATTATCATGCGACCAACACTAAAAGAATTTGATAGTAGAACAATGTGCAATGCTTATAATATGGGAAGTATTTGTATAGATAGGATTACTAATAAAAATTATATCTGACAGAGACAAATTATTCAGATTAAGATATTAGCAAATAATCACGGAAGTATATGGAATCAAATATAGCTTATTAACAGTAAATCACCAACAGACAGATAAACTAACTGAAAGGATGATATAGATAATCAAATAGCATTTATAACACTATTTAGATTGGAACCAAGACAATTGGGTAGAACTATTACTATTAGTATAATTTGCATTAAATAATATAAGGAATACTTTAACAGGGAAGTACTGTACTTTGCCAACTTAGGAAGATATCCATGAATGATATGAACTTTACTATTAATAGAAGGAAGATCTAATGAGGTAATCTTGCAGGCTATGCATATGCAATAGATGCATAATATAATATCTAAAGATATATAGTAGGCGGAAGAAAAAAAAAGTGATATTATGACAAGAAGCGCAAGGATGCGTTAGTCCTTCAGAAAGGAGAGAGAGTTTATCTTCTATAATGAATACTAGGTTCAAAAAATTTCAACATTAAAAGTAGATAATCTAATGACAAACTTAACACAGTCAAGTACAGATCATTTAAAATCATGAAGAAACTTAATAATAATAATTATTAACTCTAGCTTCTAGCAAGAATGCATATACACTCAATATTTTATGTATCGCTATTAGAACCTATAGAGAACCCAGAAAATAAAGATGATGAAGTGGATAATGAAGAATATAAAGTTGAATAAATACTAGATTGGAAAGTGGAAAACGGTCAGATTTATTATCTAATTAGATGGAAAGGATATTCACTAGAAGATGACTTATAGGAACCTGTTAAGAATTTAAATTACTCTAAGAAGATTCAGGAGTACTAGCATCAACATAGCCAGGAAGTAAAAAGTTAAAGAAAGAAAGGTCAATTGCATCTAAGTTATCAAAGGCATTAGATATCTTAAATGCAGCAGTCAGGAGTTCTTCTATTTATTGTAGCTCCTTGGTTGCTTTTGCCTCTGCCTTTTTTATTTTTCTCTTCTTTTAACTGCTCTAACTCCTCGATATTCTTTATATTAGTCTAAAGGAATTTGCTAGTATGTTTTTGAAGTAATTTCTTTTATTTTTGCAAATGAGAAAGATAAGCTATAAGGACCGCAAACTTCCTTTGAGCCTGCTCAAGCTCCTTTTGGGTTTTCTTTTTATCTGTCTTAATTCTATCTTAGGTAGTGATTAGTCGCTTCTAGAAGGACTCGGAATTGACTATATCTATGCAATAGTAGTTGCCCATATGAATGCAGTTGCTATAACAAGAAGAACCCTTAGCTTTGATATAAGGATGGTTAAGATGATAGCAATAATCGCAAGGGAAGAGAAGAATGATTCTAAATTTTTAATTTTATTCATAAGATTGAGGTTCTCAACGACTTTGTTCTATTTAGGAGATATGATTAGCTTAGTACCATAACACGAGTATTTTGAGAAGCAGAGTATGCCTATAGTATAGATAGGAGATACTAACTATTTATTATGCTGTTAAGAATGCTAGCCTTTAGAGAAGAAAATTGTCAGAAGAATTATTAACTCATAGCCAATAAAATATATAGAAGTATGGATTATCTGGACAAGGACTGCTTTAGCATAGTGCGACTACGTGGGAAAGAAGGAAGTGTATGGAGTGGACGGAGTAGTAGAATCTGACAGATCCTATCTTTCCGACCATTCCTACAAGTTCCTCAGGCACCAAGAGAAGGATGCCTTGTAGATAAGGCATTAAGGCATCAACATACCTGTCAGGGCAAACGGTATGATGGGTGATATACCCATTAGGGCTGATGGTATGATGGGAAGTATACTGAACCTATCTTAGGGTATGATGGGTATGATGGAGGAAAGCTATAAAAGGACGCTCATTTATTATGTATCTAGTTTTCTTCTATCGTCTTGAATTAACTGTGATAACTTAAGTATACATTCTTCTATTAAACAGGATATTCGAGTCTTATTCTTTTTACTTTGCTTTCTAAAGCCTTTTGTACCTCAGAAGCCTAATAACTTCGCCCGTTATTAGCTATCCTAGCTATACTCGACGGTAGCCGACCGAAGTTTCCGACACTTGGCCTATATATGATTATACGTGTATATACTAACCATATTAGGTATAGTGTAACTCTAGGGTTAGGGTCATAACCAACAATAACTAATATATAGGAACTTCTAGATAATCAAATATATATAATTCTTTCTATAAATTATTTATTTTTCATTATTCTCCCTGCTTTACGTATCGTTCCTTAAGCCTGGCCTGAGGCCTCTAGGCGGTGTAGTGAGGGAGCACTATACTAGATACAGTAAATGGGCGGCAGTATACTATATGTCCGTAACAATAGAAAATATGAAGAATTATAGAGGCTGCGCAAAGCGCGGCCTGGGGAACATCTTGTTATATATAATTCTTCTAGTAAATTATTCATTCCTTATTATTCTTTTTGGTTTATTGACCCTATGGACCGATAAGAACTAAATCTGCAAGAATCCCATTGGGTGCGAAACTCTACTTCCTAACTGGGTTGGCGCCATATTTAACCCCGCACTATTCTCACGTGACTTCCCCGGGTTTCCCCAACCGCTCCACATCGTCTTGTGGAGATTTCGCGAATGTACAAGCATGTTGCTGCATGCATCAAGATCCCAATGAAATCCGCCAGTCTAAGCTGCAGTAATAGAAAGGTATGGCGACACGTCCAGAAGACCATCCTTCTTATTCAAAGCCAAATTCTAATAACACTCCTCGCCGAGGGCGGGTGGCATGCACGTTTTGCCACGTGCGGAGAACCCGATGCGATGCAACCCCGGACACGCCATGTTCGAACTGCAGCGCATTAGGTCAGGCTTGTACATTAATTGAATCGAGGCGTGGCAGGTAAGCCATTCTCGGCTTTTTCAAAATTTGAATAGCCTCATTCTTTTATACTACTAAACTGAATGAAATGGTCTTAGATACGTTCGAAAGAATAAACACACTGCAAACCAACGAGCATGGTCGTCAACTATCACAAATGATAGGTTGGCTGCCGGACGTGCATCTCAGCCGTTAACAGCTACATTTTCAATCAATGATATCTCTGGAGTATCATCCAGTTCATTCTCTTCGTTTCCAGCCGGCGACTGCGATGTCACTACCACGGTAGATACTTCTGAAGATGTGAACGTCGCCAACAGTATTTCCCATCCTCAAACGATGTCACAACAGAACACCCCCGAGCTCCAATCCTAGCCGCGTTTGAGCGACATTCGTTGCCTAGAGAGAGGGAGGGGTCAGAGATGCTGTATTTGCGTCTGTGTGAATCCTACCTATCGCCCAGTCTCTCTTCGACGCCTTCAGGTAGCCACCGAGTGGTTTATATGGGAGAATCATACACATTCAGTTATCTAGTTCAGGAAATCAATAGTCCTACGTCAGTACAAGACAGCGGCATCTCTACTTCAGTGCAACGGCCACGTTATCAAACCCCAAAAGCTACAATGGCCTGTTCCAGCTAGTGTGGATGATAGGGCTCGTAATTTGGGATATGATCCAAATTTAGAGCCCGGGGAACTTCATCTCCTTCACTCAGTTGGCGCGTTTTGTGTTTTGGAAAAGAGTATTAGCGACCAATTGGTGAAGACTTTCTTCGACTACGTCTATCCTGTTTTCCCCATATTCGACAGGGCGGATTTTGCGCGTCAATATAATGCCAATTGTCTTTCTTTATTGACACTCAATGTCGTCTACCTACTAGCTGTTACAATGTGCCCCGACGAGCTAATTACCCAGGCTGGCTTCTCTAATCGTTTCATCGCTCGAAGGACGTTTCAGAAGCGGGCGAAGGCATTGTATGACGTTGACTACGAAACGGACAAAGTTGTTCTTATCACAAGCCTTTTTCTGATCAGCTTCTGTTGGAATGGGGTAATGGACGAAAAGGATATGTGGCACTGGCTGGGAGCAGCCATCGGGCTTGCCCAGGCCCAAGGAATGCATCGGTCGTACGTGTTTTCGAAATCAGAAAGAGTAATTGTTCCTGACCGCTAATCTCTAACGGATTTAGAACCAAGGGAGCCGATTTAAGCATGAAAGACCAACGGTTGTGGAAGCGAATCTGGTGGTCTCTCTACGTAACGTCCCACCACGACTACATTTTAGATATGTGAAATGAATTCAGAATAATTGATTTGATTAATAGATCCGTGACCGACATTCTGCCGCTGCTCTGGGACGTCCGCTGCGCATTCGTGACGAAGACTGCGATACTGAAATGTTGCAGGAATCCGATTTTGAAGAACTAGAATTACCAGATTCGGAAATTTTTGGTGTCCCGTCCCGAGTTCACGTTTTGGCGGCAATCAGTTTCGCAAAGCTTTCAATTGTGTGTGAGTAAATATCCACTCAAAATTGAATGAACAAGAAGCAAAGAATCAATTTCGACTAACTGTATATATTACTCAGTCGGTCAAATAATCCTTGTCAAATTCACCGTGCAACGGCCGAGCATGACAGAATCCGAAAAGTGAATCTCACAGAAAGACTAGAAATATGGCGCCGAGAGCTACCCCGAGAACTGTCCAACCGGGGCTCCTATGAAACTTCAGACTGTCAGTTGTGGAGTACCATTCTGGATATTCTCTATAGGTCAGCATTTTACCCTTGATAAAACGTATGGGTGTTAGATAACTAATGTTCCTTGCGATAGTCATCACTTGATTTTACTTCATCGCCCTAATTTCACCGATACCAATGATTTCTCTGCTAAAAATATAGCGTTCACTGCAGCAAGTACCGTAACGCGTGGAATCGAGAATTTAATGATCTCTGATACATTGCGGCAGGCCCAACTACATATGTTAGTAATACTTTGGTCCATGTTGCAATTGCTTGATGCTAACCAGACGGAGATTTCCTGTCCGGACAGAATTCCAAGCATATTTGGCGCCCTGGCCATTCAAGTTCTTGTCATTCGCAACTCAAATCCTATTCAACGGAAGCTTGCCGAAAACCATGCCAGGCTGTGTATGTTTGGCCTGGGCGAGATGGCGAAGACGTGGCCAGTCTGCAGCTGGGTCTTGAATCTCTTTGAACGATTATTGAACGACCCGCATTCCGAAGTGAAGTCCAAGGCTCCTGCAGCGACAGCTACTGAAGTCGCCGTCTCACTTCATTCGGACAATCCGAGCCTTGACATGAATTACGGCGGCGAAAATACTATTGACCACACAGATTCCAATCCGAATAGCGAAGCTAATGTCACCGACCGTCAGGCCGATAATCAAAATAACTTGAGTGCTGGAACAGCGACCACACCACTATCCAACTGTATAACGCAAAGAGCCGGTGTTGGACAGCCTTTCCGAGATGGTGAAGTAGACTATGCGGGCTGGGTACCGTCTTTGCCCCAGAGTCAGGCATTTTCCCTGGAGCCGTTTTTCGCTGGAGATTCGAATTTTGATTTCAATGACAACTCTGAGTTTCTATCTTATCTGCTAAATCAAGCACCACCAACGTGATTTGTTGTCAATGGCGAAGAAACAATATTTGTTAGGGGACCCCGGACGGCTGCTGATGCGTGTATGTTTGTATTTAATGGTGAAGCAATGTCAGTAGGTCTATTTGCACTCGGTACCGCCCCATAATATTGACTACCGACCATCGCCTTTGCAAAAGACGTACAGAGTACGAGTGATTCGAAACATTAATACGCCGGCGTTCTCCATTCTTACAGGCTACATGACTGGACGCGGGACCGAGACATCTCTCGCACCAGTCCCGGTCCAGCAGAAAGATTTGTCTATTCCCTATGATCGAAAGAGGCTAGCTGGTTATGTTGTGTCAGATCCTTGTTTGGGTAATAAGCGGAGATTTTATCTGGTGTTTGGTTGGTGATTCGACAGTCATTATAATTTTATTCACTACAAAACACTAATCCCTGTAAAGGAGACTACATCCTTGAAATGCGAATCTAATAACTAGCATCCTAGACCTCTATTGCAGGTAATCATTTTTATAAATGATTACACCTTCCTACTGTCATTAGTATTAGCCAAGTCGGTGCATTTTAGTGGTACCTTGCAGCTGATAATCCTTACTCCAATTCTTCAGGTCACCAAACAGTGAAAAAGGAGTGAAAATAAAACAATCAGTCCTTTTATGTCTAGGTAGTCTGGACTGCTAAGTGCCTAGTTGGCAGTCCGATACATAAGCAGTGACTCAACCACCGCTGAGGCACTCCGAGTAATCAACCCGAACTCCGCGAGCGATGTCAGGATAGGTACGTAACTATAGATCTTGGCTAAAGTTATTTACAAATGTGGATGGGAATAGCTTCAAAGTGGCTTTAGTAACACTGCTCTTTTGACCCCGCGTGAAAACGAAATTTCAGCTCTACATTGCCCGATTTTCGCTCTTCGTTTTCTCAGTGTTGCTTCTCATGTTTACCATACGAACAAATCTACTAGCTCCCGCTAGGAGAGGGATCCGCGGCTACTTCTGGGGAGATCGAGGTATTCTACAGCAAGCTTATGGAAAACAAGAATTCGGGGAAATAGGTCATACTTCGTCTACTTCTATGCGCTCGATGTAGGGGCATCCCTAACCATTATCGGATGTGAAACAACATTATTTTCGTTGGTCGGTTACCGGCCTACTCCTCTTCCTAGATACTACAAATACCAAGCTCTCGAGCAGGCCGATGCGATCCGTCTACTTGTGCTCGAGCCAGGAAGTGGCCACGAGTCTCTCTGCGTCCGTCTCGTCCCGGCAGGAATAGAGGGATGAGCACTTGGTGTGGCTTTCACTTCGAAGCGGTAATTCCAGCGACAGTTTGTACCATGAATTTTATTTGGGCTGCGTGTATTGCAATCACTCGGCACTCTTCAAGACATCACCGAAGAGCAGACCCCCAAGCAACGGTTGAATTGGTCACAGTCGGAGATGCTATACATGAGACCTGGACAGGTCCAAAATATAGCTAGCATCAGGATATGATGTGACGAAAGGTAGCTGCTGAAATGCAGGTACAAAAGAGATAATGGTCGAGCAACAAAAGAGTATTTGAATTGATACTTTTAGGCCAATGAGCTAGCTTCTCACACTTGGACGGCAAGTGTTGCTGCAGAAACCCGAGATTGGGCGGTTCTTAGTATCGCAATGAAGGCGTAGAAGGTTTGGCAGTTGCGTCCTCCTTGCTGCGTAGAAGTATACAGCGCTTGTTAGAGTATGCCGCAGCATGAAATCCCAGATACCTCTGAAGATCTATGGATGCCTCTGACGCCGCGAATTTCGTCATGTCATCCCTTCTAACGGAGACATTCCCCAGATACTCCCCGGGCAGTTCCGGGAGCAATATCCTATACAGACTCAGCCCTCACTCAGATAGATGCGACTAGATTGGAACAGCGTGAATTTTGGCGAGCCCAACGGAGTGTAAAGATAGGGCTTTCTTTGTCAGGCGTTGGTTCGCGTCTCAAAGGCTATTCTTAGCTCAGTTTTCGGCGCTTTATCTTAGACTTCTCCATAATTTTCGGCCGTCTCGCACCCTTTGAATGCCTGCAGTTTCAGCTACGCTCACCACTGCTTGTCACCGGCCAGAATAAGGCGAGGCTAGTTACAGCATGTGGTTGAATGGAAGGCGGTAAATGGAACAGTCAGCGATAAATTTTCTAACCAATCGGAGAAGGCCGCCCCATCGAGCGTTTTCACTCCACCGTTGCTCCCTTTCGTGTTTTAAGTTTGTTCTGTACGGTAAAATAAAAATCGGGGTTTGGGCGTCATTTAAGTCTAGAATCTCATTGGCCCTGGTGGCCAGGGAGTGGACTGAGACGTGGAGAATTACTAATCCAGTGGGGCTCACTACGCCGGAGATCTGGGGCTTGGCAAAGCTTGACAAAAGCTTGTTCAAAATCGCGCATGCGCTACGCTACGCTGCGTTACGTTACGTTACGTTACGTTACGCACGTCCTGTACGAAAACGGCGACTGAGGAGTCGCACACGGTCCGTACAATACCGTACCAACACGAGTATGTATGTAATATGTGTTGTATTGTCCGCCCGTATTTGCATGAATTAATTACATGGATCAGCCTCAACCACACAGCTGCGTTAGTTCAGCCGCTAGTGCTTGCTGTCTTTGGTATGACGCGAATGTTGCTGTCATTCTTTCATTGGCTGGCCTGACTAACTTCTTTCTGTGGCACTCCTAGGCAGGCGTCTTTCGCTCCTTTTGCTGCTAATAATATGTCCTTGATGTTTTTGTCTCTTCCTCGCTGCCAGCTACGTCCAGGCTTCATCTGATTGGATATTACTCGAACCGCGCTTCTTCTGTATCATGCTGGGATTCACCCCTGGCGGGCGCTGTCCACCTCGGCCGTCGCGCCCTCCGCCACAAACTCCTTATTCTTTCAGCATTTGGCACCATATTCTTCATCCTCCCCATTTGCCTCTACATCGTCCTGGGCACATTTCTCCAAAACGACCCGAGGCTAGTCCCGCACGCCATTCGCAGTGCGCAAAACGTCCTGCTGATTACCGCGCATCCCGACGATGAGTGTCTATTTTTCACGCCGAGTATACTCCAGAGCTGGGGAAGCCGCACGTGAATCGCCATGTGCTTGTTTTGTCATCCGGTACCTATTGACTGCCTCCTTGTGTCATTATCGTGAAGAGCACTCCTTATTAAAGGGACGCAGGTAACTACGAAGGTCTCGGCGACCGACGCCGCACCGAAGCAAAAGCTTCCTGCGCCGAACTCGGCATCGCAGCCGACAATTGCCTAATTCTCGATCACAAACAGCTGCAAGATAACCCCAGGGAATGGTGGGATGAGAAGGTGGTTGAGCAGGTCCTCGACAAATACGTCCGGCAATGGAATATCGATCTGATCATCACATTTGACTCCTACGGCGTCTCGGGACACGTCAATCATAGGTCCGTCAGCCGAGGCGTGCGCAAGTTTTCTAGCGACAACGGCTACAATCCGCCGGCGTATGCGGTGCAGTCGAAATTCGTGCTGCGCAAGTACTCATCATTGACCGACCTACTCCCTACGTCGTTTCCGTTTGCCTGGAGGATTCTCGAGGCTCTCTTCACACCGGTGCCTGAAGGTTATTCGGCCACGGTGCCGGTCGCGGGAATGAAGATCCCGCTGCCACCAGGTGGAGATAAGTATGCGGATAAGGCATTATTGGTGACAAACTGGGCGCAGTATATGAAAGGGCGGGCGGCATTTAAGCAGCATGCGTCACAATATTCGTGGGATAGGGTGTTGTATTTGGTATTGAGTCGATATATGTGGTTTAATGATTTGAGGCGAATGTAACGAGGGAAACGAAGAAGAAAAACATTATTTTCGCAACAATTAATAAACATAGAAAACTATACTTTTTCCTGCCCTGACCGTGACTGACTACTCATCACATCACTATTTACAATGCAACAACTATAGGCAGCACCCACAGGAAAGAGATATTAATGAAAGGCTACAACAACGAAAGAGCAAAGAATATAATAAGAAGAATACCATGTTGTATACAGATATTTCTCACATGTCAAGCCTATGACTCAAAGGGTGAAGGAAATGTTAACATGTTAGGCGATAAGTACCGAAACGCTGGATGCCCAAAAAGAAAAACACGCTGCCGGAGGATATGCGATATCAGGTAATAAACAAAAGAAAATCGAAAGAAGACTATGGTACAAAAGAGAGATAAAATAAAGAGATGGAAGAAGTTTAAACATGCTTGGTCATATGTTCAGGAGTTTCCTCGCGCCTCCTTGTATATTTCCTTTTCGGAGGTGGTATACTGTGCCTAATAGTCCAGTGGCAAAGGACAACACGAACAAGATGACGATGGCAGGATTTTTGAACTGATGGAGTAGCCAATTGAACACAAATGCGTCAGAGCTGTGCCACGAAGACGACCCGAGGTGGCGGAACAGTGGTGTATCGACGTGTCCGTTCAGCATATGCAAGCGCGGAACTAGTGCTGTGCCGCCGAGAATACGGAAGGGGATCGAATGCTCTGGAGGGTGAAAATTGTTCTAATTACAGCCAGTGAGCAAATGGAATAGCCATATAGTCTGTGGACAAGACGCTGCCAACTTACGATGCGTAATGGCAACCAGTACTAAACATGACGGTTACATAGGGAAGAAAGAACCAAGCGTGGTTGTATGCAGCAAGGTTGTCGACAAGAGAACAAACGAAGGAATTGCCTGGCCGGGCCATCATGAAGCCTATAGAGAATCCAGTAGGATATGCGGCCGGCGCAACAAAGTCGAAGCGTCTGAGCGGGCCTAAGCTCCGCTTGCATGCCAGATCGAAATCCAGTACAACGCCTGCACCACAGTCAGCGCTCAGAATCAAGAAGCGTCAAGGGCTATTTGCAGTCACAGCTGTCAGGTCTACTTACCCCCGAACTTATGCAGCAGCATATATCGCAGCGCATCGACCTTTTCTACCGGGTAGCGATAGCTGTGCCACATGTCTTTCAGATGAGGGAACTCCTCGGCAACGAACTTGCTCGACTTCTCATCGTCCCAAACAACTGCTTCCCAGTCAGGGTGGTACTTGATGCATTCCTCTCGAGCGGCAAGCCATTCTTCACGCGGTGGATTTGGGCCGAGATTGATATGATGTAGAATCGGTGGGACAACGTCTTCGTATTGGGGTTCGGACGTCGATTGGTTCACATTGTAGGAGGCAAAAGTCACGTCGAAGTTATCCTGGTGGTGGGAAATATAAGATAGAGAGGCGCTACGGTGCCATCGACTGGGCAGGGCGGCGAGGTTGCTGAGCATCCCCAGCAGTGGAAGCCAGTATCGCTGTGCGAGGACCAAGAACAAGCATAGCACGAGCAGGAATAACTTTGGGCGCGAACAGAGCATGACTGGACATCAATGTGACGAGATGGCGCGAGCGAGCAGTGGAAGTTGGATTCAAGTCCAAAAGCAATGTCCCAGGGACGTAGGGCTTTTATTGTAAATACCAAATACCGCCAGGTATCTTTGCCATATTCTGTCCAGTGTCCACGGTCTGGTAAGGTATGACGATTACACCATTGTAATCGTGTGTGACGCGTGGAGTAATCTCCACTCCCAATCATATAACTAGTTAAAAGGGGTTGCCTAGATAGCTCGCATGGGCTTGAGAACTGTATACACCTCAGATCAGGGCTAATTCAACGCAACGATTTTGCAGATATTTCTCGACTCCTTCACAGAGAAAGTGTCCTTGCAAAATGAGTCAACCGAGTTAAACAAAAACAAAGAAAAGGGACAAAATACCGTACGTATCGGACGTTGTACGGTCAGGTGGTAACCAAAGTGTTACATAGATTACTAGCGGCGTTTCGCTGTGTCACCGGTTTGGAAACGGTAAGGGCAAAAATGTAATTAAAACGCAACAACTTCGGAGCCTGCTTCCAGCCGCAATAGTTAATGATCTATAATTAGCCCGCGACTTGCCTCGCTGTGGTCGCACGTCTCGCAACATTAACCATATTCAATTTATTAATTGCGAGATCCGAGAAGCGAATTTCCACGCTCATTAGCAGGTCTGGATGAAGGATTCTTCCTTCTGTATGTAAGTTATGTAGAGTGCACGCTAAGCTTCTTAGCGAACTAGACGCGAGACTTGTCTGTGCGCAGATCCTATAGTCATCGAATACGAGTAGAAGAATCTAAAGCACTGGGCGAGAAGCTCTAGATTTATCATCGCCAATAGTCTTTTTAAGCATATTTCGGACGTACTTTTGTATACAACCAGGGAGATACTGTAGTATTACTCGGAAAGGAAACACATAAGTTACCGAACCTATCCCCTTTTAGTCAACTCGTAACCAATGCTTAATATTTTAACCCCCACCACGATGCCTTCCTTATATATCTGACCGTAAAACTGCTGACGCTGCGGTGTTGCATCTCTTGTAACTGGTTGACTGAAATGACTGCTCATGGTAGGCCTGACAGGACCAAATTTTACATTTGCTTCCAACAAATATATGTACAAGGACAACTTCCTCTCTTGCATGTGACCAGCCTGAATCACTAGACGTGACTATTGGTTTCATGCGCTTAATCAAGATTCTGCTCATACAACATTATTCATTATTACCTCTGCTTCCTTCAGGGAGCCGCCAAAATGCCCATACCCAACATGGGAAAGTAAGTCCACCCCAGAAAAGGCCTGCTCGACAACGCCAGTTCCAGGCATCAACATTCAGCATGTACGGAAGTACCATTCAATACTAAGCAATTGTATAGATTACGCGCAAGGGCTACCATCTTAATACATAGTTAGGCGTGTACTAGGTAGGCATCTTTGATACGAGAGAGGAGCAGACCGGGCCCACCAACAAAATCATAGAAGACGGTATAAACCGAAAAAAAAAAGAGTCGAGTACCACACAGATTCCGAGCCGCCCATATTATTAGACATGCTACCTCAGTTCGGCGAAGGCGGAAGCAATCCAGATACGTTGTGCTAGCATTTCATTGGTGTGAATCATCATGGCAACCGTTTATTCGCATTGAAGTTCGTGTCGGTACGAGCTGTAAGGCTCTGCAAGGACTCCCGGGGCAAAGTAAACTCCGAGAAGATAGGAATAGGCCACAGTGCCACACCCACTGGATAGTCTGGAGCGCGAATGGAATGTGATATGCCTATTGGTCGGCGCGATCAGAGAGGCCCCTTCAGCACGCCTGATGCAATCAGTAGATCAATCATCCAATGCAGGTTTAGTAAAATGCCCATTAAGATTTCGCCGGCCAGTAGAGTCTCTGGACGTTTGGTGTAAAGAAAAGAATGAACATAAACGATATTGTAGCCATTAGGAAATAGATCATTGTTTTATGGTATCCGAATCGTTTTGAGAACATGCCATTCGCAAGAAAAGACCAAAGATCAGCCCATAATGCATCGTGCTGGATTGACTGGCTGGCGATAGTGCTGATAGAAAGTAGGATCTATCCGACAAGACATGACCATATCTGTTATTTAACGCAAGGAATGCGTAGAAAGACCCCATGAGTACGATAGCCCTCCATAATTATTGCAGACGAGAGCAGAAGTCGCCAACCAACGGCTTTTCGATATAGTTTCAAGCCTGCCCGGACTGTCATGCGATGTTCCTTTGTCGTAGCTGGGCATCCCGGACGAGGCTGTCGTTTATGTCGAGAGCCGCCTTGCCCTTGAGGTGTAATGCTGCCGACTTTGATTCCATGTTGATTTGTTCGACCAAGAAGGGACGAGAAAGATTGTGCGTGTTCTAGTCGTCCCTGAGCGCTTTTAGTTCTAGGAGCAACGTACCTTAGTATCTAGGTAGGTCTTAGGGGCCAATAACTGCGACCCTTCGCATGACCTTATATATCTGATACAAGCACTTTCTCAACACGTCAAAGCATGTAGAGTAGAATGCAATTGACTCCATCTGTGGCGGTGATACTATGTCGGGACTTCTTCAGCACGAGATCTAATAGGCTTGTTTCTTCAAAACGGTTTCATCTTAGCCTTTTAGAGTTGCGGGTCTTCAGGGTATACAAGAGAAACAAGTAACAAAGAATGTGATAGAGCCGGGGTTTCTACAGTCCTTCATCGGTAACTGTATTAGAGTTGCTCTTTTGCCATTTCCGAAGCAGCGCCACCCAGCCACCACTACTACTCAGGGAAAATCTTAGCGAGCATTGAGACATAGATAGTAGACAAAGTCCAGGTCACTCAGGAACGTACATTTCGTCTGGCCAACAATATTAGATGCTACTAGTATCCTCCATCTACGATAGAATAATAGCGACCCCGCAATTGGTTGTAGCCGTGCACACACTCTAAGTTGGAGGTATTGTTTCAATCATGCCTGCTAAGACAAGAATAATCCCTACGAATGCAACGATCCAAGAAGACCAGAATACTAGCCTAAAAGAGATCGGACTCCTTTGCAGTTGGCGTAAGCAGTAGTAGCGAGTGCTAGAGCATTAATATACAGCTAATGAACTTTCCAATTGGCCATTTTGTGAGAGTAGTGTTGATGGGCATACGAAGACGATGCATCTCAAGTTACTGCTTGGAACCACCCACGGGTACTGGCTTTCGTGCGGCTATGATCAGCCTATACGCCGTGCTCATTGGCATAGCTCAGAGATGCTTTATCGAGAAATCCGAGCAGGTAAGCAATATACATCTAAATAGCAACTTTGCATTGGTTAGATCACTTCCTATCATTAGCACTAATTGTATGTATACCTTGGTATATACAGTATTAGATTTTTCTAATCTCTAAATCTAATAACTATTACACAACTACTAGCATGACTCTCATTTTCTAGTATAGTGCTGTTAAAATATGTTTAAAAGTCAATATCAGGTGATGCGTACTTAAATATTGCGAATAGTGCTTACTTATATCATACAGAGTGATTGACATTATATATGTAATCACTTTTCTCATTCGCATTTAGTATTTTAACCCTTTTACCCAGCGTACTAGGACGCTAGACTATGTATGAGCGACCAGATATGATGCCTGTGAAGATGGGGTTCCGGCTTGCCCCTCGCTGAATCCTCTAATTTGTTATATTTCTTCTCTTTCAACTAGACTCTTTCTAAACCACCGCGTAAGTGAGAGACTATTACCTAGGTATGTTTATAACCCTCCCTGTACCGTTGGCAACAGCTTGAGAAGTGAACAAAAGACATGCGGACCGCAGTCCTCTCGCTATTGGTGCTGGGCTGCTGGATATTTGGCGTTGCATTTGTCTCTGGCGGCAATGCTGGTAACAACCCATCAACAGCTATCTCATCAGCAGCAGCATCAAAAGCGTCAGCAACAGCGGCAATAACATCAAAACAGTGGGAGCTCACGCCACAGCTCCCTCGGAACGCGTCCAAGCCGCTGTCAGCATTATTCCAGCCTTATTCACCAGACACTCCAGTCTTTGAGAACCGGTCTTTGTTGAAAGATCTATCGACCAGGAACGCTAGCTCTGTGTTTAAGAGGAGGGCTGGCGACAGTAATTTTGTCACAAGAGACTTGCCAGTAGGCGAGTGTGCTCCGGGTACCCCATGCTCCAATGGTGCATGCTGCAGCAACACCGGGGTGTGCTCCTACGCCCCGTCAAGCTGCGCACCTGACGTTTGCATATCTAACTGCAACGCGACCGCGCCCTGCGGTCAATACGCAGCAGCTGGTGCTGGGGACTGTCCATTAAATGTCTGTTGCTCGCAGTATGGCTTCTGTGGTACCACCGCCGACTTCTGCGGCACCGGTTGCCAAGAAGACTATGGCTCCTGTGGTGAGGTGACGCCCCCTCTTGCTCAGGCAGCTCTGCGGAAAGTGGTCGACGTATCGGTTACTATGAGAGCTGGGCTGATGACTCGGGCTCTCGGTTATGTGACTTGACGTCCCCGGGCGACCTGGAGCTAGTGGGGATAACGCATCTCAATTTTGCCTTCACTTTTTGATCCAAAAACATTCGCACTTACGCCAATGACGGCAGCCGCCGCGGAACTCTATAGAAGCTTCACAGGCCTCAAATCCGATAACAAGAACCTCGAGACATGGATCTCTTTGGGCGGCTGGTCCTTTAACGATGTAGGAAACAATCCTGATACCCACACTGCGTTCAGCAACATGGTTAGTAGTGCTTCAAACAGACGCATTTTTATTGCGGCGTTGCAAAACTTCATGCAGACATACGGCTTTGACGGTGTCGACATCGATTGGGAGTACCCAGCTGCATCGGACCGTGGAGGCGTCCCTGCTGACACGGCCAACTTCGCGGAGCTTGTGGCAGAGATGCGCGCTACCTGGGGACTTCATACGGCATCAGCGCAACGCTGCCATCTTCATACTGGTATTTGCAAGGGTTTGATGTCGTGACCATGCAGGAGTACGTCGACTGGTTCAACTTCATGAGCTACGGCATTCACGGCGTTTGGGATGCAACCAACCGGTACACCGGTCCATATATCCGCCCCCATACCAACTTGACCGAGATCCAACAAGGTCTGGATCTCCTCTGGATGGCAGGGGTGAAACCAAGCATGGTCAACCTAGGACTTGGGTGGTATGGCCGCTCATTCACTCTAGCGGATCCCGAGTGTACTCAGCCCAACGGTGTCTGCCAGTTCACCGGGGCGGCAGTCCAGGCCAGTGCACCAACTCTGCCGGCACCCTTTCTATCGCGGAGATCAAAGCAATCCAGGCCTCTGGCACGGCCAGTGAGTACTATGATGACACTGCGGCTGTTCGGTGGATGACATGGGACACAGACCAGTGGGTGAGTTTCGACGACGGTATCACCACGCAGCAAAAGATCCAAGCCGCCAACGACCTGTGTTTGGGTGGTGTTATGATCTGGGCTCTTGACATGGATAATATCGAGGGTGATGCCATGGACGACTTGCTAGGTGTCGGTCAAGCCAACGGCGTGACGGAGGCAGAAGCCAACGACTACAAGGAACAACTAGCAAATGCCACTTTGCAGACAGCAATCGCCGCCTCGTGTTACTGGACATTGTGCGGACAGCCTTGCAACGGCAGCTACTTCGGCGTGACTGAGGCAAGGGGCCAGATCGCAGATGTACAGCAGGACTCGGTATGTGGGCCTGACGAGTATCAGACCTTGTGCTGTGCGCCAGGAACCACCATGGGAACATGCAGCTGGGAAGGATTTCGTGGAGTTGGCTTGCCATGCACCCCCATGTGTTCCGACGCCAACGCAACTATTGTGGCTCAGAACAGCAACTCATATCAGCTCACGGAAGACGGGCAGACACAAGACTGGACTTGTACTGGTGGTTACCAGGCATATTGTTGCTCCGGTTTCATTGCATCATCCAAAACTAACACCGGTGACATGTTCCTCTATGGTCAGGAGTCTTTAGCAAGCCTGATACCGGACCAAGCCATGAGACCGGCTTGATTCTGGCGCGAGGAAATCCCTAAAGGCCGCCGCGGAAGGCGGTTTGACGTATGCCATCTGCGCGGCTGCCGTTGGGGCGCTCATAGCCGCAGCACCCTTCACCTTTGGCCTTTCACTGCTTGGAGTCCCGGCGGATGTAGCCTTGTGCGCTGCGTCAGGTATCGCCGTCGCTGCCGCAGGTTTTGCTAGTAAGCCGGCCAAGCGAAAACAGAACACACCAACATCGCAGCCAGCCCCCAAGAAGCCGAAGACTGGCAGCAATTCCGGTACGCAACCGAAACAGGTCGTAGGTCAGTGGGACGTCTTGAGCTTTCCAACGACCAAGTCCGGTGCCTGCACTTGCTCCGTTACATATACATGCAATTATGGTTTAGGGTGGGATGAAGTTTGCGACAATCAACGATGGGCCATCAAGTACGCGCTGAACGGACAAACTGTTTTCAACCCAGGCGGCACTAGAGCTACCGCGCGAATGTACTCTTCCTTCACTGCCCAGCGACTCCCAGACTATCGCACGCTTATCCAGGGGCACAGCCCAGTAAATCGAAACGCTGCCAGCTTGACGAGTTCCCCATGGGAAACCTCATAGAGTCAGGAAATAATAACCCCAAGCTTGTCGATTCATCAACGGGCCCGCAAACGGAAGACAGGGCAATGATTATAAGATATGGAAGAGGGTGCAGTGGGGACCTTGCTCAGACTATCTCGTTAATGTCTGTCACAAGCCAACACCAGCTGCGACATGGTATGACTCCCGTGGGCTGGTTCTGGTCCAGAAATCCAGCATTGGATAACAATGGCAAGTTCTAACTAATGATTCCTCCAATAGGGCAATCGGTCCCTTGCCGGCAACCGTGGCATAGCCGCCGGAGCTCATTTCATTTCTGCATACGGTTTCGACTCACAGACGGCAAACTCGCTCTGCTTCGCTTCGTATACGTACACGGATGCGAATGACAATATCAAAATACGCAGGTACCTGATCACGGCTTCCGAGCTCTTGACAATGACCCGTATGTCCACTTAAACTCTCAGACGTCACGGAATACTGACTTCGTCGTTGAACAGCATGTATGGCCACCCATTCAACTGGCCTCGGCAGGACTGGAAAGTCACGCCAGGTCCCAAAGCCTCGAGCGCCGATCGCCCAATTTCGATCAACAGCGCGGACTTTCTTCGCCGTGAGCTGACGATAACCACTTGTGCCAATCAAACGAACCACGACGAACGGCTGGAGAAGCAGCGGGACGATCCTTCCCAATTTACGTGCAAAGCTACCCCGATGGCAATTCCGTGTCCTATTACAACGCCGGTGGCTTGGACTACGAGAACCTCGAGTTTGAGGATATGCAGGGTAACCCAATTGACGGAAGTGCTTGTGATATCATCCATATTGAGGATGGCAATATTCCACTGCAGCTGCATATTCATGCGGATGGAAGTGTTGAATACGTTTTCAATGGTAATCCCGGAAAGACCTGGGAAGATGCGACAACACGACAGAATCCTGTGGTCGATGCTGAGACTCGCATAGCCTCATCAAATATTCCTAAGAGGACAGCTGCCAAAGCCAATGTGATAGGCAGCAGAATAACGGCACCGCCCGTGCCATTCTGGTAAATTTGTTGGGCAATACCACCCCGGATATCAAGACCTCCTCATTAACATCATCACAAAATATACGTCAAATAGTTATAGTTCGGTATCTAATGAGATTGTGCAAGTCAAGCAAAGTAACCAAATATAGTAAATCCGAGACTTTTCCATACATGCAGTCTATCTTGGCAGCAAAAGACAAGGCTAACTTGTACGAATTCCCCAAAGTGTTGCCACGTTCCCAGCCAAAGGATGCAAGTTCCCATGGAAGGTGGTCCGCCTCGAGCATGTGGCTCAGGAATAATTATTGCTCATCGACAAGCCATTTGCACGGACTGTCCTAGCGTAGGGTGATACGTCCTTAGGGGATTCTATCTTTGAGCTGGGAATCCTCTGAAGGAATTTGCCTCGAGCACCAAGCCACTTTAAGGCGAGTAGGACCCGCGGAGATTTCATTCAGTAGTTTACCGATTTTGTGGCCATATATGACTTTGTTCATCCAGAAACTAGAACAGGGTCTCGGCATATGTAGCAGTTTCTATGTCGGATGCTAACTATGTAGCAGCGGTTATTATATAATAGCCCCTGTATAAGATACAAATATAGGTATGTAGCAATTTCTAAGTAAGATGACTGCCCTAAAAATCTGCCTCTGTAAAGCATAGTTTTGCTTTGGATGCTCTTGCAAGCATAAAGACTTAAAAGTGATTTTTCTAACTGCGATTTGAGTTATTGACCCACAACATTCGAGAATCTAAACTCTCAGCTTTTTGTATTGAAGGAATCCTTTTACCAGCCCGGAGGAATCCAATAATCCCGCCATGCACCAAGGTCTGCGTCCTGGAACTGATCAATATTCCCTTCCACGCCATCCTCGCCGACTGTCCACAGGCCGCTCTCCACTAATTCTCGCCACTTGTTGAGTAATCTCTCCAGCCTCTGGGGTCGGGACTCTCCGCCAAATGGATAGTAACCACCATGCTGGAAGAGCTGCGTCAGTGAATTCCGATCTACCAAGCTACCATCACTTCGCCTAGCCTGCCGTTCGTGGGGGCAATCTGGCAGGAGAAGATAGAAACCGTCCTCTGCAATGTCAGGTTGACCTCGCCGTACCAAGCAACTGTATAGCCCTACAGGGATAGGCTGATTGGTGTATGGCACGGGTCATTGGCAGTAAAAATTTCCATCTAATCTCCTCGTTAAAGGGACATTGTGGTCTGGAGCAGTAAAGAGTAGAACAGAGGGACAATCATGCCCTCCTCGTTATGGCGTGGTAAGCCGGTGAACTTCTGACGAGCGACAAATGACGGACAATGATGAGGCACTTCTAGGCCTGGCGCAATATTTTTAAATCGCGGAGTCCTTACTCGGGTGAGGAAAGAGCGAATAAAACAGTGTTCCGGGATAGATGCCATATCCAGCTGTGCATCACTAAATAGCGGCGGAGAGTGGTCATTAGAATTTATGGATGGCATTCTAGCCTCAATAACTGCCGTGAGCTGATCCATCGCAGCGACGGCGCTATCAACCTGGGCATCGCTGTATGCGTGCCATCTCCAGATGCCCAGCCGACAGCCGGGCAATGGGGCGTCTATTGGCCCAGCGGTGACCTTCCCAATGCGAACCATATGAATCCAGTTGCTGAGAATAGTTTCAAGTGGGTACCACATATCCAGATGCTCTTCAACAGGGCTCACACTGTCAATATTCTCCAGGGTGAATGGTATCGCAGCACGGTGACGTTGCTGATCATAGACCAGGCCTACCGTGTGAGGGCCAAGTTCATAATAAGTGTCGTATATAGTGACAAATCGTTCCTTGTCGCCGAGATTGTCGTCTTTCTCCTCTAAAAGAAATATTCATCGGTAGGGGACATCTCCACGCCCATGACCCAGAAGAAAAAGCCTTCATTGGGCATAATTATGGATTCAAGGAATGAAATAATCTCCGGGATAAGGCGTTCTCGGGGTGTCTGAACCATAGTGATCACGCTCAAAGAAAGAGGGTCGGCTCAGTAACTCATCAATATTCAGCTCTGGAACATTTCGTCCACTAGATGCCAAGAATGCATATGCAACCAAGTAATTGTGCAGCCTCGCGCAGCGTTCAAAATCAAGAGGGCCATCGTCACGTGCTGGATTGGCATCGGATACCAAAGCATCATCAATGTCCAGGAGCTGATCCAGGGTTGTCATGACGATCGTCAGTGGTTGTACTTGTGAACTGAGAGATGAACTGTGTGATCAGCTTGCAAGTCATCTAATTGCGTTGTAGTAAGAGTACTTACCTGAAAATATTGCAAGGCCTTTAGCCGAAGAATACTGTTAGATTATCGGCAGTTCAAATTACTAGTACATACAGCCTCCACCATATACAGCCAATCAGGACATATATATATAAGGTATTTATTTAATCAAATCATCCTATAGTTTTAAAGGATCTAGATTATATAAAGCTAGTAATATTATCTAAATTAAATTAAGAGCTCTCAGACCAGGTTTATTAGAGACCGACGCTATAAGAATCACAGAAATCTGGCATGGCGTCTTAACTTTCCCTTTACAGCAGATCTTTATGGATTGTTATCTTGGGAGGATATCCGAAATATGGACTCATCTAAGGGGATATTTTGATTGGTGGTCAAAATCTAAGGGATTACTTCTTCCGTGCTCCCGAAGAATTATACGATCTAGAAAATGATCTCAACGAGCTTAATAATCTGGTCAAAAATCCCGACCACGCTTCCATTCTGGAAGATCTACGTGGGAAATTAGAAGAATAGCAGTGTCGAACGGAAGATCCTTGGCTATACCGTGACGGCGTTGCTGTTTGGTTTGTTCGATATCATTTACCAGCAGGATTGAAGATTCCCGATCGATTGGACTTTGACCCTGACCAACCTAGTAATAAAGGCGAAAGATTCTTCCCAGCCGACGCGCCTTGGGCCGCAGAAGTGTAAGCGGGAGCTGATTATCTTACACTACTACGGTTCAATTAGGGATGCCATTCATACTTGCTGACCGTCTTAAACCCCGAAAAGCTGAATTTTTTTATTTTTGTTTTGAAAAAATCAATCTGTGTCTAGAGTCATGATAGATATCACACGTCAAAGTAATGTCAACCTTGATCGTTAATGTGGCGAACCGATACCCACTTGGAATCATGCCCGAATAGCTTCATTATAAGAAAGAGTTTCTTTCATATATACACTCCCTCGTAATCATGTTGCTCTATCGCAATAACTTTTCTAATTGTGCTCGATATCAACATGCCTTTTATCGGGCCACGCCGACAGCAGCCCTAAGCAATTGTTCTGCCTTTGGAGATCTTGGGATCAAGTCAGCAGGGAAGGGAAGTGGATGACTAGTATCTCTGTTAGTCAATCGTAGTTTCATGTAGAGGAATGCTTAGAGAAACTCACGCTTGCCCTATGTAGGACCACTCGGGCTCGAATGGTGTTCTCTCGCCATTCGGGCCCTTCGGATAGCGGATATTCAGCGTAGCAACCATATTAGCCAACACAATCATCAAACTGTTCTCAGCCAATACCCGACCAATACAGACACGGCGACCGAATCCAAAATTCCCCACAGGATATGGCTCTCCATTCCCTCCTTGGTCTTTGGGTAAATATCTCTCCGGCCAAAATTTGAACGGCTCTGAGTAGAAGGATTCATCATGGTGCATGCCCCAAACGTTCGGGTAGACAATAGTACCCTTAGGGATGAACATTCCTTCATAGACGTCATCGCTGACAGATGCATGAGGAATACCCAATGGAGAAAGCGGGTTCATGCGATAAGTTTCTTGAAGAATTAGGTTTAGGTAAGGTAGATTCGGGATGTCGTCCCAGGTAGGAAGACGGTCTAAGCCAACAACACGGTCGAGCTCGGCTTGAGCTTTTGCCTGTGCATCGGGGTTTTGCATAAGATAGAGGACGAATAGTTGAACTGTCGTGGCAGTCTGTTATTGTTAGTTGCGTGTCTATGAGATGCAGTGGCATTCCTGGACATACGGTATCATTTCCAGCAATATAGATAGCAGCTGATGCTCCGCGTATGTCATCCATGGTAAATTCGTTGGGCTTTCCTTTTCGGCATTCGCATTGTAAACGTGGAGGCGGTCGTGTGAGAAGCATTTGCGGTCAATTTTCTCGCCCTGAGAGATTGACGGTCAGCATGTCGCTAATAATTATCATCTTACATTGTTACTCTGCTAACCATTTCTTTTGAGCCAAGGCAAAAGGTATGTTGGTAATGGCTTCAATTGCCCACTTCCACTTGCGAGCGTAGCGGAGACGCTCCATGAACGGAAGCCAGGTAGGGAGATGACGAGCTGTCGATCTGATTAGAAACATATTGCCTAGGTAGATAAAATTTCAACTTACTCGCAGGGAAACGATCGATGATGCTACTTGCTGGTGCACCAGAATTACTAATAGCTTCAGCTGCGTCATCTGCGATCTTAATCCACGGACTATCTGGTGATTCGACATCAATGCCATAGCTAATGTTCAACACAATAGCAACGGCAAATCTACGAATGGCACTCAGATAGTTTGCCTGATCATCCAGCATATTTCGTAGACAGATCAGAGCCTGTAGTTCCTGGTTATCCTGATACTGGCGGACCTGCGCTTTGCTAAAAGCCGGCTGTAGGATTTTTCGGTGTTGCTGCATTTTCGGTCCCCATCGTAACCATGTAAGGGTCGGTGCCCAGCCCATTCTTGGAAATTCATCAGTATATCAACGGAATATTATGGGCAAATCATGACAAGCTTACTCCTCGAACAGAATGAATTTAGGCCGGTCGCTATAGTTTGACCCCGTTTGTCAAGCAAGTCAACCGCCGACTTGAGACTGTTCAACACAATCCATTTCGTACCAAAGGTCTCGAAGTAAAGCACGTCCGATTCTACAAAGTCTGATCAGGCCCGATCACTTGGGATAGTAACTTTCCTGATACGCAGACATACTGCACTCCTTCCCCATTGTGCGTATTGTTTGAACGCGGCCACGAATGGAATTTTGCGATAATGGCCCAAGATAAATTCGCCGGGGGCCCAGGCGGCAGAGGGTATTTTCGTTTTCCCAGGACGGCTGGAACGAGGTAAACAGCGAGGAAAAGTATCAAGCCGCCGAGCGGCAGCAGTGTGGATAGCGGGAGCGCGAGGATATCCATGATGGTGTTGCGGTCCTCCAGGACGCGAGATTGATCAGGTGAGAAGACATTCATCTACGAACTCTGTTGATTAAGTATTCCATTTTCAATGGTACTGGATTGAGTGGCCTACAGCTGATTGTGCTTGAACGAGCTTGATAAGAAAGAGATTAAAGATGCCTGAAATTGCCGGCCGGAGAGGGTGGTTGCCTTGGATTCCAGGCTGTGAACTGATAGGTTATAAGAGCTTATCGTGGATGATACGCTTATCTTTCGTCTTATCTCGGTTGTTCCCGCCTCTAAGCTCGAAACGGCAGGCGGAGAGTTTTTCCCACTCGATGAATCCAGGTTAGTGGCGGCAGAATCACTTCGCTGGCCCCACTTCTAAGTGGGATAACGATCAGCCTTACCCTACCGTATAACCCTAAGGCCGACATCTATCCACGGTGACTGGGGATTTTGTCTAGTACGTATGCGTCAGAGTTGTATGGGAAGTGAATAGAAAGAAAATTGTCAAGCGCACTTCTGAAATGATGAGAAATATATTGTTGGGAACTTTCTCTAAGTTATATTGCAGTTGTATTGCCTAGGGAAGCGCCTTTGGTTAATGATATATAGTTTCAACATGGAAACGTCGTAGCACGGATGTTACCTAGGTATGCATGTATCGAAGTTCAGATATTTACACGCATGAACCTTTTGGAATACAAATCTCATCAATTTTGATTATCACCTACGTAGACATTATTCGACGTCGGCCTGCCAAACCCAGCCCTTGTTTAGACCTTCAATTGCCATGTCCGTGGTGAGAACGTCACCCATTTTAGCATGTATATCGAACAAATTCGCAAAATGGGTTTCCTTGCATGTGTCCGCACACGCGTCAGCAGCAACCTGCGTTAACATCCCACATGCAATTAGCCTCAGGATCGAGCGAAATTGATAAAGAGGAAGAACTCACAATCCCTCGAAATCCCAATCCCTGAGCATCTAGTATACTCTGCCGAATCTCTCCCCAGTTTTGCACCACACAGCACAACCGTGTCGGCACCGATCATGGCCAATTGACCTGCTAGATTCGTCCCAAAAATGCGCTTACGAATTTTTGTCAATTACCATGTCTGCCACTCTGCTCTTTGAATCACTACCCCTTTCCGCGCACGGTGTCATCCCTTCGAGAAACTCGTGTAGACCATCCTCATTCTTGTTGCTGAATACTTCCAGTAACTGCCCGGGTACTTTCTGAGTCCATATTCCAGCATCACGAAGGTTGCTGTTTGTAAACACTGTCCGTGCCCATACAACAGGGCATCCGCTAGCACGCGCAGCATCGATCAATCGTGAAACATTGGCAGGAACCGAAGTAGCTGTTCCGCAGGTTGAAGACAATAAATTCGTTGGTGATGACTCGCAAAAGTATGCCTTGCAAACGTCGAGAATTAACAACACTGGTCGCTGCCCCAGCCGAGAGGTGCTTGTTTCTTATTGGAGATATTTGCAGCGTAAGCTGGGTAATCCGAGGCGGAAAGGGATGACATTGCTTGCGCTGTGATATCGCAGTTTCTATCAGGGTTGTATACTTGACTCCCGAGGAATATCGAATCAAAATGTTTAGCTTAGCAACTCGAAATCATACTGCCAGGACTATTCTAGTGCTATTGATAATTCTAACTGAATAAATCTCGTTGCATAGGTATGTTTGACTAACTTTGTCTAGTGGGGTACCTATAACAACAGGAAGCCGGTCCGGCCGGCATTGTCGACTCAAGGCACCACGCCCAGATAGCACGTACATCAAGTCTCACCAGCAGATATCCAGGGACTTTCTTGCTCAGAAGGAACCCAAATATCTACCATTCCATAGCTCGGCTGGTTCAGGAATTCCGTTAGCTCTTTATCGAACGATGCTCCATTATCTGTGTAAATATCTGACTGCCGAGTGGGAAAGCCGGACCCTAGTTCTGACGCGTTAAACGTGAGAAATTCGTCCATGACCCTGTTTTGATTTGGATAAATGCTGCTTCCTTTGTTTATCGGACCAATAAACCCATTTGGAAAGATACTATGCCTCTCCGCTGACACTGCAGCTTCGCTAAGCATTTGCAAACTTCCACCTCCTGTATTATACTTAGTCCCAGTCTCACCGGAAAATTCTATCTCGGAATGAGAGATATCATAATTCTATGGATTGCGTTAGTCAACATATCGTGGAAATTTATTGCCCACTTACTACTTGAGGTTGGCCTCCTTGAGAACTGGAAGAAGAACCTGTTGATGACCTTGTCGGAATTGACGTGGCCGAGTTTCTTAGCACCATTAACCATCTTGATGCCAGCGGCCACGCGTTTTGTAAATCTTCAAGAATTTCAAGAGTACGATCAAGGTTCGCCTGAGCTCGAGATGCTAGTCGTGGACATACTATCTTCTTATCAACGAATAGCTCAAATGGAAGTCTTGATTCGAAGAGACTTACAAGCCGGTATTCTTAATAGATGCACGTATAGAGTGCCGCATACGTATAGTGAAAAAGCTTGTAAGCAATTAGTAAAGCAAACAAGTCATATCATAGGTGATACTCACCAAAGTCGCAGAGAACCCTTCATGAGGACTACGGTTCGAAACAAATGTATCGACCGGCTCATGTAGGGCGAACACGTTTTGAAACAGTTCATCCGAGATAGTAGTCCAAAATCCTTGCGGTGCGTTGTCTTTGCCCGATTGTGTGACACTGGCAATCATCCTTTATGTTGCTGTTAGATCATATGTGGTCCATAGATGAGGCCGTTAATGAACGCGTACTCTTCCAAGTAAATTCTCCGAATGACAATATGGCTCAACCTGGTAACCATAACAACACTCAGATAAGCCGCATGTACCTGCTCCGCGCTATGCCCTCTCATGTTCCAGACACTCCATCGATGGCTAGCCGGGGTGTCTCGTTCCCACTCCGTCAATGCCCGACACATCTTAGCATATGTACTACTTTGATCCCAGGGAGGCGGGCCCTCGGAGCAAAAGTCTGCTCGCCATGCCTTTCGGGCGACGCTCCCCATAGACTATGTGCTTGAAGCAGGGTAGCAAAGAGCGAGCGTGACGGGAGATGTGAGTTCTGGCCATAATTTAGCAGCTTTGGTGCCCGGTAATGCTGCTCGAGATAACGGTATACGTCCAAATGCAAAATCGGATTCTTCACATGGAAGTAAGGTTGTTATATCATCTGCACCGAACGCAACCGGAGATGCGTGACTCGAATGAAGATTATCCTCGGCTGCAATGGACAGTTCATAAAAATTGGCCAACTTCCTTAGACTTGTTTGGACGTGGACAACTTACTCTCTAAAACCCAAAAGTACGTCTGGCTGTCTCAGAGTCGACAATATCATCAGTTGACGCGTCTGAGGGAAGACTGTATGTTTCCTCTCGGTGAAGTCGTAGGATACCAGCCACTTCCACTCATTAGTTCAAATATTTCAGTTTTGAGGTCGCCACTCACTCCTAACAGCAATGCCCATATTCATCTGGAAGGTAGGTTAGAGTTCAAGTCCACTTTCATGTGTTTTGGAGAGACCTACCGAGCTTTTGTCTTTATCACCACTGCCCCATTGTGCAAGAGCCAGCAAGAAGAAGCCTTGTATATTGTCGAGACTGGGCTCGTACAACGCGTCAAGTACTAGACTAGTTGCATGTCCAATAAAATAGTCACCCGCCGCTTGACAGCTACCATACCTTTGATAAGGCATGGTGTGAAGCGACAAGAGTTGCTCAAAACGCCCAAGAGAACGAATAGCGATACGGAATCCATATTCTGAGACAACTTTTCGAGGAATAGACGCTTCGGGAAGAATCCTAGCTGCAAGAAAGACGTCCAAAACACTTTGCAGCCTTCGATTACTTCCCTAGGAGGTGGGAGAACATTTCTCGTCGCCTTTAGTAGACTCACATGATTGCCTATTACTGAGTGGGACGGCGAGGGAATCCCCTGTTGGGTCCTTCTCCCGAGTCAGCCTCATTCCCAATCCGCGAGTCTACGGTAGAAGCGATAGTAAAAGCTTACAGTACTGGGGAAGTACAGTTATCTATTGCGATACTGCCATGCGTCGAGCTCGGAGAACTCAGCTGTCGATCACTTTTGCTGCTTTTATTGACACGAAACTAAGTGAAAATGCAGAGTCAGTGTCTCGTTCGACGTTGATCTGATAAATACAAGGGATACTTACTTCACGATCCCGACGGCTATGGCCCCTAGCTGGGAAATAGCTACACATGCATAAGTTAGTTGCTATATTTCGCTATAGGACTACGAAGCGTAGTACCATGTAGCAGCAACGTCAGATCCGGAACGAGTGCATCCCTCACAGGGCGGCTTGCCATTATTGTATACGCATTTGGTGCGTAAGCGACGACATCTGGAAGTTTATATGAGCTCTACGGTTGCATAGCGTGAATAAACAATGTACATACCTCCTACATGCGACCGTAGCTCTCGTCAATTTGACGTGCTCCCGATCGCCGGCTCGTATGTCAGGAGGCAATTGTCGATCCATTAGAAGAAGGATTAAGGCCAGATTTGCACACTATGTGGGGTGTAATTGATTTGGCTAATACCTTTCGAAGATGAAGCTGTTTACGACACGTTTGGCCGGCAGGATGAAAGTGTGAAGGGAGAATTTTGGCGTTTCTCGTAAATAAACCGGCCGGATAAGGGTCAGTTACAAAATCCAACCTTTCTTAGGGTTAACTAACCTAATCCACAAGCGAACCGGCCACCTCTCCCGAAAATAACTCTCTATGTTGATTTATCATATTTCAACGCGTCAAAATGCCACGAATTCGCAAAACAGATCCTCTAAAACGGCTCAAATAGAGGGAAAGATTGAATTAGCTATTTCCGACTTAAAAATGGAAAAATTCGCAGTATTCGTGAAGCTGCACGAATCTATATAATCCCTCGTACAACTCTCTAAGATCGACTGAACGGAAGACAATATCGACAGGTAATATGCGCTAATAATCATAAATTGACTCAATTTGAGGAGGATTCGCTTGTCAAATCAATCCTTAATTTAGATAAGCACGGATTACCTCCCCGGCACTCTCTTGTACGAGAAATGGCTAATTATCTTCTTTCACAACATGGTAATCAACAAGTTAGAGAAAACTGGGTGACTAATCTAATTAAATATCGCCTAGAGATTGATTCAAAGTGTTCACGAAGATATAACTATGAACGTGCTAAATGCGAAGATCTGAAGATAATCTAAGAATATTTTGATCGCGTACGAGCTGCTATATCTAAATATTGATTCTTGATGGCCACGGAAGCTATTTAACACCAGAATTTGACCATACGTGTATTGAGAATAAGATTATTCCAATCTATATACCTCCTCATTCCTCACATCTCTTACAGCCTCTTGATGTTAGCTGTTTTACTGTTTTAAAACAGCATTATGGGCAGCTAGTTGAGCAGCGGATGAGGAATAGATTCAACCATATTAACAAAATCGACTTTTTAACAGCATTCCCAAGGGCTCGTACAGTGGCATATAAAGCTCAAACTATTCGGAATAGCTTCACAGCAACTGGATTAGTGCCATTTAATCCGGATCAAGTTATTTAATAACTTAATATTCAGTTAAAGACACCAACCCCCTCTAAGTCGATTCAGCAATACATAATCTTCCTGTTTACAAACACCACAAAATATATGTCAATTTGTACGTCAGTCAACTACAATTAAGAAGCGTATAAATAAGTGTACAGGAAGCCCAAATCAAGTGATTGATTAAGTAATTATGCGCATGTCAAAAGCATATGAATTGACTATGAATGATCTTCTACTCATACGGAAAGAAAACTACGATTTACGAGCAGCATATGAAAAGGAGAAACGAAAACGTCAAAAATCTAAGAAGCAGATAGCTACTGAGCATAGGATTACTAGAGAAGAAGCCCAAGCGCTCATACAAAGTCAGATTGAGGCATCTCAAGCTGTTACTACTACTCCGGCTGAGCCGGGGCTCCCAACTTCTCAAGGAGTCGTACGCCGTCAATTTCGCTGCAGTGGTTGCGGTGTTGAAGGACATAAAATAACTCGATATCCTAATCGTACTAGTAATTAATTTTTGTATGTAATTTGTATGTGGCTTTGAAATTAGGATTTGAAATCAATATAGAGAGTTATTTTCCGGAGAGGTGGCCGGTTCGCTTGGGTGGCCGGCTCGTTTGTGGATTACGTTATCTGACAGACCACAAGTTACATATACTAGTACTAAGACTTTTAGACGTATGCTATGTATTCTGTTTGCTAGACCATTCAATAGACTGGATCAATGTAGTTAAAGTTAGTGAGAGACTTAGACTGAATGCATCTCTGAGAAGCTGCTCTGTCGACGTTCAGTCTGGATAGTCCAGGATTTTGGTCAACGCTTCGACGGCAAGGTCATACTTTGTTAACTATCATGTCTAGGGATCATTTCAGGCGTTTACTAGCCAATATTTTGATTGCATTAGAGGTATCGGTCTTATGTTGTGTACGTACATGTAGATAAGAGCTGTGCCGGCCGGCATCTCCGGCATCCTTAACCTGCCGGCCCCAGAACGCCAGTATGATCAAGGGTGATCAGATAATGCCAGGAAATACAGCGACCGTTGTCGTAAGCATAAGCAACAATCAGTGGCATGATTGGATTTGTCTAATAGCTAGCTCGCTCCGATAAGTAGAGCATAAACCATTACATCCTGAAGCGCCGAGAGTATTCCAAGCTTTTAGGCATTTAATTGTTTTGCTCAAGAATAATTATCAGATCTCCCGTTTGCACAGGTCAGTGGCATTAGATCACAATGGGTGAATTTGTGCCACCACCAAGCCAGGACTCAATCTCAATGACTGCTCCTGTGAAATCCACGTATGGGAGGTCAGCGACCGATTGCTATACCTCACCACCCACCGTGACCGATCCTTATCGGTACATGGTAGGATTTGGAAATCGATTTGCATCTGAGGCAATGTAAGCTACGTCTTGTTTACTTTATGAGGGATGCGTTCTTGATATGCCATGCTAATAATACGAACAGACCAGGGACTTTACCTGAGGGAGGACGCAACGTACCACAAAAATGTGCCTTTGATCTCTATTCCGAACAGTTAAATGGAACATCATTCATATCATCGCGACAGACTTTACAGCATGTGTGAGTCTAGACTTATTTTACAAGCATAAGGTACGAGTTTTGTTTCTGAGAACGTGACACAGATGGATGTATCGGATACGACCTTCCGTAGCACACCGTCCACTAGAGCCTATGCCCGCGAACAATGATATTGAAGCCTGCTTCTCTCCCTCCAATCCAGCCATCAAATATACACCTCTCAGCTACACCTGGGGTCCCCTGGACGTTCCAGAAGCAGCAGCTACGACGACATTCTTGACTGGTCTTAAAACAATGGGTGGACACGGCGACCCAACAAACAAAGAAGGAATAGCAATTCACATGTACGCTGCAAACGCGAGTATGGGAAACGAGGCTTTTGTAACAGCGACGGTGATTTTTGATTATACCAACTGAGGGTGCCCTGGATATCCAGACAGAGCTTGGCCGAATGATGGTTTCTCCTGGCCAAGTTTGCGTCATACAAGCCGGTATTAGATGGAAGGTTAAACTGCCTGATGGTATGGCAAGAGGTTACGTACAGGAGATTTTCGGAAGTCATTATGAATTGCCGGAACTGGGCCCATTAGGTAGCAATGGAATGGCGCTTCCCGGGACTTCGAGACACCAGTAGCTAGTTTCGATATCGACGAGTCAAACTGGACTATTATCCATAAATTGACTGGAGAGCTGTTCAGCTATGAACAGGCCTGGACACCATTTGATGTAGTGGCATGGCATGGAAAGTGAGTTAAGTGCATTGAATACTGGTTCTTGTTCACTAACTGAAGCCCTTAGTTATGCACCATACAAATACGAACTTTCGAAATTTGTTTCATTCAACAGCACTTTGAAAGAGCAGGTTGACCCTACAATACATACCGTCCTAATGGCCAGGTCGAAAATCCCAGGGTATCCCTTACCGAATTTGCAGCCTTTCTACCCAAATGGCAAACTAGTACCAACACCTTCCGTCCTCCGTATTACCATCGCAATATGGCAACCGAAATCGGCGGTCTTATATATGGCAAATATGGAGGCAGTGCAAGAGAACAGGTCGTTGGGGGTCTAACACTCGAGAATAGCTATATGCCCCATGGAGGTGAGTGCTTACCGAGCTCCTTTTCAAGAATTAACACTAATTATTACAACAGAATCCTACGAAGCATGGGTGAAAGCAACATCTGAACCTCTGGAAAATGTTTTAGTTGGAACAGATAGTCTTGGATTCATGCTTCACATAAGCTCGCATTTCTCGGTCACAAAGTTCGCCATGGAAAGACACAACTGTATCCGACCTCAACGGGTTGCTTTCTGGGACAATGTCAAGGGACCTTTCCTTGACCACATTCCAGCCATCAACAAGATGCTCCAGGAGCAGGGACTCGCTCCTTTGGGGACCCTTCAATAATTGTATTTCATGTCAACAGTTACATACTGATTTCATTCGATCTGGCTAGATTGGAATATTACTTTGCTGTGATTCAATAATGGCTAGTGTAGAGGCACAAAGATAAGTAACCGAGGACCCGTATAGATATAACCCGATACCTTACGAGTCACAAGCAAGCGGCGCCATAAGCTAGGCTCAAATACCAAAATATACCTGGGTATGTATAATCATTTGAGCATATCATCACGAAATCACGAGTTCTTGCTATGAGGAATTCCATTGTTTGTCATCTAAGAAGTAACTTCGGCGTATTCTCCGACTACCATGTCAGGCAGGAGAAAGTGTGCATGATTCGTGAAAGCAGATTGTCTTATCGGGGACTCCAAAAACAAAATCAGAGAACAGACCTTTACCCCGACGAGCCCGGCTTTGGTAATTGCTAAATTCTAAGTGGCGTAGGAGAGATAAGTTCTATCTGTTAACCCTGCTAGCCCTGATAGCCGGCAACTTTAGATATTAGATAGGCATGATTATGACTCGCCCACTTCCACGTTTGGATTGGATTGATTTCTGACATACGCTTTGGATCAACGATCCGACTTGAAAGCAGACAGTTTAACAGATAACACACCATGATATAATCATCCTTCTATTTCGCCTCCTTTCATTACCTACTATTCATAATCATCACTTCTCGGATGCCTATACAGTGTCTCGGGTAATCAAATTCTGCCACACAAAATGGCCTCCTCTACTGCCAGCGATATTGAGAAAGGGGAGAAATCCCCGGCGTTGGTCAATGTTGCGCCCGATGTTCAGATCGGCGATAGCGAATCGTCGGATGGTCAAAAACATGGACCGCTAAAGACCGCGGCGAACTTCCTTCTCGCATCTGGGGTAGAATTGCGTGGAGTGGAACCTGTTCCACCAGAGCTACGTACAGACTCGGCCTTCAACAAGATCTTCACCATATGGTGCACCAGTCTGCTGTGCCCACTACCGTAAGTTGTCACCCTATAATCTAGGTGAAGTTCTTACTTACTAATTGATTTGATAGACTCGTCACCGGCATGGTAGGCACACTATCTTTCGGTATAAGCCTACGGGATACCAGTCTTCTTCTACTATTCTTTTCACTCTTGATGTGCATTCCGCCAGCGTACATCTTGACCATTTCCCCACAGACTGGAATGCGTCAGATGATTCAAGCCCGGTATAGCTTCGGCATGTACCCAAACATCCTGATCGCCTTACTCAACATGATGACACTCTGTGGATATAATATCATTTGCCTTGTAACTGCCGGCCAGACTCTTGCTGCTGTATCTGGAGACACAATCAGTCAGACAGTCGGGATTGTCATTGTTGCTATCCTTTCTATGATTCCCGCTTTTGGAGGATTTCAAGCGATTCATCATTACGAGCGATGGGCCTGGATTCCCGCATTCATTGCCATAGTCATTACCATCGGTTCTGGCGGATCAAAGCTCAAGGAGCAAGTGCCGGCGGTTACTTCTGATGGACCGACCATTATCACCTTTATTAGTTTGATTGCCGGCTATATGCTACCGTACAGTACCACTGTGGGAGATACAGCAGTCTACCTAGGACCAAACGCTCCCAAATGGCGCATTTTCGCGTACTGCTGGATGGGCATTTGTCTACCTTCAATTCTTCTAATGATTGTTGGTGCAGCCATCGGAGGTGCTGTACCGAATATCCCAAGCTGGTCAGATGCTAATGACCGAGACTCCGTGGGAGGAATTTTGGTAGCCATGTTGGAGCCACTTGGCGGGTTTGGCAAATTCATCGCCGTCATTTTGGCTCTCAGTGTCATTGCACAGATCGCGCCAGGGTTTTACTCGGTCTCGCTTAGCTTCCAATTAATTTGGCCCAAATTCGCGAAAATTCCTCGCATTATCTTTGTGATTGTTATCACAGCTGTTGATATCGGAGTTGGCATCAAAGCCGCCGAATCATTCTTTGACTCCCTCGAGGATTTCTTGGGTATCATCGGCTACTGGAGTGCCGCCTTTACCGGAATCCTGTTGACCGAGTGGTTCGTCTTTCGAAAAGGAAATGCATCGTCATTTGATCCTAGGATTTGGAACAGCGTTCGAGAGTTGCCACCCGGTCTAGCAGCTCTCACTTCTTTTGTGCTCCCATTTGCACTCGTCGTCCCGTCAATGGACCAAGTTTGGTACGTGGGCCCAATTGCAAAGGTCACTGGAGATTTGGCATTTGAATTTGCTCTTGTTCTTGGTATCATGTTGTATCTGCCTCTTCGAACCTTGGAGATCAAATGGACGGGCCGAGTTTGAATCTGGATGGGATTTTATTTTTCACTGTTTCGATATCAAATTAATGTAATTCTTCGAATATGTGTATTTTGGATACATAATCATCCCTGAATGGTAGTTCTGGAATATTTCGTGATATTCGCATGCTCCTTTCTTATTACCGAAAACCAGTAAATTTCAATACAGTCACTGTTCGTATATTGACTCGGTTTGTGTAAATGCCGGCCGGCACAATGCAGCCAGATATGCGCCATCTCCAATTGCAAATGATTAAATGATAAATGGTATCGGCCCAATCTTTTCACTAAGTCAGAATCGCTCTCATCTCACCCTCTTCGCACTCACGACCACTTCAATAATATAGATATCAACATGCCAACAGCACTTGTGGAATCACACCCTTTTACAATGCTTCCAAAGCAGCCGGCTACCACCAACGTATCGGATGGGGCAAAAACCTGCCTTGGTTCTTATCGATGTTTGTCGCGCATATTGGGCGGAGGGATCACCCTCTCCCTACTATCCAACCCTCCGGCGCATCTTCTCCAGATAGCATGATCCGGTTATTGGCGGCGGCACGCGAGAGCGAAATACCGGTTATATGGTGTCAAGTTCGTTATAACAACCCAGATATGGTGGATGGAGTAATTCAATACAAAAATCGCCTGGAATCTCTATATGGCAAGAAGGCGACACACGTGGAATGGACGCATGGATGCCTGGATTGGTTCCGGACTGGGATAACGAGACCGTCGTGCTGAAGAAGAATCCCAGCGGCTTCTTAGCAACAAATCTACTTGGCCAGTTGAACAGTCTAGGAGTGGACACCATCGTTCTTTGCGGCGTTAGTACAAGTGGTTGCGTTAGGGCTACGGCAGTTGATGCATGCGGGCATGGCTTCCGGTGTATGGTTGTTGACGAGGCCAGTGGAGATAGAAGTGTTGAAATCAAAGAGCCACTCTATTTGATCTAGATGCAAGATTTGCAGATGTAATTACCGAGTCAGAAGCTCTCGCTGAGATGAAAAGGGATGGAAATGATCCGCGCTACACCCGCAAATTCAAACTTCATTCTGTTATATCCTTAGTCATGCCATATACTCCAATGGATATCAAGGTTTATATCATCAGTCATGCAAAATATATATATCCCTCATATCCTAGTCTTAGAATCCTCAAAGCAATTGTCAACTGTAGACACCGAATGCCGGTCCGGCCGGCTATATTGGTGGATGGCAGAGGATCGCTTAATGCCCAAATCGGTGATAGCGATTTTTGATCATACTTAAGCTAGGCTAAAATACAATCAAGAGATTCCAACTTGATCACTAAATAAACTGTGATTAGAAAATCTTCTCGGCTGAAATATCACGCCAGTGTTATCACAGAGGGAGTATACCATGCGTTGATATCGTCACGCCACCTAAACGATGGCTCAGTCTAAATACATTATACACGATCAAAGCGTTGTACTAGATCGACGACGGCTATTAGTGGTTTTCGGACTTCTTTCGATTGCATTGCTCATAACGTATATTGACCAGCAATCCATTGGCGTCGTGCTTCCCACTATCGGAAATGACTTGAACAGCTCCTCAACAATCGTATGGGCCGGCACTTCGTCCATGATCGCTAACACAGCATTTCAAACCCTATATGGCCGAGGTTCTGATATACTAGGGCGCAAAGTGATCATGATCGCATCTTTGTGTCTGTTAGGTATTGGCGATTTACTTTGCGGATTTGCGAAATCTGGTCCACAGCTGTATGCATATCGTGGTATTTCCGGTGTTGCAAATGGCGGAATTATGGCACTATCAATGATGATTGTTTCCGACATTACGACGTTGGAGACGAGAGGAAAGTAGGTTCACACCTCAGGATACGGAAAAATTTGAGATCGATCAACTAACTGACGGGTTTCATATTGAGATAGGTACCAAGGCATTCTTGGTACATTTGTCGGTCTTGGTAACACAATTGGGCCATTGATCGCAACTGGATTCACACGCAGTGGGGCTGGCAAGGGACTTTCTATTTCGTCGCTCCTCTTGCTGTGTTCGTTGGCGTTCTACTCTTCTTCCTGTTGCCACCTCAGGCAATCCCCAAGGAAAAGCTGAGAACGAAGTTGGGTAGAATTGATTACCTGGGTATACTTTTAGTTCTATCGGTACTATATTGCTCTTGATACCTATTTCAGGGGTCAAAACACAATTCAGTCCTGATAGCGCAATGTTCATTTCCATGGTTACGCTAGGTTCGATCTTGCTGGTTCTATTCATTGTCAATGAATGGAAATGGGCTGGACTTCCTATATTTCCATGTAAGTGTCTCCATATTCCTTTCGACAGAATCGAATACGAATCGTGTTTACAATCAAATACTAATGAATCAGTTCACCTCATGAAAACCCAGCTTTAGCAGCTATGATGGCTCAGAACTTCCTCATTGGAATCGTTTATTACAGCCTGCTCTACTTTCTCCCCATTTTCTTCCAGGCAGCCCGACAAGCGAGCTTATTAGACTCGGCTCTCTTGCTCATACCACTTGTGGTTCCCCAATCAATATCCTCAGCGTTAGCAGGAATCTATATGTCTCACAAGAAGAGGTACGGGGAGGTGATATGGCTAGGCTATGTTTTATGGGTAGTTTCCTCTGCCGTACAATGTCTGTTTAGCCGTGCGTTTCCTCTTGCTGCCATTATCGTGGTATTGGCTATAGAGGGAACTGCTGTTGGCCTCATCTTCCAACCAAGTGAGGATGCCCTAATCCTAGCACACCTAACTTGGACATTCTACTAACTCTTACTAACTTGCTTGATTCTTATTCATTAGCTCTTGTTGCTGCCCAAGCACACAGTCCCAAACAAGACCGAGCCGTTGTTATTGGAGCGCGAAATTTTACACGAGCGTTTGGTGGTGCTGCCGGCCTAGCGATTGCATCGGTAATCTATTCGAACTCGCTGGTAAGTCATACACCGACGGAAATACCTGAAACAATCACGACAAACATGAAGTCGTCTATTTTGTTATTCCAGATGTTTCCGGTCTCTCTGATAGCCAGCAAAACCTTGTATTTGACGCATATGTTGGTGCCGCACGGTCAGTGTTCTATATGTGGGCTGGCGCAATGGGATTATGTCTACTTTTGATGGTCTTTGTCAGTGACAAAGGTCTGACGAGGACGAGGAGAAAGCACTTGAAAAGGTCGTACAAAATGATTCTGTACCAAATGAGTCGTTTACGTCCAAGGTTTAAAGATTTTAGTTCGGGAAACGGGATAGGTATATATATATCTTAGATGAGAGAATTAAAAGCATGGCATTTTAGAGAAAATTTTGAAGCACATTTGGCTCTAACTTTTTATATTCTGATGGAAGTATTTCAGATTTTGAAATACCTGGGTAATTGCATAATGATTTACCTACGTACAATGATGTAGAGGGCAACGTTGAAACTTTCGTATCTGCCGGCCGGCCGGCTTGTCTTATCGACCTGCTGTAACTGCATGATATTGTTATTTGATAAACAGCTGTAGCTTCTGCGACAATCAAAGAAATTACATTTATTTATGAGGATTACGGGAGTTAGAAGTTAAGATATTAATATTGCAGCTGTTGGCACAATGTCCGAAACCGTGAAAACAATTTTTCAGCCTATACACGAATCAATTCGCAACAAACTTGACGTCGAATATGTCAAGATACACGATGATATTTTACAGTACTGTGCACCGAGCGAGTCAGAGACATGGAGCGCAGACATAAGATCCCGACCTAGTCTCATTGGATTTGCGAGCCCGAAGCTAGTGGAGGTTGGCAGCGTCATGGATATCGATGTTGATGAATATCAAGTGCGAGTATTTACTCCCGAGAGTGAGACACCTACTGGCGGGTGGCCTTGTTTTGTATATGTCAGTCTATTGCCGTTACCTATACATCTTCCCGTGTTACAAGGTGAGAAAACGTGGATAGTCGTTAAGATTGGGTAGTATCACGGCGGCGGTTGGGTGATTGGCGGGTTGAACAGCGAAAATGGATTCCTTAGACACATCTGTAAATGTAAGTCGTTCGCGATACATCGTGGATTGAATTACAGTGATCTCACATATACGTCTATACATAGACCTCAATTGCGTCGTCATTTCAATCATTTACCGCCATGCACCCGAACATTGTTATCCAGTCGCCATCGACGACTCTTTGCGGGTTTGAAATGGGTATTAGCACATGAGACTGCCACAAGATTGTCGATTGATATAACAAAAATAGCCATTGGCGGACTCTCAGCGTAAGCATGCAATCATCACAAGTATCAAGACAAAAGGGAGATATCTAACTGCACTAATATCTAGGGCGGTGGACTGGCGGCAACCGTGTCAATGAAGGCGGCTCTGGATCCAGAGATCACGGAGAAGATACGTTGTCAAATACTCATCTGTCCAGTGATCGACAACACGGCCACTGTTGATACTGTATGGGCGACATCTAAGCATTCCCCATGGCTGACTCCGTCACGTATGACCTGGTATCGAAACATGTATTTCCGCCCGACGACGAAGCACGGAATTGGGACGCATCGCCGTGCTTCGCACCGGTGGAAGTGCTGCAAAGAGTCCCAGCACATTTCTCGCAGTTGCAGAGTGTGACTTGCTTGCCCCAGAGGCTATTCAATATGGAGACTCTTTACAGAAATCCGGTGCCGAGGTCGATGTTCAATTGTATAGTGGAGCCACCCATTCTATACTCATCCTAGCTGGGTACGTTAAAGCATACCAACCGCAGACTCCATCATTATCAGTCTCGAACGTTAACACAGACTGTTTGATAGCTTGCACAAAGTCGGGCAGAAACTGGTACATGATGTGTGTTCGTGTCTCGCGAAAAGTTTCGACGTGGTCTATGACCGTAAAACTGTCCCGATATTCCCTCAATCTGCAAATGCTGGCCACGCTCTGCCCGTATAGACCAAGGATGGAGGAGTTTCGAAGGCATCAAAGACTTTGGGGAATGGAATGGAAAGACTACAAAGGACTGATTGATGCAAGACACAGATGTATCGCTGGATTGTGTTGATATATGGAGAACGATGTACTTGTGGTAGTTACTACATATAAATAGCCTTGGTCAGCCCCCGAATACAGACACGCTAAGCCTAAAGCGAACAAAGTGGGCGCTATTGCAGATCAACAGCCACTAATATTGCCAGTTAGCGCCCCACCGTACTCAGAGTGGGTCAAGACAGCCAATAGTAGAAAGTTTTGTAAATTTGGGTTTACGACTTAGCATATGATTGGCTGAAGGGAGCGGCTGAAAGTGGATCTGCTATGATAGTGGAGCCTCCTTCCTTCCTCGTTTACTGAGGCAAGAATCAAAACATTCAAAACATTATTCAGAACGATGAAGAACATTTCTCACAAATTGATGGCATAGCAATTGAGTATAGAAGATATAGATCGACCTCACTATCCGACAGCGGACAAGGCCACCATAGTGAAGCCGATTCGCCGAACGAGAGCGCCCCATACAAATGAGGGTTAGGGTTAGGGTTAGGGTTTTGAAAGACAAGGAAGTTGGATCGCTTTGTGGAAGATGAGCTCGTACACAGGTTCCTACAACAGTTACCGGTATGGGTGGACTGCTGTTTCGCCGTGGTGGCTCATCAGGGAATGATGGGTATATATTCTTTAACATTACTCCAGTTCCAACAATCGCTACTTCGGGTGACTATCTCCCAAGTCACTTTGGGCAGCAATGTTGTACCAAAGATAGACGTGATCGATGCCTACTGCATAATCCTTCAATAGAGTTGCGGGCCAGGCTGTACCCTCTTTATAACAAAGAAAGTTTTCCCTAGGCAACTTTGAAACTTTAAGTTTCCTATAGGAATACAGGCAGCATTCCAAGAAACGCAACAGCGACTGGGCAGGCAATAAGGTTGACGATACAGACCAGTAGTATCCCTAGTCTTTCAGACCACTAGTCATCCCCAAGGCCTCCATGCAGTCAGTTGATTTTCCTTCCCATGGCCAGTTCCGTTGGTCTGCTATCCGTAACTCTAAGGGTCTGTATTGGTAGCAAACAGTAGTAGGGTTAATGACCTGGGAGGGGTCCCCAATGCACTTCCTTCGCCCAATCTTTGTACATGCTGCTTCACAGTAAGCCCTACTTACCCACACCATGGTAATTAGGGTTAGGGTTATTAGGGTTAGGGTTAGGGTTAGGTTAGGGTTAGGGTTAGGGTTAGGTTAGGGTTAGGGTTAGGGTTAGGGTTAGGG